>JADLZN010008951.1:0-121451 GCA_018155175.1 Sinocyclocheilus anophthalmus
CCCTCACACACAACACACACACACACACACACGACGCGTTACTCTGCTCTGAGCAAAACTCCTTATTTGAACAGTCAATAGCAAATACTTAACTAATAACAAAACATACTTACAGTCGACAAATTTCGAACCGCAGATTGTCATAGCAAAGTCTGAGGAATTTACCTTTTTAAAAAATTTTTTTTTAGAAGAAATAGAATTGTACTCTTCTAGGATTCAAGAAACGTCATCATAAAATGACGTTGCAAAATTGAAGAACATCTGAGAGTTGTCGCTGAATTAATGTTGTACATATATCTTAAACAATGATTCCAACTGAAATCTACTTCCGGGAAATGCGCCAAATATAATAAAGTGCTTTTGACTTTCGCATCTGAAAAACACGTCTCCCTGACATGCCCTGCACCATCAACACTAATGCTGATTCCTGAAACCACGCCTTATTTCTTGCGGCCCCATTTGGGCGGCGTTATGCAAAACTTCCCACGTTGTGATGTAGATATGTGGGGGCGTGTTTAGAACGAGCCATTTTAGGTAGGCGTGGTCGACTATTAACTTTTATAAAGAATATCTCTTTGGATTTTTGAGACTTTAGTCTTTGCAACTTTTACAGATCTTCTTTATACGAACCAAGAGCTTGTAACACTCCAAAGGAAAGGAACAATTTAAATCGCATTATATGACCCCTTTAGAGTGCTGTCTTGCTGACAAACACATGAGACTAAACTGGGCTAAAAGGTAAAGTACTGAAGTGAGATCTTCTCCTATAAACGCTTTAGTGCTGTAGAAACATTGTGGGAGTGTTGTTATGGATTTACTTACCTCCACACTTCTGAGACGGACTGCAATCGGATAAAGATCTTCGGCGGCGATCATTCTTTCGAAGATGGGCTGCATCTTTTGTGTAAATACCTTGTTCCTACAGTAAAGACACAGATATTGATTCAAAACTAAATAAACTATACCAACCATGTGTGACCACAGTTTACATCAAAGTTGTTACTGCAATAAAACCATAATAATTTGTCATTTTGTTTAGTACTTGTGTTTACATCCACCCCCCCCCGCACATCACCCCCCCGCCTTTTTATGGCTACACACCAAATACAACAGTGTTCACCTGTAGGTTAATAATTAATCACAATGTTAGCTCTTCGGTACTTTTCTAGTGATGTTTGGTTCTTGAACGAATCGTTCTTTTGAGCTGGTTCTCAGGAAGTATCCGGTTGAGCTGGTTTACAAATCGAACGTAATCGAACTTTAGTTCCGGGTTGATGAGGACGCACAGCCGAAGTAGTACGTCCAACTCAAAAAGAACCGAATGAGCCAGTTCAACCAACTCTCGAAGTTTGCCGAGGATTACCAAGGACTCAACAAGAACCAAATGAGACGTGGCGAAGTTTGCCGAGGATTACCAAGAACTCAACAAGAACCGAATGAGCCATGGCGAAGTTTGCAGAGGATTACCGAGGACTCAACAAGAAACGAATGAGCCGTGGCGAAGTTTGCCGAGGAATACCGAGGACTCAACAAGAACCGAATAATGAGCCCAAACCCCCCCTGTGACCGAAGTTTGCTGAGAGTTAACTTTTTTTTTTTTTTTTTTTTTCAGCAAGGACTCTACAGAACCGAATGAGCCGTGGCCGAAGTTTTGCGAGGATTGCAGAGGACTCTCAACACGAACCGAATGACCCGTGGGCGAAGTTATGCCGAGGATTAGAGGACTCAACAAGAATACCGAATGAGCCGGGGCCAGAAGTTTGCAGAGGATTACCGAGGAAGCTCAAACAAGAACAGAATGTCTTTTTTAAGCCGTGGCGAAGTTTGCAGAGCTTAACCCGCGACATCAACAAGAACTAGAATGAACTGTTGTTGTGAAGTTTGCAGAGGAATTACCGAGGAACTCAACAAGACCGAACAACAAATGCAGCCGTGGCGAAGTTAATGTTTTTGCAGAGGACAATTACCGAGCGACCCCTCAACAAGAATTCCGACGACAAGCCCGCATGTGCGAAGTTTTTTTTTTTTTTTCCTTGTAGTACCCTGAGGATTACGAGACGACCATCACAAGAACCGAATGAGGGCCGACGTGCGTGGTGGAAGTTTGACGAGGCATTACCCGAGAATCAACAAGAACCACCCCCCTCCCTGAATGAGGCGTGGTGAAGTTGCCATAGTCTGGATTACCGAGGACTCTACAAGAAACGACGTGATGAGCCGTGGCGAATGTTTGCCCCGAGGAAGAAGTTACGAGGCAGCACAACAAGAACCCGAATGAGCACGTGCACGCGAAGTTTGCAGAAGGATTACCGAGGCTCAACAAGAGCCGAAAGAGAAAGTGGCGAAGGTTGTTTTTTTTTTTAACCGAGGATTAACGAGGACTCAACAAGCAAATCCGAATCGAGGCGTGGTGAAGTTTGCGAGGACTTCACGAGAGAACAACAAGAACCGAATGAGCCGCGTGGCGAAGTTTGCCCCGAGGATTACCCGGGAACTCTACAAGAACACGATTATGAGCCGTGGCCTGAAGTTTGCCGAGATGTTAGCGAGGACTCTCACAAGAACCGAATGAGCCTGTGGCCGAAGTTTAGCCGGAGGATTGCCGAGGAACCTCACAAGAACCCGAATGAGCCCGCCGGCGAAGTTTGCAAGCAGGATTACGAGGACCCACAAGCAAACGAAGGAGCCGTGGCGAAGTTTGCGGACGGATTAACGAGGATATCAACAAGAACGACTGAGCCGTGAGCCGCCGAAGGTTGGCCAGAGGTTACCGATGGATATCTCAACAAGAACCCCCCTGAATGAGCCGTGGCGAAGTTTTTTGCGAGGATAACCGCAGGACTCAACAAGACGATTGACCGGGTGAAGTTTGCAGATGGATACCGAGGATCATCAACAAGAAACCTGAAGAGCCGTGTGCCCCCGATGCGAATGTTGCCTGACGGATTAACCGATGCGACTCAACCGAGTCCGCAATGATGGCCGTGGATGAAAGTTTGACGAGGATAGAGCGATTACGAGGAACTCAACAAGAACGAATGAGCCGTGGTGACGTTTGCGGAGGATTGCTGAGGACTCAACCAATGAACCGAATGAGCCGGGGCGAGTTAGCAGAGGATTACCGAGGACTCAATAAGAACTGAATGAGCCGTGACGAAGTTTGCTGATGATTACCGAGGACTCAACAAGAACTGAATGAGCCGTGGCGAAGTTTGCCGAGGATTCCCGAAGACTCCACAGGAGCCGAATGAGCCGTGGCGAAGTTTGCAGAGGAATACCGAGGACTCAACAAGAACCGAATGAGCCAGTGGTGAAGTTTGCAGAGGATACCGAGGATTTGTCAACAAGAAGCCGAAAAGAGCCGTGGCCGAAGTTTGCGAGGATTAGAAGGACTTATCAACAATGAAACGAATGAGGCGCTTGCGCTGAAGTTTGCCGAGGATTACAGAGGACTCCACAAGAACCGAATGAGCCGTGGTGAAGTTTGCCGAGGATTACCGAAGACTCAACAAGAACCGAATGAGCCGTGGTGAAGTTTGCAGAGGATTACCGAGGACTCAACAAGAACCGAATGAGGCGTGGTGAAGTTTGCCGAGGATTACCGAAGACTCAACAAGAACCGAATGAGGCGTGGTGAAGTTTGCCGAGGATTACCGAAGACTCAACAAGAACCGAATGAGCCGTGGCGAAGTTTGCCACCAGAGGATTACCGAGCACGAAGTCTCAACAAGAACCGAAGTTGAGGCAGTGTTGACTGAGTTTGAAGAGGATACCGCCACCGACGGACTCTCAACAAGAAGCGAACGAGCCGTGGCGAAGTTTGCCGAGGATTCTACCGAGGACCTCACCACGAATTCCGAATGAGGCAGTGGTGAAGTTTGCCGCAGGATACAGAGACCTAGAGAACCTCCTGTCTTCTTTTTTTTTGTTTTTTTGTTAACAATGAACCGAATGAGATCGTGGTGAAGTTGAAGTTTGCTGAGGATTACCGAGAACTCAACAAGAACCGAATGAGGCGTGGCGAAGTTTGAACGAGGATTAACGAGAACTCACAAGAATCCGAATGATGGCTGTGAGTGAAGTTTGCGGAGGATTACCGAGAACTCAACCAAGAACTTGAATGAGCGTGGTGAATTTTTTGCCGAAGGTTACGAGGAAGGCTTCAACAAGAACCCCCATGAATAATGAGGCGTGTGGTGAACGTTATGCCGAGGATTAGACGAGGAATCAACAAAGAACTCTGCAGATTTATGAGCCGTGGTGAGGCGTTTTTGCAGCAGGATATACAGAGGAGCTGGTGTGCCTCAACAAGAAACCGAATGAGCCGTTGTGCTGAAGGTCTTGCAGAGGATTACCCGAGGCATACTCCTGTTTTTCAACAAGAACGAATGCAGGCTGTGGTGAAGTTTGCCAGGAACATTACGCGAGACTCACCAGAACCGAATGAGGGCCGTGGTGAGTTTGCTGAGGATTACCGAGAACTCAACAAGAACCGAATGAGGCGTGGTGAAGTTTGCCGAGGATTACCGAAGACTCAACAAAGAACCGAATGAGCGGCAGTCAGTGAAGTTTAGCCGAAGGATTGACCGAGAACTCAACAAGAAAGAAACCGCAATGAGGCGATGGGCAAGCTTTAGCCGAGGATTAGGGAATCAACAAGAATTCAGCCGAATATGAGGCAGCTGGGAAGTTTGCCCAGGAGGCATTACGAGCGACTCAGCAAGAAACCGCATGAGGCGTGGTGAAGTTTGCACTGAGGATTACCTGGAACTCAACAAGAAAGGCCGAATGATGCGCGTGGGAAGTTTGCCAGAGGATTACAGCCAAGGCACATTCAACAAGAACGAATGAGGCGTGGTGACGTTTAGCCGAAGCGTTACCGAAGAACTCAAGCAAGAATAAGTGAATGAGCTGTGGTGCAGTTTGCCAGAGGTATTATCCGAGCAACTCAAACAAGAATCCGAATGAGGACGTGGTGAAGTTGCCGAGGATTACCGAGGAGACTCAAACTCAAGAGAAACGAATGAGGCCGTGGCTATGAGTTTGGAGCGCACATTTACCCCCCTGGAGGACTCAACAAGAAGAATGAGCCGTGGTCGAAGTTTGCAGGGGATTACCGAGCAGAAAAACTCAACAAGAACCGACCGATGAGCCAGTGCGTGAAGTTTGAGAGGTATTACCCGACGGAGCCTAAACAAGAACCGAAGATGAGCCGTGGCGAAGTTAAGTTTTGCAGAGGATTACCGAGCGACTCAACAAGAATCCGAGATGAGAGTGGTGAATGGGTGAAGTTTTGTGCAGAGAGATTACGACGGACTCTTTAACAAGCAACGAAACGAGAACCGCCTGGCGAAAGTTTGCGAGGATTACCGAGCAGGATGCTCACAAGAAGCGAATGATGGCGTGAGGATAAGTTTGCGAGATTACGAGAAGTCCCTCAACAAGAACCACATGAGCCGTGAGCGAAGTTTGCCGAGGATTTACTGCAGGACTCTACAAGAAGAATGGCCGAGCCCCCCCATGTCGAAGTTTGACGCAGATGTTATTCGGCATGAGCGACTCAAAAGAACCGAAATGAGCCATGGAGAAAGTTTGCCGGAGGATTAGGACAAGAGGACCCAACAAGAAACGAATGAAGCCGTGGCGAAGTTCTGCCGAGGATTCAATTACGGATGGAACCCAACAAGAAATCCGAATGAGCCGCTGGAACGAAAGTTTGCAGAGGATTACCGGAGGACTCAACAAGAACCCGAAATGAGCCGTGAGCGAAAGTTTGCGAGGATTACCGAGACTCAACAAGAACCGACTGCGCCGTGCGCGGAAGTGTTGCAGAGGTATTACCGAGGAATCAACAAGAATTAAATCGACATGAGCCGTGGCTGAAGTTTGCAGAGGATTAACGAGGACTCACCAAGAACCGAATGAGCCGTGTGCGAAGTTGCAGCAGAGGATTACGAGGACTCACAAGAATGATGAGCACCGGGTGAATTTGACACAGAGGTTACGACGGATCTCAACAAGAAGACCAGAACGAGCCGTGGCGAAGTTTGGACGAGCTGTACCGAGGATACCTCAACAAGAACCCGAATGAGAGGTGGTGTGAAGTTAGGCACCGAGGATTACCGATGCCAACTCAACACGAACCGACTGAGCCGTGAGCGAGTTCTTGCGCGGATTAGTTTTTCTTGTTTTTCCGAGGACTCTACAAGAACCGCAGAGCTCGTGGACGATGTTTACCGAGGATTACCGAGAAATCAACTAGAAGCCTATTTCCCTGGAATGAGGCGATGGTGAAGTTTGCATAGGATTAACGAGATTCTGGACGCTTGAGTTGACGATATTTTGCAAGCCTGAGGCACATACTGGAAATAGCTTGTTAATTGGATGTATTAATTTTACATCTTTATTAAACCTGCAAAAACCTTTCCTGTCGAGTCAGGTAATAACATTTACAATACGGTAGTTATTGTGCATGCATAATTATATTTAAAGTTGCTGACAAGCAAACTCAGAGTTTATAAGACAGGATTTCATTCATGACTGGTATCTGATCAGACATTGTAGAAACCTATCCGCGCGTTGAGTCAATATTGCCTCGTCAGTCGTATCTATGATCCGCTGAATGAAACTGATGACCCAAACCACCATTAACTTAAGTGAATTGTTGATATGTCCAATAATCAGCAATTATATGGCCATTATTTTTGAACTGTTTCAATATGCGTCTGACACAACGACTTAGTTGAATTTTTACATTGCCATACAACCATTGCACCTGTTGTTAGAAAATATATGTTTTTTTTTTTATTAATGAAAATAGAACAAATAACAAACAGAGCATAGCATAGCATAAGACAGTCAGTGCTATACAAGGTGTGACATTAATTAGTAACGGGAACTGAAAGTAATGTCATAATATTTTAAACATGTTAATGACTTTTTGTTTTTTAACAATTTCAGAGAAGATATAAAACAAATCAAATTCCACTAAAAATACCTTAAATATTGGGGTTGTTAGAAAAGAAATGCCATTGTAGAGACGTTATTGCTTGATGACGTCAGGAACCAATGAATTGGCTTTTTGGTCCGGTTCAATGAGCCGAACTGTCAGAAAAAAAACGGTTCGCGGAAATGAATCGGACTTTGCATCACTAGTACTTTTCGCTTAAACTGCGGATGTTTTGTCAGATTTAACTCACTTATGTGGTGAAGTTTGTTCTCATTCTATAGGCCAAACTGAGGAACCCACCACCCTAAAAACTCTTTGAAGCACAGCTTCTTTTTTAGTTTTAGTTTTAGTTTTACACCCGTTTCAGAAACCGTTTCCAGAATTGTTACGTTACGTTACGTACGTATTTAATACTCACACTTACGAAAATCACTCGCTAAGTTTAATTCCTACAGTTACGACTAAACAGGTTTTAATTTTACATTTGATACTTTATTCAATTTCTGTAGTTCTTACAAGCACTGTGTATTTCGTTAGTATTTCTATTACATTTATGTCCTGTTAATTGTAATTATTTTCTTTATATTCATTTAATTACTGACTTTGCTAGTTTTATTGGTTAGGCTGCTATAGCTAAATTATAAAAGCACGCATCTCGTTTTATATTAACAGCACATTTATGTGTTTATTTGATGATGATTATGTATTTGTTTGATATTATTACTGGCTAAACAGTATCATCTATTTTAATTTTAATTCAGAAACAATAACAGAAGTGCACCAGTAACATGTACGTAGATGTTATATAAATGTAGTTGTTAATAATATTAACTCCTTTTAATTTACTTTAATGAAACATACAAACATAATAGCTTTAACCATTTTCAGTGTCCTTATTTTAATATTAGTGTATTAAAGACACGCTGAGTGGTTTCTGCTGCTGCTTTTGTATTTATCACCATTTCTTTTTTCTTGCACATTATTATTATTACTCTTTGTGAAAGTATCCTTCATCAGACTAGTGTTATTTTAGTATTAATGCGATACTGTGTATTATTTGTAATTTTTCCCATTCTTCTCTTTTTATTATATTGTAGTTATAAGTTTGAAGCTAATTTTTTGTTTTAATGTTTTTATTATTGTTGTTATTATTATTATTATCTTTAAATATGGCTTTTTTAATGTTCAGTTTTAGTTATTTTAGTGCAAGTTAAACTAATGTGAAAAATTAGCCAAAATTAAATTAATTTAGAGTTTTTTTTTATTTTTTATTTTATCGCTTATGAAGTATTTATTTAATTTCCAAGTAACACATTTTTTTTAGTTTAGTGTCTCTTTCTTTGTTATTATATTATTATCTTTAAATATGACTTCGTTTTATGTTCAATTTTAGGTTATGATTAGTAGAGAAACTCAATGGTTGAAAAATGAGCTGAAATTAAAATTAATTTAGGGGGTTTTTATTTCTATTTAATCTTATGTAGTAGTTATTTAATTCAAGAGTAAACAATTTTAGTTTTAGGGTTTTTTATTGCTATATTCATTATTATCTTTAAATATGTCTGTTACCAATTTTAGTTATTTTAGTACAAGTTAACTAATGTGAAAATTGAGACAAAATTTAAATTAATTAATTAATTTAATTTATTATTTTTGATTTTATCTTATGAAGTATTTATTTATTTTTAAGTAACACATATTTTTATGTTCTAAGTGCTTTTTTTTCATTGTTATTATTATTGTTATCTTAACATGGCACGCTTTTTATGTTTCAATTTTAGCTACCATGTGTAAACTAACTGAGAAAAGAGACGAATATTAACGTTTTTTGTATAGATAATTATATTTATATTTATCTTATGTTCGTATTTATTTCATTTCAAGTAACAACAATATTTGTATGGCTTTAGTTTTACTTCTGGTTAACTATAACTACCCTGCTCTCTGTATAACGTTTGGAAAAAGCTATCATTTCTATGCATTCACCCAAAGCACAATCAGATGTAATTCCATGATCTACCAGCAGGGAAAACGCAGAAAAATAGAGAAGCACTTACCAAATTATTCTCATCTGCTACCGTCAACAGCATGTTACGATCACACAAACACACACACACACACACACAGAGAAATGGACTGATTGTTGGTCGCGTACACGTCACACACAAACGCTGAGCGTCGGTCAGGTGTGTGACAGCGTTTGTGAGTTTTTATATGTGGAAGAAGTTTGTGTTCAGCTAAACATGAGGCGGGAGTTACAGCGAGAAGCTCCACCCTAGAGATGAACACGAGTACCTGAGTACCTGAGTACTCAGAAATGATCAATCAAGAAAACAGTAATTCATCAAAACAGTTCATTTCTAATATTATGATTGGCTACATTTATGTAGAAGCAAACTGTCTATTCTATTGATGAATCATTCAACTCTCACGAACGTCTGCGGTGAACTTTAAATAGAAAAGAGCTTGAAACTTGCCATTCGAGTTAAAGTAAGTTATAGATTTCTGTAGGTAAATGTTGAAAATTATTTTTCAGTTTAGACCAGAACAGTCAAATCTGTCCTTTTCCGTGAAATGAATTGAATTTTGCGATTCAATTATAAATGCACAAAGGAGCTCATGAGAATTTGCTCAGTGTCTGTGACGCATCAAGTGCATAAACACTTCATAGAGGAAACACTTTTATCACTCGGATCCGTCTGTTTTTACAAATCACTGTTTACAGGTAAACACGTGCTCAGGCTTTTATTTATATACTGAGTTTAGCTCAAAGTGGAAGTTGTTTTGATGGTCAACAGTCTGTAGGAGTGAAAAGTACAGTTCCTCAGGTCCTCATGAGCTTCCTCATGATGAGTGCTTATGAGGCAAGATATCTTTAGAAAGCAAACACTGTATAATATTTCAATTATTTAACCACTTATGTGCATGTTCACGGTTCTCCGATGGCAGTGGATGTTCGCATGACATGCAGATAAGCAAATACATTTTTTTTAACATTTTTAGCATTAGTATATTTTTCTAGTAATATACTTTTAAAAAATAATAATGGTTATGTTTTTATTAATTGTTTGTAGTTAACTTGATTTATTAAAACATTGAAAATATAACGTGCAGATAACAACTTTAAATTATGTTGTAGGTGTTGTTAGTAAAATATAGATATTTTTTATTGTTTTGTATGTTCATTTGAATTTATTATAAAATAGAACAAATCTGAATACTTTTTCTGTCAACGTGACATGCAGATACTCAAATTTTTTAGACGCTTTAGTATTCGTATGATTTTTGTCCAATAAGTTGAATTTTTTAATATTGTTTGATTAACTTGATTTAGTAAAAAAGGAAAAATAAATGATACCGAATAAACAATAGTTTAAATTATTTTTTATGTTTTATAAAATAAAATATATTTTTTAATTGAATTTGTGATCATTGATTTATTAAAAATGAAAAATAATATATGCAGATAAACAAATATTGAAATTATTTTTTTAGTATTAGTATGTTTTAGTAAATATCATATATATTTTGGTAATGTTTTTGTAATTTCATTTGATTTATCTAAAATAATAAAATATTAATAATTTTTTCACCCGTGACATGCAGATAAATCAATATTTACGAACTCTTTAGATAGGTATATTTTTAGTACAATATATTGTGATGTGGTGTTATCGAATTTTTATTTATCGTGATTTATATAAAATATAACAATCTAAATATTTCACGGGACCAGATAAACACAATATTTTAAAATACATTTTAGTATAAAATTTTCTTGGTTATATTTAAGAAATTCTGAAATATTTTAGGATTCACTCTTTGTATTACAAACAATTTATTACAAACAATAAAATAGGACTTACACTTGTTTTTGTTTACATTCTAAGACCAAACCCAAACATACTCCATCACCACACAAACATAAAGAATAAAAATAAAAACAGAGAAAAAAAGAAAGTAAATAAATTAATAAATAAATACCTACAAAGACCTCATAAAATAAAGAATACAACTCATTGATAGAAAATAGTAGTCATGTGTATACAAATAGATAAATACAATATATACTAATAATACAATATATAGAATAATAATTCACATTATCATTAATTAACCAGGAGGTAGAATATTACGAGTAAGCTATAAAGGGACGCCATTTATTGAAGAAATTATTTTTCCCAGAACATCTTACTTTTTCCAGTTTAAAAAAAAAACATGGTATCCACTAACCGTTGGGAGGTTGTTGGAGGCTTATTAGATTTCCAGTGGAGCAGAGTATGGTGCCTAGCTAACAAAGAGGTAAAGGATAAAATATACAGTTGTTTTGAATTAAACTGAGACCAAATTTTTGGTATCCCAGAGATTGTTATAGTGGGGAAAACATCAATTCTAACTTTTAACACTGTAGACATAGTTGTAAAATAATTGACCCAAAAATTTAGCAACATAGGACAAGTAAAAAACATATGACTCAAATTACACAAAGAAGCATGACATCTGTCACATCTGTCTTCAATATTAGGAAATATTTCAGATAACCTGGCCTTGGAAAAATGAATTCTGTATAGTACTTGTATGAGGCCAAGACGTGCACAAATTGTACTACAATGTACTCTGTCCAGTGCACCCGCCCACCAGTCCTCTCACTCCCCCACTCCCAAGCTCTTTTAATTTGGCAATCGAACAATCAATTTAAGCCTAAAATAACAACCAAATGCTCGTAATTTGTGTCGTGTGATTCGGATGAGTGCAGAACCATTATAGCCTTATATATATCCTTGTAGCCTTGTGGCAAGATGGTTAACCTGTGTAAATAGTGCTAATCTTAAAAAACTGATACAAAGGGGATCTGACAATCCCAAATCAGAAATAATTGTAATAGTAGCTACGAGAATGTGGCCATTTCTGTACAGTCATTTAAAACATCTCAGCCTATGCATGCCCACTGTTTAATACCGGATCGTTAAGCGCGGGGGAAAACATCTATTCTCCAATAATGGCTCAAAGTTGAAGCAGAAGTAATTTCAGTGTCGCCTAAACTGTCCCAATCCGAAATGTGAAATACAGACTAACTGTATTCTGTGTAAAAGAAGCCGAATAGACAATCAGGAGAGGGTGAAGTAAGCAAAGGCCAACAGAAGTGCATTATTTTTCTATCCAATCATGGCCAAGCATAATCTTCATAACATTACTGTAACTGACAATAGTAAAACATTAAATTAGGTAACGAGACCCACGCATCAGCCTGGCATCTTTGAAAGCACGATTTCGATTCTGGGCACTTACCCACCCCACAAAAAGGTCCTGAACATCTGGGCGAGTAGATTTTTAAAAAACGCTTTGGGATAGAACAAAGGATGGCACTGACCGGGCCAAAAAAAAAGAAACTTGGGGTAAACATTCATTTTTCACTTCATTACTCCGACCTATCAATGAATTGAGGCAGGATTTCTGCGCCTCGCTGAAAGATCAACTTAGTCCTGTTTCAACAAAGGAGAGAAATGATCAACGAAGAGAAGAGAGAGAATGATACAGTAATGCCACGGGTATCTAAATCCGTGTTTGCTTAATTTAATGAACATCTACTGCAGAGACCCAAACCAAATAATGGAAAGCACTCTTCACATTTTGTTGGAGATAATTTGCATCCAGAAAAGAGCCCATTTTTGCAACATGATAAAATATTGGAAAATTCGAAACGGGTTAGATACATGATAATAATACTCCTCAGCATAAGCGTGATATTGAGATTTCAAGGCCTGACCTCACCCCTCCCTGGCAATGACGGGAGGTATTCTAAATCTTTGTATAAAAAAATATATTACAATGTTTTATTAAAAATATTGACATTATTTATTTAGTTTTAACATTTTTTAAGTATTCCATTTTTCTCTTTTTACATTTACATTTAGTCAGACACTTTTATCCAAAGCGACTTTTCATCCCTATTTTGAGAAACCCTGATCTAAACTAGACACATTATCTGGATTACGTCGTTGCAAAGCACAAGTAAAGTTAGTCATGAGTCATAGTGATTATATAAAGCTGCTTGTGATGACTTATTTATTGATGTGTTACAGTATTTCAAAGAATGGATTGCTGGTGTGATATTTTTATAAAAACAGAAACATTTCCAGGTTTCTTCTGCAGTAATCTTGGAAGAATGCTGCATTATCACTGTTATTACTTTGGGTATACATTTAGCTCTTGTTGTTATTATAACAACACACACTTCAGCTGTTTTCCAGGGACACAAACTCATGAGAAGTGCAAAAGAAAGAAAAGAACAAAACAGTCACAGCTGTTTTAGAGGTACGTTTCCATTGTTTCTGGAGTGTTTTGAAGCAACCGGCATTGAGATTAACAGGACTGTATTCCTTTGTATTTATTATAGACCTTCTTGTTTGATACGAAGATGTTTAAAAGTATTGGTTCAAACAAATTATTCATAAAAGATCAATGCTTGGTCTACATTGAACTAGTCATCCTCAAATATCTACTAATTCAAAATACATAATGGACAACAAGCTAAAGCAGGCAAAAACGTTAATAAAAAAGGACACAAGTGGTAAACTAATTGCCATTTTTATGTAATCTATACAAGAAATAAGATTGGATTTTACGATTTATATTCATGCAGTGCACAGGCCAGAAATGCATATTCTCTTGGATTTCAAGACGCCTTGCTTTCTTCCCATTTTTGCAGTATCATAACATTTCACATTTTACTAGAAGTGTCAAATCTGTCCATTTCCATGAACTGAAATATTCCATAATCCATATTTAAAGTTGAAACTGTAAATGCACCAATGCTTTTATAAGAATTCGCTCATAGTATGAGACATCAGGTGGAGTTTAGACTAAATGCGATGTAATAAAGGTGCATATTTATGCTATGCACGTGCCAGAAATGTTTTTAGCATTTTATGGTTGTGCATTTCCAGACTTGGCTTTAACTTCATCTCTTTGTCTGTGGTTCTTGCACAAGTGTTTGAAATGAAAGTAGTTACTCGTTCGAGCACAAGATGGCAAGTCAAGCCACCTTTATTTATATAGCGCGTTTAACAAAACAGATTGTGTCAAAGCAACTTTACATATTAAATAGGAAGTAGTTTTGGTCGATAATTGAAAAGACAATAGTACAGTCATAGAATAAACGAATATTGTAATAGTATAATTCCTAAACCTCTTAGCAAAGATCAAATGCATTCAGTTTTAGTGGAATACACCACTTGCCATTGGATGCATAAACAGGCTAAAAATCAGTGAAACAGAACTGATTGTCAATATGTTGGTCTGTTTTTTAATCTACCAATAACCCATTGGCTTGAGTGCTAATTGTGTATATGAACAACACGAATGGAACACACTGAGATTGCAGATTACAAATTATTATTAGCTGCTTTATTCAGAGACGTGTGGAAAACCAGCGTCCTGTGCTTCCTTTCCGGTTCCCCAAGTTGGGGAGGGGGGGCGAGTTTTCCCTCCGTTTGAGCACAGAAGACGCAAAATTAGTCAGACACTGGAGATCCGAGCGAGTCTGAGGAAACGTGATCCTATCTTGGTTCCCTCATTGAAAGACGGCCCGTGACTGGCGTTAACCCGCTTGTTAATCATAGTTGAACGTTGTAAACAAAAGGGGAGCCGAAGGAGATGAGGCTTGTTGGGGGAACCTGTGCGTGTCGCGGCTCCCGGTCCGAACCGCAGTCATGGCCCACCAGATTGAAATTTAGAATAAAATTTAAAAAATTATTTGCTTCAATCGGCCCCCCAGAAGGTGCTGCGGTAACAGAGAGTGCTTTGTAGGTTTCGGGTGTAGAGTGTCTATTTTTGTAGGCCAACAACCAAGAATGGAGCATTTTACGCTCTTCCCGCTTCCATCAGCTTTTGAAGTCATGTGCTTTTTGAATGGTTTTTTGGTAAGAGTGTCATATGACGTTTAAAAAAAAGAACGCGTTATTTGTGTTACTGGTGTAATGAAATGTGTTTTTATGCGGTTTAAGGTTAAAAACACTTATTTTCCACATACTGTACATTATTCTTTCTCCTCTATGCCCTGCCTTTCTGAAGCGCGTCGATTTTTACTAAGCTCATCGTTCTGAAAAGCGAGGTTTGCTGTGATTGGCCAGCTATCCAATGAGTTGTGACTGGCTGAATACCTCAAGCGTAAGACGGAAATGTTACGCCCCTCACATAATGTTGATGCCATGTCCGGCCGGGAGCGACAAGACAAAACCATTAAAACCCATTACAAACAAGGCATTCGGTTCATATGCGCATGGGGATATAAGTAACGGATTATAATGACTTACCTGGCCTTTTTAACGCGTTTCACGCCGCGTAAACATAAAACCATGACTGCATTTGTGATCGGAGAAACAACAACTCCAAGCTCTACTCTACACTGCTCAAAAAACTCGTGTTTGAATCGTCAGTGGCTAATTCTTTTAAAGATAAAAAACGTACTTACAGTCTGTGAGACAGAATAGCCGGCATTGTAGTCTACTCTACCAGGATCAGGAACGGTCCTCCATGAAAATTGCTGCACACATCTGAATATTTGGGTTGAAGTGGTCTGGAACAGTGTTAAATACAACTTAACCACGGATTTCTAGTTGTGTCCTCTTTTGGAAGACCAAACTAAATAATTTCGCTTTCACAACGAACCCACAGCGCCTTGCTCGACATGGCGCGGCAACACACACTACAGCGCGAAAAGGTTAGCTCCTCTTCTTTGCGTGAACAGTGTGCGGTATGCAATCTTCCCACATAGGACGTAAAATTGGGGGCGTTTTAGGAGGGCGTTGACGAGTCTTAACTTTATAAAGAATATCTCTTTGGTTTTTAGACTTTAGTCTTTGCAACTTCATAGATCTTATCTATTCACGAATAGCTTATAACACTTCAAAGAGAAAGGAAAACTTGAAATTGCATCATATGACCCCTTTAAACGCCTCTACAAAAGCTCAAGATGTGTTCCTGTTTCATTCTACGACATAAAATATATGAGTAATACGCACTTGTGATTTGTTTTACACTTTGCTTTTACTTGTATTAAAATATGGCTAAATGGGACTTGAGAAGTTCAAACCGAAGGTCATCATCTACTCACTAGTTGCTTTCACAGCCTCATTGTGTTCATAATCACACTCTTGTTAACAATTCTAACTCAAACTTTCAGGGAAAAAGAAAAATACACACAGTTGTTTGGGAAGCAGCAATAGTGGTGCTTGATACTGTAGTTTCGTTAATATTCATTTGCATTTTGCTTCAAAATGCATAAAGTTTTTCATTTTTTTGAAGTTTATCATGAAGAAAACATAATTTTTTTGTTGGTCACAGAGCTTATTTTCTGCATGAATCTAAAAGTCAATGGAAAAAACCCTATTAAAGATTTAGGTCCAGCTAACAGTAAACATTCTCACAACATACACTAACGTTAAAAACAAAACTTTCTCAAAATGTCCTTTTGATGTTAGTACTTGATTAATGTTCTAATAAACTGTTTTTGCTACCTTTAAATAACATTCTAATCACGTCAAGAAAACATTTGAACTAAATGTTCAAATAATGTTATATTTTCTGTTAAAATAAAGTTAGTAGAATGCTACAAGAAACATTTTTGTAAGCTTTAAATAACATTCTAATCACAACAAGAAAACTGGACATTTCAGTGTTTTGGAAACGTTTCAAAACAATTACCACAACGTTTCATAACTAAATTTAAATGTAAATACGTCATCGTTTTTAATGTTTCGCAGCATACAGATTCTGCATCCGACAGCAACAGGAGCAAAGCTCACAGTTGACCTTTGACCCTGTCCGTTTCTCTCTGTGGTTCCTCATGTTGTGACTTTATGACCAGCTGTGTCCGTTTCCTGCAACCACCTGTAACACATCCAAACACACAAAGCGAGTATGTACCAGCACGTGTAAAAAACCTTTACTAGATTCTAGCTCGCTTTTTTTTTGGTAAATATTTTTTTTTTACACTTAAGCTGCAGTCCGTAACTTTTTTTTTTGGTTAAAAATAATCCAAAATCAATATTTGAGCAAATACATAACCAGCCAGTGTTTGAAACTATCGCTTCCTTTAGCCCGGTGTTAGCTTATAATAATGTGTTCTAATTTGAGTGGTACTGTAGGTTTTCACAGGAAATTCAGCATGCTGCTGGGCTCATACGTCCACGTCTGTAAACATAAAGGAAGTTGGTCCCGGCTAGTAGAGTATATCGCATGTGAGGATGCTGCAGGTGGTGATCGTTAATAGCCTTTTCTCAAAGCAGCTGGAATAATTAAATTTATTTTGATGGCGGATTGTAATCCATAGAGGATTATGTGTTTATGAAACACATGAGAATGAAATTAAATTGTATTCCTGTTTAAAATGTGCTTCTGATTACAGATAGCCACAAGATTTGTATTTGAAAGACAACCAGTTCGAAGGGAGCATAATATGCTTTTTGGGTTAAAAGAATTTCTTAAAATGAAATTCGAATGGTATTACAATTAGAGATTAGACTGTACAGAAACTGAAATCACATGCGATACTCATAGTCCCCCAATGCTGATGTGTTAACAGTTAATCATACTAAATCTACACCTATATCATAGTCACCAATGCTGATGTTGGTTTAACGTGTAATAATTTTAGAATACAGTATAACAAAATAAAATTTTTAACGGTTTATGTGAATATATCTGACCTACTTTAATTTAACACCATTGGTAGCGCGATTTAATGCGTTTTTTCCCAGTTTGCAGAACAAACGTGGCAGACTTGTTTACTTACTTTGTCAGATACAGATACAGGTGACAATTCTTTATTTGGTTCATATATCCAAGACAGCTCGACTTTGATGTGAAGTAAATATCCACACCGGTGCAGTGACTGACTCCCACACATTCACCTCCACAACCTAAGATCATTGTCCCCTTGACGTTCCGGAGCCACCCACGCAAGCTAGATAATTCAGCATGCAAGTCTGCCATTGCAGGTTTCAAACAGAGATGGCGACAAAAAGGCAAAACTTACGGACTACAGCTTTAAAATATTGAGTAAATTTTTAAAGTTGTAAATCATTAAATATAACTTTAGAATCAGAAATGTTACTAAAAAAATTACGTAGATTCAAATAATTTGATTAACTAATCTCAGAAATAAAATTGAGTCATTATAATTAAAATCTTTAAGCAATGCAATAGTAATTCATAGTAAATCAAAAGCACTAAAAGAAATTTGATTTCATTTACATGCTGTATATACACATGTCCTATTTATTCTTTACATTTTCTTTACTTGGTCTTAAAGTCTTTAAAAGTCTCAAATTTGCCTTCATCAAACCTGCAGAAACCCTGTGAAGTCAAAATGAATTTTAATGGACATCCCACTGCAAGAGAAAGAACGACAACATGCTTCTTTAATGACAACATAAATTTAAAAAACTTTGTTTATTCATCATAATTAATAAATATGGAAATACAAATAATATTCATAATATCCATCAAAATACTAAAAGAAAATAGCCATAAAATATTATATACCAGCAAACAGACCAACAACATCAGGTGCAACAAAAATGAGCGGGTTTATGTTGATGAGTATTTTAAACCCCACCTCCAAATCCAAGCCCCACCCACAGGGCAAATCTCCAATCAGATGCATCACAACAGTCCTGCTGATTGGCTGGGATTTGAGTGTAAGTATTAAGGATTGTAATGACGGCATGTGCAATTTGTTGTGAAGCGTTGTGTGTTTTTTTATTTTACTGTGATACAAACATGTGATTGTACTCACATTATTTACAGGTGTGATGATGTACGAGTCTTGGATATTTTGCACCAAGTCAAATATGCAAACAAAAATAAAACATACAATCCCATGAGAGAATCAGTCTATGAGAAATTCAAACAATTGCAGCAGCTGAAATTCGTTCTCCTTTTATGCATTATCTGCTTTTGTCTTGATATCTTCTTCATCTTCAGAGCATGTTTCTCCCGAACTGTTCTCGATCTCTTTGTGTTCTGGACCTCTCCACTGTTTCATGCATCGATTGTTTTTGCAATCCGCAGGCGTCCCGTTGTGCATTTGAGACGGCCTGATCTCAAGACATGTGGGAAAATGAACGTTGAGGAAAGGAGGTGTCAGTGTCTCCAATTTTTATTTTTCTCCACCATTTTTGCCATTTCTTCTTTTTCCATAAAGTCCTCTGTAAAACAAAGACGTAAAATGTACTGAGTAAACTCTGCAGGATTTAGTTAATATCTTAAATAAACTGTGTTTAGCACCAGAACTTACCTATGCATTCAGGACAGCATTTTCCTTCTCTGCGAATGGGGTTACTGCAACTCAACAACGGACACTGTTTTCTCTGGCACTTTGTGACGCCATGCTGTAATGACAAGAGAAATTTAGTTAATAATGCTATTAATTACTGCAGGCAAAAACATTGTATTTTTATGCACTGGTCATAAAGTGCTGTTTCAGACTAGTGTAAAGAAAAAATCCAAAATACACATTTAGGGTTCACTTTTTATCACTATCTTTAAAATTTTGTTTCTCCACTTCAGCAGCACTTACATACACCAAAACTTAGAGTTTTATTCCTATCTATATTCTGAAGTTTTTGACTGAGGGTTTTTGTTCATATATCATCACACGCTTTTACACATTTTAATTCCTAAAAACATGTGAAAATGCATGTGTTTCAAGCCTGAGTTTTTGTTCCATTTCCAGTCAGCACTGGCCATCACCAAAAACTTAGAGCTTTCTTCCTATCTATATCTGTAGGTTTGTACTGAGGTTTGTTCATAGTATCAATACCCGATTTATACAACATGTTATGCCTAAAACATGGTGAAAAGCATGTTTTCAAGGCCTGTTTTTTTTTCTCCCGTCAAGCAGCACTACAAACACCAAAACCTTAGAGCTTTATTCCTTCTTATTTCTGAAGTTTGTACTGCGGGTTTGTTCTATATCCATCACACAATTTATACAACTTTTATTCCTAAAACTTGTGAAAATGCAGGTTTTCAAATGCGCTGAGTTTTTTTTTCTTCCATTTCGCAGCCTTACATACACCAGACTTAGCAGCTTTCTTTACATGTATATTCTGGAGGTTTTTACTGAGGGGTTTGTTCATTTGTCATTCACCTGATTATCTCTAGCATTTTTATTCCTAAAAACATGGTGAAAATGCATGTTTTCAAAGGTGCTGAGTTTTTTCCCTCCATTTCAGCAGCACTTACATACACCAAAACTTAGAGTTTTATTCCTATCTATATTCTAAAGATTTTTTTCTGAGGGGTTTGTTCATATAACATTCACACTAATTTATACAACATTTTGTTCCTAAAAACATGGTGAAATTTTTTTCCCCCTGGCCGTTGTCAGTATTTTCTGATTTATGGAGTGATAAAAAGAGAAGTGAGATCCAAAATTCCCTCTGTAAAAACCTTTAACTCTACTATGTCAACAAATTCAAACAACACATTTTTAACCTGGCTTTAGCCAATGTTCAGATTATTAAATTAAATAATACCTCATTTGCGTACATTTCAGAAAATGTTAGCACTTCTTAATGTAATCAATAAACTAGGGAAGTATGGTGAAATCTGTTACCCTGTGGCATCTTGTTTTAAATTCTCAAAATGTTCTTAAAAGGAAATTTGAAATAAAGCAGAGAGAAACTCACATCACACCAGCAGGTAATGCACTTCATTTCTCCCACCAGCGGGACTCTCGGGTGCCAGTGTTCGCTATTCTGGTAGTAGTTTTTGCCAAATTTGCAGTGGCGCGTTCCATCCGCCTGCATCATTTCATCATCCTCCAGAGGGGGTGTGTCTTCAGCAGGACACTCCTTACAGCAGTCTGAAGGGTTGCGTCTGATAGGTCGGCTGCAGGTGAGATGCGGGCACGTCACTTTCTCGCAGTGCACTTCTCCTGTGGAGCCCTGAGATGGACAAAACAAAATGGTTAACTATTAATGTTCATGTCTGTGTACAAATTTGGTATTTTTTATGCTTAAAACATAATAATTGTGTTGTGTATTATAATATTTGTTAAATTACCTTGCAGGTACACACTGCACACTTGATGTAACCGAATGGCGGGACGAACGGATGCCATGTTGTGCCAGGTGCATGCATTTTCTGATCACCTTCAAAATAACAGCCTGAAAAGACAAATAAACATCTTAATATACAGCTGCACATTTAAAATAATAATGATGATGAAAGCTGTGATGTTTAATTTTATGTAAATTCTTGTAATTTCACCTTCTGGATCTTCCTCAACTTTTTCTACTGCAGTCGTCTGTTTGGATTCTTTCTTTTCTTTTGACAGAAATGAAGCACAATGTTCAAATACAAATTTTATAGGAAACATTAAATATGTATTTTTATATTACTGCATTTTATTATAGTCCAAGCTAACAATCTTTACACTGCAAATCAAATTTTGGATCTTTGTCTTGTTTTCCAGTAAAACATCCTCGAAAACAAAATAACTTTACTTGAGATGCGAAATTGCAGAAGATATTGCAAGAAAATGCATTTTTATATGCATTTCTTACCCCATTATTTTGCAGTTTTTCATAATATAAAAGCTTATTAAATTGATCTTATTTTAAGGATGCTTACATATACTGGAAAACAAGACAAATATATTCTGATTAAAATGTTTTTTATGTCCAAAACCAAAATATTTCAACACATAAATGTGCTACTTTTAAATAAAAGCTGTAGACATGAAAATGTGACCACAAAACCATTGATAAGGGTCAAATTTTGTTTTGCTGAATAAATAATCTTTCCATTGATGCATGGTTTGTTAGGATCGGACAATATTTGGCCGAGATACAACTATTTGAAAATCTGGAATCTGAGGGTGCAAAAAAATCTAAATATTGAGAAAATCATCTTTAAAGTTGTTCAAATGAAGTTCTTAGCAATGCATATTACTAATCAGACATTAAGTTTTGATATATTTACGGTAGGAAATTTACAAAATATCTTCAAGGAACATGATCTTTACTTAATATCCTAATGATTTTTGGCATAAAAGAGAAATCGATAATTCTGACCCATGCAATGTATTGTTGGCTATGTGCACACATATCCCCCAGCGCTTAACAGCTTTTCTGCTGCAGGATCAGCGCTATATTTAAACAATGTATATTAATTTTACTCATTACTCACCGTGCACAGATGGGACACACTGGTGCGTTCAGCTTGGATGGGGTGTGAGGACACTAGAGCGCAGGACAGGTCCCAGTATCAACAAATCACTGTCTTCTCTGCCAATCCAACAGAGTGTACGCAAAAATTACCACAGTCACTAAATGATATTAATAAAAGCACACCAGTGTGTGTTTTTGTGTGTGTGTTATAGTGTGTGTGTTTGTGTGTGTGTTTTGTGTGTGTTTGTGTGTGTTTGTTTGTTTGTGTGTGAGTGAGTTTGGTGTGTGTGGTTTGTGTTGTGGGAAGGATGTGTGTGTGTTCGTAGTGATGAGTGAGTGAGTGAGTGAGTGAGGTGTGTGGTGAGTGAGTGTGTGTTTTAGTTATTTGTGTGTGTGTTGTGTGTGTGTGGTGTGTTGTGTTTGTGTGTGTGTGTGTGTTGTGTGTGTGGGGGTGTGTGTGTGTGAGGGAGAGTGTGTGTCCTTGGGTGGTGATGAGTGAGTGTGGTGTCTGTCTTGTGTGTTTGGGGGTTGGTGGGTGTGAGTTAGTGAGTGATTGAGGTGGTGTGTGTGTGGGAGTGTGTGCGTGCGTGAGTGAGGTGTTTGTGTTTGTGTGTGTGTCTGTGTGTCTGTGTGAGTGTGTGTGTTGGTGTGTTTGTTGTGAGTGAGTGGAGTAGTGAGTGATTGGTGAGTGAGTGGAGAGATGTGTGTTGGGTTTGGTGTGAGAGAGTGATTGAGTGAGTGTGTGTGTGTGTGTGAGTTTGTGTCTGTGTGTGTGTGTGTGGGTGTGTGGGTGTGGTGTATACCTGGCGATGCAATTAAGCATGTGTTGTACTGCGGTGTCACTGTGCCCATACAAAAGTGCATGAGGTTCTCCCTCAAAGAAGCACTTGTGTGGGTCTTTCCCCTCCTCAGCTCGGGCCGGTCACGGACGAATACTATATCGTGCAAACCTCTTCCTCCGCCTCTACCACTTCACACGCGCGTTAACCCACTCACAGCTGTTGGGAACGAATCTGGAAAACGGAGATTCATTAAACCCAAAGGTATAATCATTATTACGTTTGCATTAAAGTACTCTGTTATCATGATGGTTTTTTACAACATTTTGTGAAACATTGTAGCAATATACAGCGACAAAAAATATATACAATAAAACTAAAAGGCTAGTTTACAATAGGTGCTAAATAATATATAACAATATAGAAATAAAAATTTTAGAAAATTTCTAAAATACCACGAAAAGTGTTAATATATATTTATATAAGTTTTTTAGAAATTATAAAATAACCTTTTCTGCAAATATAAACGAAGATATCGATTAAATACAAAGGTTTAACATATATTACTTGTATTTAATTCAGTTTTGAATTTAAAACTCTGTTAGCATGATTGTGTTTACAAACAATTTTGTGAAAGCATTGTACAATATACAAGCAGACAAAAAGTAAATAAAACAAAAAACAGTATTAGAAATACAGGTGCTAAATAATATAATAAAAATAGTACAATTTAATAAAACAATAGTAAAAAATGATAAATACAAAAACCTGTTTTAGATTCAAAATAAAACGTTTCTTGCACATATAAATGTATATATTGATTAATGCTAAATAAATATACAAATATAATTAAAAATATTTAAAAAAAGATTATAAAATAAAAACTAAGTTATATTTTTACGTATAATAATTTTTTTTAGAATTCTAAAATAAAAGTTTAATGCAAATATATAAGATCAGATGGCAGAGTCTTAAAGGTTCAGCAGCAAAAAAAAAATGTTTCAAGGTAGAAAACAAAATTACTGTTGAACATCTTTATAACATTGAACATTTTTGTACTCACCCGTCCTCGTATTTCTCCTCTTGGATTAATTTTGGTGCTGACCTGAATATAAGCCGTGCCTTCGTCCAAATGCCTCAATAACTCAACACTAAGATCTTTCAACACACCCTGAGCCTGTAAGAGACACAGTTTGTGTAAATTTGATGAACGAGATGAACTCTTAATGTTTAACCAGAATTAAATGCATTTAACCTACAAATACCGAATGCAATACTGCTTTCCGCTCATTTGGGAAAACACCAGCTTTGTTTTATAAACAAACCCTTTAAAGTATTTGAATAAATAACAGCAGAATTATGTTTCTGGCATGATTTCGCCGGAGCAGCCAAAGAAAACACGCTTTTGTTGTGCTGCAATCACGCAGTTTACATTATCGCCAAATTATGTTTAACTTGGAGTGTCTTGATTTGTTTACCTGTTGACCGTAGAAGCCAGTCAGAAGTCTCTTGTGATTGGTGGACGAGTCGTCCATCTCGCCGATCTCGGCCAATCCGTGCAGGTGAGCGTTGACGGAGGAGTCTTCGCTCTTGCTGAGGCCGTTGACGACGATCTCGTAATGCAGATGGCACTGTTCGTCCACCGAGACCCAGGCGTGACCCGCCGCAGCCGTACGGACCGGAGGAGACACGAACTGACCCGCCAGAGGAACCGGAAGCTCTGCGGATGAAAAACAGTGGACAACTTATTCATTAATAATCAAATGATCAGAATGTAACTTTTCCAGTAAGTGGCAAATTTTGCATCCTGCATTTCATTTTTTGCATTGCAAAAAATCTTTTATAACTTAACAAATACATATATATTATATAAATAATAAATATAAAATATATGGGTTCCACGACGAAAAAGGGTTTAAGCATAGAAAACAATAAGTGTAAGAATTGCGTTAAATTGGTTGTTTTTTCTTTCCCCAAAAAATTACTGTTAATTAATTGCAATATTGTGTTTTTGTTTTTCTGAGCAAAAAATAAATATACATTTTTTTCCCTGATTTACAGAAGAGACCCACTAAAATGTCATTCAGTGTATCATTCTTGTCAGGCATATTTACAACAAAAAAAATCTATTTATGACATATTAAAAGATTAATTACTTTCACCCCAAATACTAATTTGTTGTAATTTTACATTTCTAAAAGTTGCCACTATCCTAGGTTTTGCCCATTTGTCAGAAATAATTTTTTACTCATTTAAAACACAATCAAATTTAATATGCTCTCTTATTCTTTTATATATTTTAACATGTACACGTCAGAATAAGCATGTTTGAATTTTTACATAAATGTTGTGTTACACTGAATGACAATTTAACATTATTTCAACCAAATTTTGACAAACTTGTTCCAAAAAGTTATTTGAATCCTTAAAAGTAGACACTTTACTTACAGTTAATGTGCTTTCTATCGACATAAAACCACTTTTGTAAATTTCTTTTGATGCGAACATCTTAACGTCTTTGACCCACATACATAAGATCTAAAATTAATAACTATTGATACTTTTATTTATTTATCTATAATGATGTTCCATAAGCGCCACCTGCAGCATTTGCATTCAGCCCGCCAGCTGTTTTTGTTTCATGCAGACGTTATGCAACATAAATGTACAAAGCTAAAGTCAGCCCATTCTGCTTTTGCTTCAGATTTTGAAATAATGCATTCTAATTTATATATAACGCATGTTTAAATCAAGAAAATAAAATTAATTTAACTTAGATATATATTTTAAATCAATAATTGAACCAATTAACAGAATGCCTATTAATAAATTTACTAAGATTTAAATAGTACATACCGTATATATTAAAATATCTCAATGTAAGCCATTTATTATTCTTATGATTAGTTAATTGTTGTTTGTTGTGTGTTGTTATATGTAAGAATATATTTATTAAATAAATAAAACTAACAACTAAAATGTATATATTGGTTAGACATTGATGTAATATAATATATATATTTTGTGTTTGGGTTGGCCCCTGCATACAAAAGCAGTGTTAAGGTCGCTGGTGATATTTATGTAGCAATACCAACCAAACATTTATGGGTCACATTATACATGTTCGCTTGTTAATGCCAAAAATCATTAGGATAGTTAGTAAAGATCATGTTTCATGAAGATATTTTGTAATTTCCTACCGGAAATATATCAAAACTTAATGTTTGATAAGTAATATGCATTGCTAAGAACTTCAATTGAACAACTTTAAAGATGATTTTCTCAATATTTATATTATTTGCACGCCTCAGATTCCAGATTTCAAATATGGTCCGATCCTAACAAACCATACATCAAATTGAAGCAATTTATTCACTTATTTCAGATGATGCAATAAACGGTCAATTTAAAAAAATTGGACCCTTAATGACTGGTTTTTTGTGGTCCTGGGTCACATATATACTGAACATAATATTTTTTTATAATAAATCAATAAAAATATTATAATACATTATATGCTTTTTTTTTTCTAACAATATATTTTTATTTAATTGTTTTCATTGTAAACGCTGTCTTTCTCACCGTTTCGGCGTGCGTCCAGTCCGTTGTACGGCAGCATTCGTATCTGTCCGCGCAGTTCGCTCTCTTGCTGCTCGGCCGTGGCGATGTTAATGAACAGTTCGTTCTGCAGCAGCATGTGAATGTGTCTGGCCTCGACGCGGCTGCAGCTTCCCAGCGCTCGCCCGCCGCCGCGCTCCTCCGCTGCGGAGAAATCCGCCGTGATGTCGTACAGCACGCTGCGCTTACTGCGCCGCCGCGGCTTCATCTCGATCGTCACGCCGACCACCGTGCTGCTCAAACCCGCCACCAGAACCTGCTCGAGAACATCAGAGTATCGTTTAGGGTTTGAATTTCTTCCACCGTACGTCCGCATGTTACGGTTCAGTGTAAGTCAGACATGCAGACTCAGGCGCCATCACTGGTGTGTGTGTGTGTGTGAGTGAGTGGTGTGTGTGTGGTGTGTGTGTGTGTTGTGTGTTTGTTGTGTGTGTGTGTGTGTGGGAGAGAGATGTTTTGTGTGTGTGTGTGAGGAGAGTGTGAGAGAGATTAGGGTGTTTGTGTTTGTTTGTGGCGAGATTGAGAGATAGTGTGTTGGAGAGGGTGTGTGTGTGTTGGTGTGGTGTTGTGGTGGTGTGTGTGTGTGTGTGTTGTGAGATAGATGTGTGATAGATGAAATTGTGTTTGTGTGTGTGTGTGTGTGTTGTGTGTGAGAGAGTGTGAGAGAGATTTGAAGAGAGAGTGTGTGTGTGTGTGTGGGTGTGTGAGTGAGTGTGTTGGTGTGTGTGTGTGTGTGTGTGTGGAGAGAGTGTGAGAGAGAGAGAGTGTGTGTGTGTGTGTGTGTGTGAGAGAGGTGTGTGTGTGTGTGTGTGTGTGTGTTTTTGTGTGTGTTTGTTTGTGTGTGTGTGAGAGAGAGAGTGTTGTGTGTGTTGTGGTTTTGTGTGTGTGTGAGTGTGTGTTTGAGAGAGAGTGTGTGTGTGTGTGTTTGAGTGGGTGAGGAGTGTTTATGTGTAAGTGTGTGTGTGTGTGTGTGTGAGTGGTGAGAGAGAGAGTGTGTGTGTGTGTGTGTGTGTTTTGAGTGTGTGTGTGTGTGTTTGAGTCTCTATATGTGTGTGTGTGTGTGTGTGTTGTGGTTGTGTGTGTTGTGTGTGTGTGTGTTGGTGAGTGTGTGTGTGTAGAGTGGGTGTGTGTGTGTGGTGTCATGTGTGAGTTGGGAAGGTGTGTGTGTGTGTGTGTGAGTTTGAGTGTGTGTGTGTGGTGTGGTGTGAGTGTGAGTGTGAAGAGGAGTGTGTGTGTTGATGTGGCGAGAGTGTGTGTGTGTGAGGGAGTGTTTGGTTTGTGTTTGTGAGGTGAGAGAGAGGAGTGTGTTGTGTGTGTGGTGAGTGTTGCATAGTGTGAGGTTTGAGGGTGTGTGTGTGGTTGTGTGGGGGAGTTTTGAGTGGGTGTGGTGTGTGTGTGTGTGTGTGATATTGTGTGTGTGAGAGTGTGTGTGTGATTGTGTGTGTGTTTGTGTGTGTGTGTAAGTGTGTGTGTGTGAGAGTGTGTGTGTGTGTGTGGTGTGTGATTGTGCATGTGTGAGTTTATGGGTGTTGGTGGTTGTGTGTTTGTGTGTGTGTGGGTGTGAGAGTGTGAGAGAGAGAGTGTGTTTGTGTGTGTGTGTGGGTGTGTGTGTTAGTGTGGGTGTGTGTGAGTGTGTGTGTGTGAGAGTGTGTGAGTGTGTGTGTGTGAGTGTGTGTGTGTGTGTGTGTGTGGGTGTGAGTGTGTGTTTGTGGAGAGTGGTGTGGATGGGTGTGTGGTGAGTGTGTGCATGTGGAGTTGAGTGGGTTGGTGGTGTTTGTTGTGAGTTGGAGTGTGTGTGTGTTTGTGTGTGGTGTGCGTGTGGTGGGAGGAGAGTGTGTGTGTGGTGTGGTAGTGGAGAGAGAGTGGGTGTGTGGGGGAGTGTGTGGGTGTGTGTGTGTGGGTGTGTGTTGTGTGTGTGTGTGGGTGTGTTGTGTGTGTGTGTGTTGTGTTGAGTGTGTGTGTTGTATTGTGTTGTGTTGTGTTGAGTGTGTGTGTGTTGTGTGTGTGTGTGTGTGTTGTTTGTTTGTTTGTGTGTGTGTGAGAGTGTGTGTTTGAGTGAGTGTGTGAGTGGTGGTGTGTGTGTTGGTGATGTGAGTGGCGTGTGATGTGAGCGTTGTGGTGGTGTGTGAGTGTGTGCATGTGTGAGGTTTTTGAGTGTGTTTGGGGTGGTGTGTGTGATTTTGAGTGTGTTGTGGTGTGTGTGTGTGTGTGTGTGTTGATATTGTGTGTGTGCGTTTGAGTTTGGTGTTGTGTGTGTGTGTTAAGTGTGGGTGGTGATGTGTCAGAGCGCTCCAATTGAAACGGACCTGCGAAGTCATCGATAAATGATGGAAAGAGAACGTAGCCGTTACCTGGTAGTCGAAGCGAGCCGTTGTGAATTGAGAAGGAAGACATGGCCGATCCTACGCCGCCGTTTTCCCAGGGTTAGAGCAGAACTGCTGGACCACACCTTTGAAGAGCTGAAAGTGAAATAAACGTTACTACTCATTTTTCAAGCAAGTCAATTGATCAAAATTTGGTCGAATAGTCAACGCAAAAACGTCTTGGAACGCGTGACTGTAACAAAAAGTAACCACATTTTGATTTTTTGGTAACTGGAACCATGACTAACATAATACTGCATTTCGTCATTCCGTGCGCAAACGATTAATTGCATCCAAAATAAATGTTTTTGTTTATATAATATATGTATGTGTACTGTGTATATTTTTTATGTATATAAATACACATACAGTACATATTTAGAAAATATTAAATATTTATATGTATGTATGAATAGTATTTAATATATAGAAGGCAATTATTTTTGTTTCTGAATATAGACAGCATGTGTTTGTATTTTATATATACATACATATAAATCTACACGAACATACACAATATTAGGTAAACAAATCTTTCTATTTTGAGTTTGATTCATCACGAGTTACCGTCGTTGACAAACTAATTATATATATTATATTTTATATATAATATATATTTCATGGTATTTTCTCATTTCCGAATGTATTGAAATAAAACAGTTTTTTGTAAATAGAGTCAGTACTTAAAAGTACAGTATCAAATAATTTTATTGTTAGTTGTACTTAGAAAGAGCGTGAAAAACAAAAACAACATTTTGATTGTTTTGTTGCATAAAACTAACAGTGACTAACATTATAAGAAATAGTTTGATATAAATGTTTTTTACTTGTAGTTTTAAGAAAACTACAGACCATGAAAGAGACATACATTTACATTATTTCACATAGTCTTTTTTAGATAAAACCTACAATGTAAATTTAGTCAAGTAGATCAGATATCAAAAAGTCTTAAAGGTACAGTAACAAAAAAGTTAGAAAGATGGTGAAAAACGAACAGTGACTAACATTATGCGTTACCTTAGATGTAAATTTTCCTGAATACACTTAATTTTCCAGAAAGACTATTTAAATAGCTTGACATTATTTTTTTATTTACTTGTAGTTTTTGTAGTTAGAAAGTTGGTTAAAAAACTAAAGTTTTATTGTTTTGATGCATGAAACCTTGACTTACATTGTAGTTTAACTTATATCTACATTTCCTTCGAAATTCAACATTTCCCAGAATGACTTTTTGAAAATAAAACAGTTTTGGTGCAAATACGTTTTTTTTGTTATTTGTAGTTAAAAGAGTTGAAAAACAACATTTTGATTATTTTGTACAATAAAATTAATATTAACTAACATTATATGTTAATTTAAATGTAAATTCCCCTGAATTTACATAATATCCCAGAATCACATTTGAATTAGCTTGATGTATTTTTGTAGTTAATTGTAGCTTTTGGTAAATAGAAAGATGGTAAAAAACTAAAGGTTTATTGATTTTTTTGTGCATGAAACCTTGATTAACCTTGTATCTACATTTCCTTGAATTTACAAAATTCCCAGAATGACTTTTGAAATAAAACAGCTTGTTGTAAATAACTATTTTATTGTTAGTTGTACTTAGAAAGAGCGTGAAAAACAACATTTTGATTACTTTGTTGCATAAAACCTTGACTAACATTATTTGTTAACTTACTATATATTTAAATTTACATAATTCCCGAGAATGACTTTATTTGAAATAAAACAGTTTGATGCAAAAAAGTTTTTAATTTAATTAAAATTGTAGTTTTGTGTTTTTTTATATCTTGTATTACATTTGAACTTATTTATAAAGTAATGAAATCATAAATAATGATAATATGACCTTTTCAAATAACTTTTATCAGGGAATTGGTGACAGAAAACGTCTTTAAGTAACTTGTATTTGTGCATGTGACAGAAAGGGTGAGAGAACCAGGGAAAACTAAACCGAATGGAGAGTTTTGCGTGTGATTAGAGGTCAATCGCTGTCGCACCGCAGCCAGAGAAACACAATCAAACCCACATGAACTCATGCGGGGTCAAAGGTCACGGCTGGAGTGACGTCATCCCAGGAGACGAGGAAAATCAGCCGACGTGCAGGTAAATAGAGATTTCGATGTAGAAGGAAGGAAAGGACGGCCGAGGAGTAAACAGAGAGCGAGAGCGGCGCAGGATCGTTTAGGTTTGAATTCTTCACACATAACGTCAAGCTGTTAACGGTGCATCTGGAATCAGACAGCAGAAGCAGCGCCAGCACTGTGTGTGTGTTGTGTGTTTTGTGTGTGTGTGTGAGTGATAGTGTGTGTGGTTTGAGTGAGTGAGTGGTGTGTGTGTAGTGAGTGAGTTTAGTGTGTGTGGTGTGGGTTTCTGGCAGATTGTGTTGTGTTGTGAGTTTGTTTTGTGTGTGTGTGTGTGGTTGTTTGTGTGTGTGTGTTGTGTGTGTTGTGTGTGTTGTGTGTGTTGTGTGTGTTGTGTGTGTTGTGTGTGTTGTGTGTGTTGTGTGTGTGTGTGGTGTGTGTGGGTGTGCTTTTTGATGGTGTTGTGATTGTGGTGGTGTGTTTTCGTGAGTTTGATGTGTGTGTGAGTGTGATGTGTGTGTGTGTGTGTTGTTTGTGTGTGTTGTGTGTTGTGTGTGTGTTGTGTGTGTGTGATAGTGTTCGCATGGTGTGAGTGTGTGTGTTAGATGTTTTGCGCACTATGTTTTTGTGAGAGTTTTGCTCATAACGTGTGTGTGTGTTGTGTGTGTTTGTGTGTGTGTGAGGGTGTGTGTGTGCGCGTTTTTGTGACAAATGAGGACTTATATTTGTATAATGACAAAGGTATGATATAGTTATTACAAGGAGAAGGTGACTTTTCATGACATTACCCCATGTCCCCACTTTTCAAAAACTTATAAATCATACAGAGTGAGTTTTTTTGAAAATCTAAAAATGCAGAAAATCTCCTGTGAAGGGTAGGTTTAGGGGTAGGGTTGGTGTAGGGCAATAGAAAATACGTTTTTTTACAGTATAAAAACCATTACGCCTTTGGAGAGTCCCCACTTTTCACAAAAACCAACCTGTGTGTGTGTGTGTGTGTGTTTTTTGAGAGTGTGGTGCGCGCGTGTGTTGTGAGTGAATGTTGTGTGTGTTTGTGTGAGCGTGTTGTGTGTGGAGTGAATTGTTTGTATTGTGTGAGCGTGGTTTTGTGTGTTTGTGTTGTGTGTGTGTGTTTGTGTTTGTGTAAGAGTGTGTGTTTGTGTGTGGGGTGCGTGCGGTGTGTTTGTTTAGAGTGTGTGTTTGTGTGTTGTGTGCTGCTGGGTTTGTGTAAGCGTGTGGTGTTTGTTGTGTGTGGTGTGCGTGCGTTGTGTTTGTGTACCCATTTTAATATGACGAAATCTCATTCTGGCACCAAAATACCCGAGATGAAGTTATGCATGACACACGATGAATATACCGGTGTAAAATCACGGGATAACAACAGCCACAGCCACAAGACGATGTATTACTGATCTAATGGGAGATCAAACTGAAGCCCTTCTGTCAGTTAGTTAGCTTGCGCTCACTGTACCATATAGTGTGCTACTAAAAGATGGATAAACTAGCTATAGAAACCCTAGTTGTTACAATTTTACTTATCTTTAAGAGGTACAACACATTTTTACAAAAAAAATTTTTTTGTATCGATTTCATATATATTCTTTAAAATTTAAATCAGATACATAAAAAATATATTAATTATTACGCTCTGATTTATACTGTATTTTTTTAATTACTCCTTATGTGTCTTATGTAACGTATATATATTTTTACCAAATAAATCAATATTAATAACATTTATATACCTTTTAATAAATATTAATACAATTTGTTTTTAAAATTTTAAAATGTATAGTACAACACAATATTATGATGACTAATATAAATGTAATAAATATTAAATATAATAATAAAAAGAAATATTATACAGTTGTCAGCACAGGCACGAAACGTCCAAAGCCGTTCATGTCCCTCTTCACGCTGGTTAATGTTTCGAGAGATGTTGATCGACTGGCTGCACTTACCGTCACATGATCTCTTGCCAGAAATGTTTCCGGAGATCTGACGAGGGTTTTGACCTTCTGTTTCCACCGAGATCTGCAGCTGTCCGCGGGACAACCAGAAGAGCTCACGACTGTTCAGATCGGCCAGGACTTCAGCCAAGTCAGAGTCCTACAGACACACGCGGCTCCTCTCGTTATGTCTGTTTCATTAATATAATTTCGATCATAAACGAGTTTGACTCCACCGTCTGCAGAGAGGTTGCTCGTATTCTCTCAGCATATCTGCGGTACAGCATTTCACCATCGGACCGCACTTTGCAGAGACTGAAAAGCATAAAAACACATATTTTATTAAATATGTTTTTTTATTTTAAGATTAACTGTTTAAAAATTTTTTTTTTTACATTTTTAGATTTTTTTATTATTTATAATTATAATATATATGATATATATCTCGATATTAGAGTTCAGATGCAAAAGCCTCAGTTCCACCTGAGTCCGGCTAGATGTTTTTTCACAGAATTGTGATATAAAAAATTCGCATAACCTTTTTTATATTTTTTTATTCATTGCAGAAACGGCTTCCATACTTTTTTGCATCTGAACTCTTTCATATATATTAAAATATGTATATAATTTGTATTATTTCTTTGTCCTCACAGCTCCCATGAGGAACGAGTCCCTGCAGGATCAGGATGAAATGCAGATTGTTCTCCGTGTCACTGAGCGTCAACATGGCGATTCCTCCCATCCCAGAATGCACCTCGTCAGACGTCAGGATCGCACTGAAGGTTTCTGTCAGACAAGCCGCAGGAAATGAGGCTAAACGTCTAAACACACGTCACACTATGAAAGGGACTGAGTGTAAGGTTCGACACGCACCTGCGAACAGCGCTCGGTGTTTGATGACTTTGCCCTGTAGCTCCTCCTTGCTGTCAGCGGTTGTCATGGAAACACGCAGCTGCTCCGCCTCCAGCTGCCGCAGGTGAGACTTCGGCAGGTTCTTCCAGACTCCACAGATCTAAACATTAAACACTTTTTAATACTTTGTTATTTTCTACTTTAAATTTTAGTTGCATTTTGTGTTTTTGTTGTTTCTTATGACTTTTTTACATGTTAATCATTGTATTAAGGTTGGTGATTTTTATTTAATTAACTTTAATTACTATTTTTTATATTATTATTTTCCTTATTGTCTTATTTTTTATTTTCATTTATATTAAACTTTATATTCTATTTCTATTAATGGTTTTGTATTTTTATTTTTATTCCTTCCATACTCCACAATCTAGAATATACACACTTTTACTAATTATTTATTTTTTCCATTTTAAGTTTAGTTCATTTTGTTTTTGTTATTCTTAGGTATTTTTTTTACATGTTTAATCAACTTTTTATTATTTGTTTATTTTATTTATTTTTTCTAACTTTTAGTACTATTTTTTTCATTATTTTATTTCGTCCAGACTCCCCGATCTAAACACCTAAAAATATTCTCAGTTTTCATTTTAATTTTTGTTAAATTTTAGTTTTGGTTATTCCTTAGTAGTTTTTTAATGTTATAATTTTGTATCATGTCTTTTCATTTTTATTACCTTTAATTACTATGTTATTTTTATTATTATTTTTCTTAATTAAATTTTTTTTTTATATTTAACGTATAGTAAGTTTTTTGTATTTTATTTTATTCTTCCAACTCACAATCTCCACATTAAACCTTTTAATATTTTCCATTATAAGTTAAACTTGCTAACTTTTGTTTTTGTTGTTTCTTAGTAGTTTTTTTATAGGTGACTCATTTTTATTATTTTTATAATTTTTAATTAACTTTACTTGTCGTTCTGTTATTATTATTATTTTCTTAATTGATATTTTTTTATTTATTTATATTAACTTTTATATTACGTTTTTTTGTATTTAATTTTTATCTTCAAACCCACAGATCTAACCATTAACCTACATTTAATATTTTCCATTATATTTAAATCTTTGCTAAGTGTTTTGGTGTTGTTATTCTTAGTAGTTTTTTTCATATGTTTTCCTAATTTTCATTAATTTTTTATATTATGTTTTATTGAAGCTTTAATTTCTATATATTATTTTTTTTTAATATTTAACTTTATTATATTTTATCTTAAGGTCTTTTGTTTTTTATTTATTTTCCGTTAACATTTAGTAACAAAAATTTATTTTTTTCTTCTGGTTTTAATTACCGATAATAACTCACCATATCTGTATCGGCCGGCCGGACTCTGAACTCAAACGCAGTGTTTCCATCGGAGTCCAGGAAGGTGATGAGGCTCGGCCGGTTCATCCTAAGAGACAAGCACAAGTGTTAAGTGAGCGGCAGAAGATTGTGATGGCCCTCACATCTGCTCTGGTGCGAGTGTTACCTCTGGAACGTGATGGAGAAGGTCAGGCTCGTCCGAGTGAGAGTGAATCTGGCTCGAGCGACGCCGCTGGAGTCCCTCGCACCCGTGAGTACAGCCACAAAATCTGTTCAACAATAACTCAGGTTAATCATACTCGGACAATCATTTAACCCTCATAACGTATTCGGAAGAAATGCATAGAAATGTGTAAACAATGCATAGTTTTTAGCAAGCGATTGAAACTTTGCATATGCTTTAAGACCCTCCAAATACACATCCTTTATTCTTTTCGGATTTTTTATCACTGTTTTTTAAGAGATAATTAACATTTCGTGCTCGGGTCATTTTTGACCCGGTATGTTGGAGCCCATGTGTGTCAAAATCTTTTGTAAAAATATCTATAACGTTATATATTAGTGACTTCATATCTCTCACACTTTTGGGACTGAATTTTGTTGATAAACATGAATATGTACGTCAACAGATGAACCTGCAGCATTAAAAATTCATCACTTTTTTTATCTGAAAGTAAAGATTTATGCAGGTAAAATAAGTTTATTAAGTTTGTTTGTTTATGTTGTTTTGTTAGAATAAATATGTAGGTTTCATGAATTTGGACCAGTTTTTAAACAATCATGAGTTATACATTCAAAGGGATTGAATTAAATTCCATTCATTCCAACTGGGTTAACACCGATAATTCTCAGGTTATATGTTTGTATAAATTTCATACAATGATATATTCATATAGAATTTCTCACCAATATTGACAAAAATATATATACATTTTGCATCATAGTTTGTTCAGTGTGGTTCATGAGTAATTTGAGATTTCTCCATTTTTTGATTAATAAAAAATGGGTAAATGCAGTTATAGCGCGGTAACATTCAAAACTTTGAAATTGTCTCTGAAGCTATATTAGTGTCAGAACTTTTGTAAAAATATATCTGATCTTTCCTTCATATCTCACACACTTTTGGGACTGAATTTTGTTGATAAACATTAATATATATATATGTCTACTGACAAACTACTGCAGCATCAAAAATCACTTTTTGCACCCCAAAGTAAATGTTTATGCAAGTAAAACAGATTCATTTTGTTTGAAAAAAATGATTCAGAGTTATAATTGTTGTTTTGTTTAACAAATGTTGTTTAATAAATTTGGACTGTTTTTGAGCACTCGTCGTGAAATATAAGTTCAAAGGGATTGAATTAAATTCCATTCATTCCAACTGGGTTAACACCGATAATTCTCAGGTTATATGTTTGTATAAATTTCATACAATGATATATTCATATGAAATTTCTCACCAATATTGACAAAAATATATATACATTTTGCATCATAGTTTGTTCAATGTGGTTCATGAGTAATTTGAGATTTCTCCATTTATTCATTAATTTTCACTTTCACTCATTAATGAGAAGCTGCTGATCAGATTCAGTATGGCTTCAGTTTGAAAATATGACTTCAAGTTGAAGAATGCATTGTGAGGGAGTCTCACCGGTGGCGCTGTCTCGGTTGCTGTTCTCTTCAGAGCTGATGTAGGATCTGTCGTTGTAGGACTTGTGCAGGTCGTCGTCTTTCTCCTGGAAGAACTCAAACAGAGACTCCGCCTCCTTTCTCCCCAAGTCGCCTGTAACCACGGAAACCAAGATGCATGATGTCAGAAAGATCGTAGAACGCACAATAGAGCCAATGTTCTACACGGACTGGCATCCATAAACATGAGTGCAATTACACCGAAGCAGACCATCAATCCACACTCGCTGCCATTTATCACCAATGGCCGAAACCTTCCGTCATTCCCTCACACACACTTTTTCCCATCTAACAGTGTGACGGCATTCCAAAAACGCTGGACTGTGTTTCCATTTGTTCACCGTTTGCAGAAACACACTTCATGTGTGTTACCTTTTGGGCATGTTTTGCAGCAGTGTCCTGGAAGCAAGACCGGATCGTCACAGGTCGGATCGGGACAGTCCTGTTTCATATTCCTGCAGCTCACCTTCCCAAACACCTTCCCTCGCCGGCTCCTCTGCTGCGCGGAGAGAGAGAGAGAAACGTAATAATAAGCAGGAAAATGTTAAATGCAACGATTATGAAATGAATTTGATTCAGCTTTAAGCAGCTGAAGACAACAGAGTCATTATTCAGCTCAGTTCAATTCAGTGTTGATTCGGTTTAGTTCTACAAGTGTCAATGTTGCATTCTATATGGCAAAAAAACAACATTAAAAATGATTAAATTTACTTTAACTATATAAGTTTAAAATCCCCTTTTACTTTTTTTTTTTTATTTTATAATTATTTAAATAACCCAATTTTAATGTTGCCTCCCATGTGCACCTTCTTTTTTTATATTCACAATATACCCAAATATATAAAATATAAAATTAATCAACTTTGGTATAAACTGATAACCGTTAAAAATCAATATTTTAAAAGAATAACATTTTAAAATGAAGGTTGCATCTCATATGAAATATATTTCAAAATATAAAAAAATAGCAATCTAAAATTCGTAAAAATCAAAGTAAATTTAAAACATAATAGTAAAATAACTATTTAAAATCTATACGATGTTAAAATAATGTTGCATCCAGGTTACAAAATATAGTCAAAGATATGTTAAAATATTAATTTGATATAAAATCATATACAAAAATTAATTGAAAAAAATTTATTTAAAATGTTTCAAAGTATATAAACCAACCAATATAATATTTTTAAATAGATTTTTTTAATGATAAAATACATTATAATTTTTAAAGTATTTAAACATATATTTCAATGTAATAAAAAAAACGCATTCACATTTGAAGAAAAACAATTTTTTTTGTCTAGAACACCACACTCTCAGTTATGAAATGCAGTGTGTGTTCGAGGTCTTACCGGCTCGCAGTGACACATAACGCAGTGCATCACACCGAACGGCTCTCCGAGATCTGGATGCCACGTGTCTTCCAGCGAATAAAAGCGGCCACCGAAGGAGCAACCTGATTGAGACAATAAACAAGAGCAGTGTGAGGAGACCTCCAGACGTTTACTGAGAATGTGTACAAATCAGCTTCAAACCTTCAAGAACTGCAACTAAAACGAGATCACATTCAGCGCTGGTAACCAAAACATCTCCTCGGCTTTGTTTTGAAGAGAGAATGAGAGATTCGAGTCAATTTGGCCGTGTATTGCATCTGGAATGAGGTCGGCCTCCCTTTATAAAGCGAGACTATTAAACAATTTATTGTTAAGCTAAACACTTTCAAAGACATGCACGTAAACTGTCATAAACGGAGGTAAATCATAATAAATGCCTTTGCCATTGCATCAAAGTCTCTGTGGTCAGTCATAGTGTTTATCTGGTTCTTAGGAGATTCTTATGTTGGCTAAAACATCAGATGCATTGATGGTTTTCTAGGTTTTTGGCTCTAATTGCAACTTAAAACCAGAAATAAAGGTTCTGATTGGAATCCAAATGGCTTTATTGCTTGTTATACGATATCGTTCTTTAAAATAGCCTTTAAGGAGCTGAAGAACCAATGATGGGTCACCAAAAACTTAATTAGCCTCCAAAGGACAATATAGCAAATCATGAACTCTTTACAGCCAAAAACGTTCTTGAAAAGAACCTTTACAACTGTATTCTTCTTTAGAGATCAAAATACGGTTATATTATGTTGGTTCTGTCCAAAACATCTCTATTAACAGATGATTAAAGTGTTTTTGGTGTCTATATTCATTAAAACACCAGATGCATTGATGGTTTTCTGAAGAACTTAGAGCTTTTGGCTCTAAATGCAACCTAATTATGATCAAAAGAAGAGTTTTTCCTTCATATGCACTCATTAGAACAAAAAAAAAAAAGGTTCTGATTGGAATCCAGTTGGGTTTTATTGCATCTGGTGCTTTAAAGAGTTGAAGAACCAATAATGAAAGCCTCCAAAGAACCATAGCAACTCAACGGTTACTGTATATTGCTCTTTGGAGATTAAAATACTGTTGTGTTATGTCGGTTCTGTCCAAAACATCTCTATTAATGGATTATTAAAGCACTTCAGATCACTGTTTTGGTATCTATCTTCTTTAAAACACCAGATGCATTGATTCGTTTTCTAACAAACTAGAAAATTAAGTTATTTGTGGAGGCGTCGTTTGGTTCTAAATGCAACCAAAACCTGCTTGCTCTTATCAAAAGAAGAGTTTTCCCCTCCGTATGCATTCATTAGAAGCAAAAATAAACGTTCTTGTTGGAATCCAATCGGGTTTTGTTGCATCTGGTGCTCTAAAGAGCTAATAATGAAGCATTAAAGCATTGAAACAGATGCATTGATGGTTATCTAGAACTAGAAAATGAAGTTATTTGTGGAGGCTTTTGGTTCTAAATGCAACCAAAACCTGCTTGCTCTTATCAAAAGAAGAGTTTTCCCCTCCGTATGCATTCATTAGAAGCAAAAATAAAGGTTCTTGTTGGAATCCAATCGGGTTTTGTTGCATCTGGTGCTCTAAAGAGCTAATAATGAAGCATTAAAGCATTGAAATAGATGCATTGATGGTTATCTAGAACTAGAAAATGAAGTTATTTGTGGAGGCTTTTGGTTCTAAATGCAACCAAAACCTGCTTGCTCTTATCAAAAGAAGAGTTTTCCCCTCCGTATGCATTCATTAGAAGCAAAAATAAAGGTTCTTGTTGGAATCCAATCGGGTTTTGTTGCATCTGGTGCTTTAAAGAGCTAATAATGAAGCATTAAAGCATTGAAACAGATGCACTGATGGTTATCTATAGAACTAGAAAATGAAGTTATTTGTGGAGGCTTTTGGTTCTAAATGCAACCAAAACCTGCTTGCTCTTATCAAAAGAAGAGTTTTCCCCTCCGTATGCATTCATTAGAAGCAAAAATAAACATTCTTGTTGGAATCCAATCGGGTTTTGTTGCATCTGGTGCTTTAAAGAGCTAATAATGAAGCATTAAAGCATTGAAACAGATGCACTCATGGTTATCTATAGAACTAGAAAATGAAGTTATTTGTGGAGGCTTTTGGCTCTAAATGCAACTTTTTTTTTTTTTTTTAGAGTGTTTTTTTAGTTTTTTTTTCCCCCCCTGCTTTCCTTCATATTTGGAATCAATAAAGTTTTCTTGTTTGAATCCAACGGGTTTTATTGCATCTGGTGCTTTAAAGTGTTGAAGAACCAATAAAACACACTTAAGCTTCCACAGAACCATATAGCAACTCAAAAACGGTTCTGGATAAAGACCACTTTGGGTCAAATATGGACAAAAAATTTAATGTAAAAATGTATTCCAGTCCATATTTGACCCAAAGTTGGGTTGACACAACCCAGCATTTTTCAGAGTGTGTATAATGTTCTTCAGTTGAGGTTAAAATGCTGTTGGGTGTATCTCTTACCGGACAAGCCTTTCGACATCATGGGTTCCGTCTCTGGCTGGATGGGTAACGCGGGGGTCTTGAGCCTCGAACCCAGAGCCGATGCGATGCAGGCGCAGCCCAGAATCCACAGCACTCGCGGCGCCTCCATCCCTCAGAAACCAAATAATACAGTTCTCTCGATGTAACTCAGTTCATGCGAGTCGTCCTGCATGCGCACGGTGTCGGCGCGGCTCCCGGTTTTATCCGGTGTTCGTGAGGAGGGGCGGAGGGGGCGGATCCTCGGAGCCCCAAAAGCGTTTAATACACATGCACCAACACTTGTGAAGGATCTCAGTCACTTTACACACTTCAGGCTCTTTGATTCTCTGGCTGGCGTCTTTTCCGCTCGTCCAATCAATCGTTTAGTTTCTCTTTCCGTCTTGAAAATCCATGAAAATATCATAATGGAGTCATAGATATTATCAATAATGATGATACATATATATAGTTGTGGACTAATGCTTTTGTATTTAACCAAGTGTTTATGTTTATTTAATTTGCTTTTTATAACGAGAGTACAATGTTTGCAATACTTTTTATTTTATTTTATTGCTTTTTTGCCATTTTTTCCCCCAAGTAAATATTCACCACAAGCCTGTTGGGAAACAAAATCAATTTAAAAAAATAAAAATAAAAAATATTTAAAATTGAATTTGCTTTTTATAACGAGAGTACAATGTTTGCAATACGTTTTATTTTATTTTGTTTTCCAAGTAAATATTCATCACAAGCCTGATGGGAAACAAAATCAATTAAAATAACAAAAAATTAAAAAATATTTAATTTGCCTTTAACAAGAGTGCAATGTTTGCAATGCATTTATTTTATAAAAAATATTTTTTACTTTTTTTGCCCTGGTCTCTCCAATAATAGTCCCACAACTATTGGAAACTAAATCATTAAAATACCTAAAAATAAAAAAAAAAATTAATATTTAATTAGCCTTTTATAACAAGAGTACAATGTTTGCAAAAGCTTTTTTGCCCTTTTTATAAAATAAATATTCACCACAAGTATTCTTTTGGTAAACAAAATAAATTAAAAAATAATATAAATGTATTGTAAACAATTATATTGGATGATTTTATGTTATTATAAATTCTGTAATTCTTAATTTAGAGGTTAAAGATGGATGCATCAAACAGGCAATCTGATTAAAAGACTAGAACCCAAATTAGTTTGATAAACTATAAACACTTAAGATCCACAAAGAAGTTTTGATCGTTTTTTAAAAAGAGCTCACAAGGCAAAACATAATTCTGAATGGCCTGTAATGGGACATTTGAACTTTTTAGCCTCCAAATAACCCTACAGCAACTCAAAAACCACATACTGCTGAACCCAAAGAACAACTGAACACTCTTTTTATTTAGAAAAGCGTAGATTTTAATAGTATTTTTACACATTTACAGAGACAGTTATGAAGCCAGCATTGAGTGCATCTCTCTGGACTGTTGTTGTGTCTCCAGGCCTCTGGTTTGGGCCTCGCTGCTCCACGATTCACATTTTAATGTGCTTCAGCATCCGTCAGCCCCCTGCTTGAATCAAAGGCTGAGGGGAGTCCTTTATTTCTCAAGACTTCCTCCACAAGTAACTCGCTGAATGCACCCTGAGAAGAACCAGGGCCTTTCTGTGAGAAGAACAATGAGGAAGCAAAAGCAATTATATTTCCCTCACTAAGTCTTCAGAGAAGCCCAGAAAAGTTGGAAATAAAGGCTTTAATGGGGTTTTGATGATGAGACTAAACTCATTCAAGTTTCATCTTTGATGTTTGAAGTTAAAAACAAGCACGTAAAATAATACAAAGTGCATTTATGACGCAAAAGATCAATGCTTTTATTTGTCAATTGATTTCCGTTCATATCATTGTATCTTTTCCTATTTAATAAAAGGCTAAACTTTCCCAGCTAACATAAATGTTGTCGTTACGTTATTAAAACATTATTTGTGAACGTTCTCGTAACATCCAGTTTTTAAAACGTTTTTGGTTATTTGAACATTAAAGAAACATTCCATTTTATGATTTGAATGTTGCTTTTAAATGTTTCGTCGTAATGTTAGATTTGAAACATTTCCCGAACTAAACGCAAGGTAAAGTGATGTTGTTTCGTAAGAACGTTTTGCTACAGTTCCCTTTTTAAGTTATATAAACGTGACATTTGAATGTTCTCTGAAGATACAGTTTTTTTTTTTTTTAGAATGTTTTGAAAATGTTTGGTTTTTGGCTTTTCGAACATCGTCGGAACGTTACATTTGATCATTTAGCTAACGTTACATTTGAATGTTCTCTGAACGTTAAAGTAACGTTAAAAAAACGTTCCACAAATGATGTTTTTGCGCTAATATTGTTAGAACATTATTAAAGACCAGATAACGTTTTATTAACGCTACTGGAAGAATATTTGCTCATAACTCCTTGTTAGTGGATGACGTTAATCGGATATAAATATTGACACTTTCGCTTTAAATGTAAAGACAGTCATGGTCAGTGTTGGGGAAAGTTACTTTTAAAAGTAATGCATTACAATATTGCGTTACTCCATAAAAAAGTAACTAATTACGTTACTTTTTATGGAAAGTAATGTGTTATGTTACTTTTGCACTACTTTTAAAATCTGGACAGGGCTTGCTTGTTGGTTTTTAAAATAAAAAAGTTATATTTTTGGCAAATATAAAAGCCTTTCACACCAAAAGTGACATGAACAAGAGCCAAGAGTGAAGGGCAAGTACAGTAGAGTGCAGAAGAAGACCTTCAACACCCTTCAGCAATAAACAAAGACACACAAATGTGTGTCTAGAGTAATTAGTGCTTATTAGTACGCTTGAACTGGATCATCGAAGCTCAGAAGCAAATAGAATGGGATTAAATACATAAAGGATATTAGTAAACATTTAATTATTGCAGGTTTGCGTCATATTCTGAGTTGCATTATTTTTATTCATTTCGAGGAATACTGAATCTGTGTTGTTGTGTTTTTGTGAGTGAGATGAATTAATGCATATTCATATTTATTTTGGAACTACAGTAACATCTGATTTCTCTCGACATGGGGACACCAGAGCTGTCAGTCAATACATTGGGAAAAAAGTAACGTGCGTTACTTATTTGAAAAAGTAACTAATGCGTTACTTTACTAGTTACTTGAAAAAAGTAATCTGATTACGTAACTTGTAATGCATTACCCCCAACACATGATAATATTACTAATAATCAATAACCATAATCTGTACTGTAAATCACGCTGGTTTGTTGAGGACCTCCCTCTCTGTATGTGGTTATGGGGTCATTTCCCCTCCGCGGGATTTGAAAGGCTCTAAATGATGGCTAATGCAATAATAAAATAACAAGATAATAAAGTCATATATCAGTGATCCGGAAACCTCGCGGTCATGCAGATGTTAAACGCGGCTGTAGAAGACGCTCTGCATGAGAAAGACGCGCAATAAACGCCTGCAGGGAGCACGAGGCAGAAAGATCCAGCTTGTGCTCTTTTCTCTTGCGAGATCAGAGATAAATAGAGCTACACGAAGCCTAAGATGTGTGCGTGCGAGGCATGTATTTTGATGCGCGCGCGTTGGATTTGCGTAAAAGGTTTCGGAATGTTCGGCTTTCTTAAATAATAAATAAGTCGCTAGCATTAATTACAATACGTTGACATTTATGAAAAAAATATATATATATAAAATTTGCAAAATTATATTTTTACGAAATTGTATATTTTTATTTAATACATTTTATTTAGGCTATATTGCACAATTATACATTTTAAATTATATAACAAAAATTATAACTGAATTATAATGTTGTGTGTTATTATATTAGCCTATTCTTTTTTAATTATATTATTTGATTGTTAATTATTATGTAATGTCGCAACGTAGTCCAGTTGAATTTCTATGACATTATCTATAAAGGCATTTTATTAGGTGAAATTAAACGATATATAATTTATACAAAATAAATACAAAAAGCTGAAACTAAATATAAATTTGTCTTATTTCCTTTAATTTATGATTATTTTATTATTATTATTATTATATTTTACCATAATAAACAAAAATATTATTATTGTTATTTATTATTTTATAGGTACTATAATTATAAATATATAGTTGAATTTTGTGCATTAATGATACAGTTTATTTAGGCTATATTTAAATCAGATGATAATTGTTAATTCACTAACAAAAAAAAAAATGTTTTTAGTTAATTTGTATTATTATATAGATTTTTTTCATTATTATTATTTATTATTATTATTAATTTAAATGAGTATGGTTGTATATATTTATCATAATGCATTTGATTTAAGCATATTAAAACGATTATAAATTTAATTCAAAAACAAAAAATATTATCATATTAGCCATTTGTTTATTTTATTATTTATTATCATTTATAACTATGCCTATTACATTTTCATTTGTGCAATGTGTGTATAATGCATTCGCCGCACTCTGGTAATGAGGTTTCTCACGGTCCTGGGTGTGTATGTGTTATAGTCTCTTTACGCTCGTTACAGACAGTGAGACAGAACTAAACATCACAATATACACAGCAAATGGTCTGTGTGTGTATTAGCGTTTCCGAAGTGAGTTCACAGGTACACACGAGGTGCTTGAGCGTGTGTGTGTGTGAGGTGTGTGTTATTTCCTGATGAGGTGCTTCCACCCCTGCGTCGCGCATCCGCCGAGAATGGGAATCGATCATCAGTCGATCACGAGCTCTTTGCATTTCATCATGAGGTGATAACAGAAGATATTATGGACGCATTCACGAGGAGAAACCGACAGGAACCTCGTCTTATAATGTGTGTGTTTTCTGATATATGAGTTTCTGTCTTTTCTTATAGGCTAAACTTTCAGATAATACGATTGCACACACGACGATATGTTTATGTAGCTATGTCAGTATAATTACATCTAAATAATTCTCACTTGATTCAAAGTAATTTGGTTAATATGTACTGTAATATATATTATATATAGTGGTATTGCCATTTATTTGACCACGTTTTAATTGATTTTAACCATAACATTTTTTGTGAATACAACATAAGTCAGTATCATGGTAGGCTATATACAGTATATCAAAGGACAGTGATATGCATTAAAATATATAGTATTTTGATGTGTATATGGTAGTGTATATACTTTAAAGTACCTTTTTTCCATTGCATTTCCATAAAATATAGCCTACCTTTTTGGACCACATTACAGTACCATAGTATGAATATACACATAACGTGTAGAAGTCAAAAATATGATTTAATATGTCTGAATCCACTTGACTACATGTGCACATTAATTTACTACGAGTCTGTTGCATTACTGATTTGTGTATTTATTGTTTTTTCTCCAGTATGTATTTGTTTTTCAGATGCATTTACATGAAATCTACTTCCATTTGAAGATGACATTTCTGTCTTTTCTTAGACAAAAGATTTCAGGTAATACAGTTGCACAGACAAGTGTGTTTGATAAAACTAAAATACCATGACCATACAAACATACTGTGGTAATGCCATTAATTTACTTGGTTTTATTTGATTTTCACCATATTATTTTTGGGAATATAATGCAATCAGTCAGTAACATGGTATATATCAAAGGACAATGATATATATTAAAATGTTTAGTATATTTTGTTAATGCCTTTATGTGTTTTGAAGTGCCCTTTTTGAATATATAGCATGGTATTTATCAAAGTAACATTGCATTTCAATAAAATATAAATTTTTGGACCACCTTTCAGTACCATGGTATATGAATATACACTGTAAATGTTTTGTATAAAAGTCAAGACACCGCAGGTAAATAGGGTAAAAAATGTAACTAATAGATTTCACTATAATTACCCAGTTGACTGATTACATTAAGAATTGCAAAAAAAAAATGTTATTACAAGTTTTATGTTATATTTAAATATGCAAATGATGCATTAATCTAAAGAAATATACACTAATATGCAGAAATCTGAACATTGGATAAAGCCATGTTCAAGATTCGTGTTTGATTTTGTTGACATATTAGAGTTAAAGGTTTTTATAGAAGGGATTTTGGATTAATTTTTTTATCACTCTATAAATCAGGAAATACTGCCAACAGACAGGGAAAAAAAATCACCATGTTTTTTGGAATAAAATGACATAGAAATAAAAAACAAGCGAATGGTTTATAAACAAACCCTTCTATAAAAGCCTTCAGAATATAGAGAGGAGTAAAACTCTAAGTTTTGGTGTATGTAAGTGCTGCTGAAGTGGAGAAAAAACTAATTTTGAGAAAATGGCCTTTAAAGATATGCATTATAATTGAAATCAATATACATAAATATATAAAGTGCAATAAAAAAACATGTGAATGGCATACAAACAAACCCTTCTATAAAAGCCTTCAGAATATAGAGAGGAATAAAACCCTAAGTTTTGGTGTATTTAAGTGCTGCTGAAGTGGAGAAAAAACCTTTAAAGACATGCACTTGAATTGAAATCTACAGATGCGAATAGATAAAGTGCAATACAATAAACAGTTAAAAGTTTATTTGTGATGTTTTCTTTCCACTATTTTGAAACAATATGCTATGAAAAGCCAAATGTCAAAAGTGACCAGTGCATAAAAACAATAATGCTTTTCCCTGCAGTGTCTTGAATGTGACTACATTGAGTTATCTGTTTACACAAATTCATTATTAGTCTGTTTCATTGCTTTATTTGTGTGTATATTGTCTTTCTAAGGCTTTTACACCAGAACATCTGTAAATCTTCTTCTATTTGTCGGTGGATGACGGGAGTCGTGGTCCTGATGATGGTAAGTCATCATTCAAAATGAATGTTTGAAAACTGTCGGGAAAAAGTAAACACACACATACCAATGCACACGAGTGTTTATCGCATCCAGACTTCATCATTACGACACACACACAGCGTCATGTGGCTGACTCACTCAATATGTATTCATTTATAGGTTCTGATGCATTCTGCAAGCAGCAAAGGTAGAAATAAAACACAAAAACAACACTCATGAGGCCAAATGAATCAGAGCTGGTTTGTGAGAAACATTTGTTTTCAGCAGGAACTCACTGATATGCCGTTTTCAAGGGCGTCAGGAGATGAATGCATTGTGATAATGGAATAATAATGAGAAACAGATGAAGTTAACAGGTCACTAACAGACAGAATTACTCATTTAATATGCAAATGCAGCTCCTTCACACATAGTAGGGGGGACAGACTGTTTTAATATGCGGCTTGATCAGACCCTGGTGCGAATTGAAGGCCTCGTGTTTTGCTTTCTCACCTCGGTTGAACCTGGAGAACATCGTATACATCGGTAGGAACCCAGGTTCTCGCAACTTTAAGTTTAAAAAAAAAAAAAGTTATGTAAATGATAGGACAAATTGTTCTTAAAGTAATGTTTATGGAACATTCTTATAACTTTACTCATATCTGATATACAGTCAAAACTAAATTTATTCAGACAGCTTCAACATTTCTCACATTACCGCATATCACAGTTTATTGGCTATAGTTTAGAAACGGTACTAAAATATGAGAAGAGCTCAGAGTTAAACTGTGTCAGAACAAACTCCTCTTGATAATGTCAGATAACTGTGATAGAAAGGTATGTAATGAATTTTGTTGAATAGCTGTCAGCTGTTAAATTGAAGAACACATTACCAAGCAGTGCTTCATTCTGTTCAGTCTGTGGTGTAAAAAGATCACATTAGCAATTAAAGAATAACACTTCAGCAAAACATGCTCAGCTCAAAGTGTCTGAATATTTTTGGTCTCAAATTTTACTGGTAGTCCACTGGTAGTGATTTGTCAGTTTACTTTATTTTGCTATCCTCACATAAATGAATTATAGTGTCCTGCACCCACTAGTAAAAAAATATTTATCAAAAATTATATATGGTGTCTGAATAATTTTTGGTTTGGCTGTACATTCTCATAACGTTAAGAGAAAACATTCTGAGATCAGCTTTCTCAGAATGATGTTTTTGTGCTTGATGAACGTTGCCATAATGTTGAGAGAAAACGTTCTTAGAATATAAAAAAAAACATTCAAGTAATTTTATATTTTGTGTAAAAATAAAATGTAAGAAATGTTTTTGTAACCTTTAAACAACATTCTAATCACACCAGGAAAACTAACATTTTAACATTCTTAGAGTATTAAAGAAACATTCAAATAATGTTATATTTTGGGTGAAAATAAAGTTAGTAGAACACTGTTAGAAATTTTTTTGTAACTGTTAAATAATGTTTTAATCACGACAAGAAAACTAGATATTTTAAGGTTCTTAGAATATATAAAAATAAACATTCAAATAATGTTATATTTTGGGTAAAAAGTTAGTAGAATGTTGTAAGGAGCATTTTTGCAACATTTAAACAACGTTCTAATCACAACAACAACAAAAAACTGGACATTTTTAACATTCTTAGAATATTAAAAATAAACATTCAAAAAACTTTATATTTAGGTGAGCGTTATAATCATGGCAAGAAAACTGGATATTTGAGTATTTTAGAAATATTTCAAAACAATGTTCCCACAACGTTTTTATATCTTTGTTACTTGGGAAAGAAAACTGAGATCTCTTTATTATATCTTGCTTCTCAGATGTTTTCCCTGAGGAAAAAGACGCCAGTAATCAAACTCAAACATTCTGTATGAGAATTATTGACTCATTTGTGTCTCCTGTTGTTTATTTATCCTAAGAACTTGTAGAAGAAACATTTGAGCCAAGCGGACACTTAAATGAGGCGTAACTGAGACCTCCGCATGAAAGATCAAACTATGAGCAATGAAATCAACACTTTCTCTCTCTGATCGGCCTGTGAATGTTGTTCTAGATCGTGTTTACCACTTTCCCAGAGCAAGACACTCACAGAGTTTGTGTTTACAAGGCAAACGACTTGCATGCTTGTTTTCAAGCCTTGTTTTTGAGTGGTTTATCTGAACAGAGGCCTTTAACATTCCTCCTGACTCTCATCAGACAAATACAAATCGAATCTGACCAATGCTGATCGATTTTTCAGGAGACAATATACAAGGACATCTGTGTGTGTGTTTGTGTGTGTGTGTATGTGTGTATGTGTCTGTGAGTTTGTGAGTGTTTGTGTGTGAGTGTGTGTGTGCGTGTGCGTGTGTGTGTGTGTGTGTGTGTGTGTGTGTGTATAAGTGTACCTGGTATTTATCATGTTATAGGGACCAAATGTCCCCACAAGGATAGTAATACTAGTACATTTTGACCTTGTGGGGACATTTTTTAGGTCCCCATGAGGAAACAAGCTTATAAATCATACAGAATGAGTCTTTTTGAGAAAGTAAAATTGCACAAAGTCTCCTGTGAGGGGTAGGTTTAGGTGTAGGGTTGGTGTAGGACAATAGAATATACAGTCTGTACAGTATAAAACCATTACGCCTATGGGAGTCCCCATAAAAATGGGAAAAAAAAAACATGTTTGTGTGTGGTGTGGTGTGTGTGTGTGTGCGTGTGTGGGTGTGTGTTGTGTGTGTGTGGGTGTGCGGTGTGTGTGTGTGTTTGTGTTGGGGTGTGTGTGTGTGTGTGTGTGTGTGTGTGTGTGTGTGTGTGTGTGTGTGTGGGTGTGTGTGTGTGTTAGTGTAGTGTGTGTGTTAGGGTGTGTGTGTGTGTGGGGGGAGTGTGTGTGTGTGTGTGTGTTTTTGTGTGTGTGTGTTAGTGTGTGTGTGGGTGTGTGTGTGGTGGGTGGTGTGTGTGTGTGTGTGGTGTGTCTGTTTGTGTGTGTGGGTTTGTGTGTGTGTGTGAGAGTGTGTGAGTATGTGGTGTGTGTGTGTGTGGAGATATGCTGAATTAATTATGCCGGCCAAAACACAAACACAGATCTCAGAGAATGTGTGAGAAAAGAGGAAAAGGAACAAATGAGGCACAATTCTAGAGTCGTCAAGATTCTGTCAGATTATTCAAGTATTTGAAGAAAATTGTAAATTGTTCAACTTTAGAGACATATTAAAAAATGCATAGAATTACAACAACAAAACACACACACACACACACATTTCTACAACAACTTAATAAAAAATAAACAAAAATAGAAAATAAAATATAATTTAAATTATTAACAAAATAGTGTATCAAATATAACAGCTTATCAAAGCTTAGATAATTTCTTAGATGATAAATGTTTGAGTCTTTATTGAGATATCAGACTTATTATTGCAGTTTTTGGTTTCTCAGAGATGTTCGCACAGTTTGAAACATTGTTGAGATATTTTATTAAACTTTAATCAGCTATAGCTATAATATAGTGTCATTATTCACAAATATTTGACCTCTGAATGCCACCATTGACCAACAACAATAAAGTATCCCAGAGAGAGATGTAATAATAAATAGGTTTGATTATTTACATGTTATTTACAGTATTTCATGAATATTTTTTAAAAAGTTTTTAAATTTTTTAATGGGCAGTGTGACAGCACCTTTGGTTATTGTACAGTATTTCAATCAGGTGTGTGTTCAATTCTCAGTCATCATTCAAAAGGATGGCAAGCGTCATTTTGGAAACACAATCTCTTGCAACCACTGAATATAATACAGAAAAGATAGTCCCACTGAATATAAAAATACATAAAATACAAAACAAATTAATCACAAGAAGACAATAAATGAGCTTGAGCTAATGAGCTAAATTGTCTGCCCTACAGATGGCGCAGTATATTTTAATAAAATATTAAATTTGTGATTTATTTCACTGTTTTTTAATATATATTAAGCCATGTTAAGCGCTTTTCTAAACGCTTAGCGTGCAATTCAGCTCATATTTTGGGCTCATCTGCTTTCATGTACACAGTACATATTTTTATTACATAACATAGCATATTTGCTCTTTTTTATCATCTTCATTAAGTCACGTTAAGCATTTCATGAACCACTGCAAGCTGTATTGAGCTGAACTCAACTGGTTTTGCGAGAGAACTCAAAAGTTTTGCTGAATCTGATATATGATGCAACCTGTTAATAATCACACTAGAGATCATACAGAGAGCCTTGTGTGTGTGTGTATATATCTAGCTATATACAGTATATATATATATATATGAATAGTTTATTTGCAAAAACAGATAACTCATGTTTTCTCTGTATGTTGGCTTAAAACATCTAGTTCAGAATATCTGGCAAACGCTGTAAAGTCTGGACTTCAAACTATGATTTTTTTTAAACACTACAGAAACACTCAATTATGAGGCTATTGTTTTGTGTCTCATAATAGTTTTCTTTTTTTAAACTTTGCAAGAAATGTACCGTCTGTAGTTGGGTTTTGTTTGGTTTAAAACATTGTTTCTTGGTCATGCAAACGTTAGAAAAACATTCGGGGAACATTCTATTTTAGCGTTTTGCAAATATTAAAGGAACGATACTTTTGGATGAACGTTCTGAAACAAGTGTTAATAATGTTAGACGAGCGTGCAACTAAAAGGTTTCAGAATAAAGTGAATGTATGAATAACATTTTTATGCTAATGTTTTGTGAATGTTATTAAAGATATTGAACGAAGGTTATATTAATATTACAGGAGGAATCTTTGTTGATAACTTTGAGAGAACCTTGCTAGAACATTCTCACAACTTTCACGAACATTTTTTAAAAAGTTATAGAAATATTAAGACGAAATGTTCTTAAAGTAATGTTTATGAAACGTTCTTGAACTTTATGAATATTTGATATACATTCTCATAATTTGTTAGGAGAAAACATTTTTATAACAACATTCTCAAAATGACCACTTATTTGTATTTATAACATTCTAATCATAAATAGTACAAATAAATGTTCAAATAACGTTATATTGTTGGTCAAAATAAAGTTAGAAGAATGTTGTAAGAAACGTTTTTGTAACCTTTAAATAACATTAAAATCAACGTTAAAACAGGACAATTTAACATTCTCAGGGGCCGTTCACACAGAACGCTTTTTTCCATGCGCTACTTTTACATTGTTTTTCTACGTAAATGCACTAGACAGATGTCTCGTGTCTTTTTGCAACGTCTCGCATTTTTAAGACACCATTTCAAGTTAAAAGAATTACAACTTTTACACGCAGCGCCGCTCATCAATGTCAGTTTCAAAACAGTGGACCAATCAGAAGACCCCGGAGGCGTACAGCATAGCAACACCCTAGCAACCGCATAGCAACACCTTAGCAACAGCCTCGGGTACCCTAGCAACCACATAGCACCACCCTAGCAACCCTCCCGGGTACCATAGCAACCGCATAGCAACACCCTAGCAACCGCCCTGGTTACCCTAGCACCCACAGAGCCCACCTTTTTTTAAATGACAAAAAAAAAAAAAAAACCCACCCCGGGTACCCTAGCAACCGCATAGCAACACCCTAGCAACCATCCCGGGGACCTTAGCAACCGCTCTAGTAACCACCCCAAGTACCCTAGCAACCGAATAGCAACACCTTAGCAACCATGGCAACTGTTTTATTTGACGGTAACATGACGGAAGAGGCGTTTTGCACTGCGCTTTTAAAAAAAAACGTTCCTGAGCGCCGCGTCTCACGTTTTTAGACACAAATACAGATTCTGTGTGAACAGCCCCTTAGAATATGACTATAAAACAAACAAAAAAATGTTTAAAACACATACAATTTTAGGTGAACATAAAGTTAGTAGAATGTTGTAAGAAACGTTTTTGTAACCTTTAAATGAGTATACCATAACAGACATCTAACTTTTTATAACCTACATTTGTTTGCTAGGATGCTCCAGTATAGGGTTATTTATTTATTTTGTATTTAAAAGGGTCATATGACGTTGCTAAAAAGAACATTATGTTGTGTATTTGGTGTAATTAAATGTGTTTATGCGGTTTAAGGTTAAAAAAACATTTTTTTCCACATACTGTACATTTTTTTTTCTCCTCTATGCCCCGCCTTTCTGAATTTTTTTCTGATTTTTACAAAGCTCATCGTTCTGAAAATCGAGGTATGCTCTGATTGGCCAGCTAACCAGTGCACTGTGATTGGCCGAATACCACAAGCACTCATCGGAAATGTAACGCCCCTCACCATAATGTGATGCCATGTCCGGCCAGAGCGATGAGACAAAAACATTAAAACCCATTATAAACGAGGCATTAGTTGCACCAGTGGGACATAATTACTGAATATAATGACTTATACTGTCTTTTTACGTGTTGCGTTGCATTGCAACGCGCTGCGTAAACGTAAAACCATGTCTGCATTTGTAATCAGAGAAATTACAAACAAGTGCTACTCTACACTGCCCAAAACTCGCTTTTGAATCATCAGTGGCAACAAAAAAAACAGCGGCCTAGCGTGATGGGAAGCCCCTGCTTAGCGTGCGCTGAGGCCGGGATAGAGTGAGCGGAGGCGGGCTGGACCCCGCTTCGTCCACGCTTTTTGGAAGACCAAACAAAGTAGTTTCGCTTTCACAACGAAACACACAGCGCCTTCACGACACGGCGCAACAACAATACTACAGCGAGAATAAAAGTTACGCCTTCTTTCTTTGCGTGAACATTTGGGCGGCGTTATGCAAATCTCCCCACATAGTGAGGTAGATATGTTGGAGCGTGTTGGAACGAGCCGTTTTAAGGTAGTTTGGGGAACTCTTAACTTTTTATAAAGAGATCTCTTTGGGAGTTGAGACTTATTCTTTGCAATTAACTGACCGATCTCTTTATGCACCAAGAGCTTGTAACACTCCAAAGAGAAAGGAAAACTTGAAATCGCATCATATGACCCCTTTAAAACTTTAGGTTTTGTGTCTGTACAGAAACGAACTGAGAAATATTCACTTGAGTACAACTTGTCTTTGTGAATCTAGAGCTGTTTTGGTTGCTGTAATTGCTCTGCATCGTTGTGCAAAAATGTGCAAATGTTTAACATCATTGGTTGGTTTACACTTTCCTGTAAATCTCTGTGACTTTACTAAGCGTCTGATTCTTTGCTGCATTATATAATATATTTTTCTTGAACTTTCCCAGATTTTGTGCAATAATCGTTTGCATGATAAGTTTATTTGCTCTAATATGTGCTCTGCAGACTGTGTGCGTTTACACATGCAGTGACACACTGACGACAATGTAGGAACATTTGCATGTTACGAGAAGCAAGCCCTTTATTGAATGCAACATTGTTCACTTGCTGTAAAACTATGAAGGGTTGTTCTCCGCTCGAGATATCAGGACATGTTGAGGCAGAGAACTCTTGGAAACTTGATCTATTTCCTCATGGATGTACAAACGCACGGCGTGAAGATCCGTTTGCCCTCGAGATATTTACACTACATGTGCCGTGGAGGAGAATAAAATCAATGAAATTAAGTGAAATGACAAAATTAAAAGCTGAAAATGTACCCGCAGGCCATTCGAGATTAGGATGAGTTTGTTTCTTCGTCAGATTTGGAGAAATGTAGCATTGCATTGCATTGATTTTGATGTGCGAGACAACAGCAGATGCACTTTTTCACCGGAGGAAGCGTTATTATGGATTATGAACTCTTTGCATTTTAGTTAAAAACGTCTTAATGCTGGATTTGTCTCAGCTTTTGTCTTCTCCAGATGTTAACTGATGGACTGGAGTGGTGTGGATTATTATGATGTTTTTATGCAGCTGTTTGGACTCTCATTCTGACGGCACCCATTCACTGCAGAGCATCCATTGGTGAGACACTGATGCAATGCTACATTTCTCCAAATCTGATGAAGAAACAAACTCTGTGCTTTTGGCTGTTATGTTTGGTATTGTACAATTTCTCCACCATCGAGCCCGCATGCGACTCATGTTTTGGTGTTTTGGTGAAGCTCTGGTCGAGTAAATGAACTGTGACTATCGTGTCCTCGAGGATGGCACTTCAAAGCGTATCGCAAGTTGCCTGGGATAAAAGCATTTATCATTTTTATGGTGGCACCAGGACATGCACTTAGTAGTCGTTAACATCACTGTGTTTGTTTAGTATAGCGGTGCATTTTTGGTTTAGCATCCAAAACCTTTCTTTTAAATAAAACAATATAAAAAGTGGTTCTTCTCTGTCTACAGCAATATTTGAAGGCCCTAGTTTTGTTAACGTATTTTAATATTTAGAGCTGGGTTATTGTCGTTAACTGGAAATAAAACTATTTAAAACGTTTTTGTTCTAAACTGAAATAAAATATAATTATTAGATGAAAAACATAAGCTAAGTTAAGGTTGTCTTGGCAACTAACAGAAATACATTTAAACTGAAGCAAATAAAAACAAAAAAATTAACTAAAACTTAAACTGTAACTGAAATAAAAATATATAAAACCTAAACAATAAATTAAATATTTGTATTCATTTAATTAATTGCAATTAACTGAAATAAAATACGTTTGAGACTCACAACTCAATTAGCAACTAACTGAAATAGAAACAATTAATGCTTATAGAAATATAAAAAAAATGAAAAAAGCACATAACAAAATTACTAAAAATTAAACTAAAATGAAAATGAAAACTATATATATAAGCTAATCTAAATTTCAATAAAAGCTCTAACTGTATAGAAATAATAATAAAAAACACATACAGAGACAGAGACTCCTAGTTTCTGAATATTAAAACATAATTAATTTTAATAGCTATTTAAATAATAACATTTCAGGATTACAGAAATTACAGAAGATTTAAAAGCTAGATGTTTTTCGGGTTGATTTTTAACCTATGAATTTACAATACTGGAAAACGTTCCTAGTTGTTTGTGATAAGGATTAAGCATACTGTAAGTATTTCATACTTTTCAGTTTCATTTAATTTTAATACGAAATCCTAACAACACCAAAAATCCAAATTGGCGATCAAAACTAGATCAATTAACAACTAACAAAAAAGGAACACTTTATTATTAATCATCACAAAACACTGGCTTTCACAGTTCTAAAATCACACTTTTGACGTAAGACTTTCTTATTTCTTAGCTGATTTTCAAAACCACACGGGCTCTTCAAAGAACCAAAATCACTGTGGTGGTGAATAAAACAAGAAATACCTTGATTTTTAGTTTTTTTTAACGCTTGTTTTGTCTTCTTTTAAATCTTGAGTTAAGAAGCGCTGTTTTAAATGTGTTGATCATCTGCTGCAGGTGTCCTGCTCCTTCTTGCTCCGCTCAGTTTAGTCAGAACAACCCATCGACTTCATCTGTGACCCGAGTGGCGCGGAGCACTTTAATATGTAATCTTTAGTTTATTTAGTTTAGTTTTATTTGATTCTTATAATTGTTTAATTCATTTTTATTTCTTATTTGTATTTTTTTTAATTTGTATTTCTTATTAAATTTTTTATTTATTTTATTTCTGATTTTTATTTTATTGTATGTATTTTATTTTTTTTATTTTATTTAATTGTTTTTTTTTAATTTTTTTCTTATTTTATTTTTTTTAATTTTATTTTTTCTGATTTTTATTTTTTTGTATTTTATTTCTTATTTAAGTTTTTTATTTTTATTTCTTCTTTAATTTTTTAATTTATTTTATTCTGATTTTTTATTTACTTTTAGTTAGTGTATGTTGTTTATTTTATTTTATTTAAATTTATTTTACTTTACTTTTTAGTTATTTTAATCTTTCTATGTTTTAATTTTGTTTTGTTTTTGCTTATTTAAATTTTTATTTATTTATTTCTTATTTACATTTTTTTTATTTTATTTCTTTGATTTTCATTTTTTTATTTATTGATTCTGATTTTTCTTTGTTTGATCTATTGTATTTTAGCTCAGTTACCAAGGCAAACATTCTCATTTTTTATTAGATTACTTTAATGCTAACTAAACTAGAAAACCATTTAACATTTTCATTTATTTAAATAAAGTAAAATATAAAAAAAACTTTATTTAATTTTATTGCCAAGGGAACATCTAGATTAACTTAACACTAGATTAAAACTAGAAACATTACACATTTCATTAACTGATTTTAAATTTGATTTATTTCAGCTAGTTACCAGCAAATCTTCTATTAACTTAAAAAAAAAAACTTTTATATTTTATGTTATTAGCAAGGCATCATTTCCTTTTTTTCTTAGCTTAACTTAACACTAGACTCAGACTATACACATAAAACCCCCATGTTGCATTAAACTGAAATAAAGTAACATGTAAGAACATTTATTTATACTTTATTGTATTATTTCAGGTAGTTGCAAAGGCAACATTTCTTCTTTTTTAGAAATTTAAAACTAAAATAAATGAAGCCAAAAATGAAAATTAAAACCAAAATTTAATAAAAAATACAGATATATAAACAAAAATAATAATAAGAATGACAAAAACACAATATAATATGTCAAAAACTTTAACTAAAATTTAAATGAAAACAGAAAATATAAAATAAAAACTAATTCTAAATATTAATAAAAACTATAGTAGTATCTCAATTACACTAAAATACTAAAATAATACTGTAAAATAATGATCTGTTGCAGAAATCTATCAACTTCATTCCCTCAAAACTACAACCTGACATTAGAATATAATGTTCAAATGCTAAAGCTTGGCAAGAACACGTCTATTCTGGAGTTTAACAGCAATAACTGTGTTTGGTGTGAAGTTACTCATTCGAGACACACACACATCAGTTCCAGCAGAAGCAGGCGTTTGTACGCGACTCTCTGGACGCTCTTCTTTTCACTCTGAGGACAACTGAGGGACTATGTGCAACTATTACAGAAGGTTCAAACGCACACTGATGCTCCAGAAGGAAAAACCAAGCATTAAGAGCCGGGGGTGAAAACTTTTGAACAGAATGGAGATGCGTACATTTTTCTGATTTTGCCTAAATATCATATTGTTTTCATTTAGTACGGCCCTTCAGAGGCTACAGAAGATACTTGCATGTTTCCCAGAAGACTAAATAAGTTACATTTACCCTGATCTTCCAATTCAAAAAGTTTTTTTTTGGAATATCGCATAAACAAAACCCCCTGTATGGGAAACGGCAAGATGCCATACATTCTACAAAAAGTTAAATCTATAAGAAAAAAACGTATCCACACATTTGATAGGATAAACGTTTTATCCGAAAGAAAATTTCGAATAAACCTATAACTACGATGGAATCACATTTGCTGTATAAATTCCTCCATCGCGACTCCAAAATGTCATGTGACTTTGCGCCATGACGGGATAACTTGACTAGCAGCGCTCCGATCTCCTTCACAGCATCTATATGTTGTTATGATCGTTCTGAAATATCTGAGCAAAGTCTGTCGCCAAAGTATTTCTGTATAATCGTCTTACACGACTGCGTTCCCAAACATCAGCATCAGCCTCCGAAAGCATCGACGCGTTGCATTATATATGACAATTATTATATTCAGTGGCTTCTCCTATATTCTTAATGATATTTAGTGCCACAGTTTACCAGGAAGTGACGATTTTGTTCATTGGAACATTCATCCGGAGTTATCTGGTCTTTAATAATGTTCTCAAAACGTTAGCATAAAAATGTTATTTATTCATCCCAGCCCAAAAAAACCAAAAACGACCGTTCCCATTAATTTTTGGAAACGTTATTTCTAAATGTTCTCTGAACGTTCAAAATGTTTTAAAAACGTTCGTTCTTGGTTGTGTGAACGTTAAGGGATCATTCCGTTTTATCACATTGAAAGCGTTATAGAAACGTTATTTTTGAATGTTTCCTAAACGGCAGTTGAAAGCATAAACGAACAACTGGGTTTTAAAAAAAAAACACTCCACAGCGGTGAGCCAACTAACCGTGTTTCAGGAAAAACGGTTTTTGTGTAGACATTTTGAGAACATTATTAAAGACCAGATAACTTCGAATGTACCTTAAATTAAAGTTACTGTGAGAACGTTTATTGATAACCTTTAGAGAACGTTGCCAAAACGTTCCCTGTCAGCTGTGATATTTGTCCAGTTTGGGAACACTTGAACACAGAATGTTCTCTAAACCATCTAATATCCCATGAACGGTGCATAAATAATGTTTTTAAAGACCAGATAAAGTTACTGGAAGAACGTTTGTGCATAACTTTGAGAGAACCTCTAACTAGAAAGTTAGATAAAGTTCTGATAATGTTCTAATGTTCCTTTAGGTTATCAAAACGTTGTGGGAACATTGTTTTGAAATGTTTCTACAATGTTACAATTTCTTTCTCAATTAGAAGGTTTTTAAAGGTTACAGTAAAGTTTCTACTAACTTCATTTTCACCCAATTTTATTTTCTATGCCAAGCATGGCAAATATCCTTTTTTGCTTGTTGCTTAGTTGATACTGTAACATTATTTAAAGGTTACAATTTTTTAGAACATTCAAGCACAAATCATAAGATGAACGTTCTGGGAATGTTGTTCTGAGAACGTTTTCTGAACATCATGAGAATGTTCATCACGCACAAATAACCTCATAAAGATTTTTTGAGACTCAGAATGTTTTTTCTCAGCATTATGAGAATGTATATCAAAACATTAATTATTAAGAAAAAAAAAAATTGTTCCATAAACATTGCACCCTTTAGAACGTTTTGGGTCGTAAGCTTGTTGTTTGGAATGAGCGCCTCACGCTGCTGAAGCCACAGTAACAGAAGAGAATTAAAACATAGAGTGCATAGAGTTGATAGAGTTGTGACTCTCACACAGTTTTTTAAAAATCAATTATTATTTTTATTTTTATTTGGCTGTGGCGATGCAGCATTTGCATGCACTAAAAAAATGACAGTTCTTATAACAAATGCACACAAGACATAATAAACAAAAATGTTTATTAATACATATTCGTGAAGTGTACAGGATATATGACTTATTCCATAAGGGTGTATTCATATTATTTGATGAAATAAAAAAATTAAAAAACAGAATAGCTCTGATTTCTTTTCGGAGAGATTCTTTCTTAAGAATGCAGAAGTTAAACAGGCGTTAAACATTAAATGTTAAAACATTTAAACATTAAGAATGCAGCAGTTAAACATTTCTTATCTAAATCTGAATCTATGATAAAGCATCATGAAGCATATGATCGGATTTCATTGCAGAGGACATGAATAACATCCTGTTCTCATTACACAACCCTGATTAAGGAAGTTATACTTCTGGAAAAGATTGAATGCATGTTAATGTATTTATTTTATTTCTTCTTCTTTCATGCTTCTTTTTTGTTATCACTGTTTATTACTGTTTCATCCACTCATTACTGTCAATGCAAAAAACAAAAAAACATGTATACACACACTGCCGTTCAAAAGTTTGTGATCAGTAAGATTTGTCATGTTTTTTAAGAAGTCTCTTCTGCTCATCAAGGCTGCATTTATTTGATCAAAAATAGCAGTAATATTGTGAAATATTATTGGAATTTGAAATAATGGTTTTCTACCTTTAGTCACTTTATTCATGTGATGCGCAGCTGTATTTTCAGCATCATTACTCCAGTCTTCAGTGTCACATGATCTTCAGAAATCAGTATAATATGCTGATTTATTATCAATGTTGGAAACTGTTGTGATGCTTCGTATATATTTTTTTGGAACCTGTCATACTTTTTTCAGGATTCTTTGATGAACAAAAAGGTCAAAAGAACCGCATTTATTTAAAATAGAAATCTTTTGTAACAATATACGCTACCGTTCAAATGTTTGGGGTCACGAAATGGATGCTTTTATTCAGCAAGAATGCGTTAAATTGATACAAAGTGATAGTGAAGACTTCTATTTTGAATAAATGCTGTTCTTTCTATTCATCAAAAAAGTATTACAAGTTCCAAAAAACAAAAAAAATGTTTCCAGCACTGATAATAAATCAGCATATATTATGATTTCTGAAGATCACTGAAGACTGGAGTAATGATGCTGAAAATACAGCTTTGATCACAGAAATAAATTACATTTTAAAGTATAATAAAATAGAAAACTGTTTTTTAAAATTGCAATAATATTTCCCAATATTGCAGTTTTTTCTGTATTTTTGATCAAATAAATGCAGCCTTGATGAGCAGAAGAACCTTCTTTAAAAACCATTACTGATCCCAAACTTTTGAATGGCAGTGTATACGAAATAAATAAATAAAAATGTTACTACTTGTTTCAAGAAAGTAACATTCCCATAATATTTGCAAGATGATAAAAATGGACACATCGGACACATTCAAAGAACATTTTTTTTATGACTAAATGGGAACGTCTTTGGGAATGGGAATGTTTTTATTAGCTCTCTCTCTGTCTGCGCTCCCAGATCTCCACACTGACTCCAGAACGGGACTGCGAGGGTCATAACACGGCCAGTTTGCTTCTGCGCGGTCCTGTGGAGCTCCTGATGGAGGATCTCACACACATGTGCACAACACACACATGAACTTCTGACACGCTGAAAGTACAGATGCTCAAAGGATCCGTCTCAGTGCACTAGTTCTCCTTAAAGTGAACTTAATGGCGATTAAGGAAATTCAAGAAGTGCAAAAAAGCTGATTTGGGGAAAATATCACTGGAACAGGAAAGCATTTACTGATGAAATAGAAAACCAGGGGTTCATGGAAGATTTTTTTTTTCTAAATTGAGATAAGTTCCTGTTAGACATTAATAAGGAGGTTCCTAAGTGCAATTCTTTAAAGCGTTTCAGATATTTTCTTACATTCTAAAATATGTTCTTAGAACGTCTGGCTAGCGTTCCCATTTAGTTATGAACACATTATTTCTGAATGTTCTCTAAAAGTGCTCTTTTTTAATGTTTTAAAAGCATTTTTCTTGGTGATGCGAATGTTAATGAAAACATTCCATTCAATCATTTCGCAAACATTGTGGGAACGTTTCTTTTGAACGTTTTCTGAACATTCTAAAATAAGCAGTAACATTTAAAAACTGTTACATGGACATCAAACATAAAATATGTTACAATGTATAAATAATGTTTTTGTGTTAACGTTGTGAAAATCCAAATAACTTTGAACCAACATTCTATTAATGTCACTGGAAAAACATTTGTTCATAACTTTGAGAGAACCTTGCTAGAACGTTCTGAGAATGTTCACTGCTAGCTGGATCTTTATTTTTTATTAATAATAAAATGGCAAGTTGTCTGATTGTATACTGTCCAGCTCATGAGGTCGTATACAACAAATACAAAACTTTACACTACTGAATCTTAATATTGTCAGTCTATGCATAAGATGTGTTCATTTCAAAACACTGAGTGCCAAAGGCGAATTTACTTGCTAGATTATAAAAGTGAAATCCTTACGTATTATATTTAGCGTTATGTTGTAATGTTTAATATTTGAAACAACCCAATACATTCATTAAACATTGTTTCTTTGCAAATTTAAGACAAGTTGGAGGTTATCCTAACATTAGTAAACATATACTTTAAAAGAATTTTGATTTCTGAAATAAAATATAGTGTTTTCAAGAATACAAAATATTCTTCACCTTTTTCCTTGAGTTTGAACATTAAGATTTTGTAAATTCTTATAATGTAACATGTGACCCGGGAGCACAAAACCAGTCATAAGCAGCACAGATATACTGAAAAAAAAAGATTAATTGGAATTTATAATTTTTTTAAGGTAAGTGGTTGCAATCAATTTATTTTAGTTACATTTAAATAAACACATTTAGTTGACTAACTTTCAACATATTATTTTTTTTATTAAATGCAGCTAAAATAAATTGTTTGCAACCACTTACTTTAAAAAAACAATTAGTATAATTTTTTTCAGTGTATATTTGTAGCAATAGCCAACAACATTGTATGGGTCAAAATTATACATTTCTCTTTTATGCCAAAAATCATTAGGATATTAAGATCATGTTCCATGAAGATATTTTGTAAATGTCCTACCATAAATATATCAAAACTTAATGTTTGATTAGTAATATGCATTGCTAAGAACTTCATTTGAACAACTTTAAAGACGATTTTCTCAATATTTAGATTTTTTTGCACCCGCAGATTCCAGATTTTCAAATAGTTGTATCTCAGCCAAATATTGTCAGATCCTAACAAACCATACATCAATGGAAAGCTCATTTATTCAGCTTTCATATGATGCATACATCTCAATTTCACAAAATTGACTCTTATGACGTGGTCCAGGGTCACATATAATGTGTAGGCTACATGAAATTAATTTTATAATATGAATATATATTTTGTATGTTATAAAGCAAATGTAAACAACATCAGATTAATGTACAGTTTATCAGTATGTATGTAAAGTATGCTTTATTTATGTGACTGTCTGACATTTCTGTTGATAAAATACATGAACTCTGCATGTGTGTGTGTCTGTGTGTGTGTGTGTGTACTTGTTTATGATACATTGTGGGGACATTTGGATAGTAAAACTTGACATTTTTGACATTGTGGGGACCAAAGTGGGGGGAAAAATATTTAAAATAGTAAATGATGTTTATGTGAAAGTGTAAAATGCAGAAAGTTTTCTGTGAGGGTTAGGTTTAGGGGTAGGGTTGGTGTAGGGCAATAGAATATACGGTCTGTACAGTATAAAAACCATTACACCTATGGAGAGTCCCCATAAATCATAAAACCAACATGTGTGTGTGAGAGTGTGTTTAAATTTTATTTTTTTCAGAGAGAGGTGTATATTGTAAAGTAGTCTCTATTTTTCAGGTACGATGCGTTTAAATGATAAACCTTTTATGTTTTACTCTTCGCTGTGATCTTATAATTCAATATTATGCATACAGCTTGTGAATCATCCTCGAGGCCGCAGCTGATTGGCTGCGTTCGCTCTCTGTCACGTGACTGGAGGCGGCCGTAAACACGGGTGGTCATGTGACCGCCGCCGGAAAGGAAGCCTCAATCACGGCGACATGTCTGAGCGGACGCCGCTGCTGCATTACCGGCTCTCCGCCAGCGTCAACGAGTCCGGAGACCACCGGAGAGATGAGCACGAGCCCCGGAGCCCCGCCACCGACCGGCGGAGACCCGCCGCTAAACAGCCGCCCAAACTCAACACCTTCTTCGGCGTCGTGATTCCAACCCTGCTGTCAATGTTCAGTGTGGTGGTGTTCCTGCGGATCGGTGCGTCATCTATCTATCTATCTATCTATCTGTCTGTCTGTCTGTCTGTCTATCTCTATCTATCTATCTATCTATCTATCTATCTATCTATCTATCTATCTATCTATCTATCTATCTATCTATCTATCTATCTGTCTGTCTATCTATCTATCTATCTATCTATCTATCTATCTATCATCTGACTATCTATCTATCATCGTTCTTTCTGTCTTTCTGTCTGTCTGTCTGTCTGTCTGTCTATCTGTCTGTCTGTCTGTCTGTCTGTCTGTCTGTCTGTCTGTCTATCTATCTATCTATCTATCTATCTATCTATCTATCTATCTATCTATCTGTATGTATGTATATATGTCTGTCTGTCTATAATCTATCTATATCTATCTGTCTGTCTATCTATATATCTATCTATCTATCTATCTATTGTCTGTCTGTCTATCTATCTATCTAACTATCTGTCTCTCTCTCTATCTATCTATCTATCATCTGTCTGTCTGTCTGTCTGGCTGTCTGTCTATCTATCTATCTATCTATCTATATATCTATCTATCTATCTATCTATATATCTATCGTCTGTCTGTCTGTCTATCATCTATCTGTCTGTCTGTCATCTATCTATCTATCATCTGTCTGTCCATCTATCTATCTACTCATCCATCTATCTATCTATCTATCTGTCTGTCTATCTATCTATCATCTGTCTGTTTATCTGTATCTGTCTATCTATCTGTCTATCTATATATCTATCTATCGTCTATCTATCTGTCTGTGCTGTCTGTCTGTCTGTCTATCTATCGGTCTTCTGTCCTTGTCTGTCTGTCTGTCTGTCTGTCTGTATGTCTGTCTATCTATCTATCTATCATCATCTATCTATCTATCATCTATCATCTATCATCTATCTGTCTATCTATCTATATATCTATCTATCTATCGATCTATCTATCTATCTATCTATAATCAATCAATCTATCTATCTATCTATCTGTCTGTCTATCTATCTATCGTCTGTATGTCTGTCTGTCTGTATGTCTGTCTGTCGGTCGGTCTGTCTGTCTGTCTGTCTATCATCTATATATATATATATCTGTCTGTCCATCTGTCTGTCTGTCTATCTATCTGTCTGTCTGTCTGTCTGTTGCTATCTATCTATCTATCTATCTATCTATCTACTATCCATCTATGTCTGTCGTCTATCTATCTATCTATCTATCTAGCTTTCTATCTATCTATCTATCTATCTAAATATCTATCTATCTATCTGTCTGTCTGTCTGTTCTGTCTGTCTGTCCGTCTATCTATCTGTCTATCTATCTCTATCTATCTATCTATATATATCTGTCTTATTCTGTCGTCTGTCTGTCTGTCTGGTATGGTCGTTCTATCTACTATCTATCTATCATCTATCTATCGATCATCTATCGTCTGTCTGTCTATCTATCTATCTATCGATCTATCTTTATCTATTATATCTATCTATCGTCTGTTTGTCTATCTATATATCTATCTATCTATCTCTCTATCTATCTATCTCAGCTCTCGTCTGTCGGTCTATTATCTATCTGTCTCCGTCTATCTGTCTGTCTCCGTCTATCTGTCTGTCTGTCTGTCGGTCTATCTGGTCTGTCTGTCTGATCTGTCTGTCTGCTATCTGTCTTGTCTGTCTGTCTGTCTGTCTGTCTGCTGTCTATCTACTATCATCTATCTATCTATTATCATCTATTATCTGTCTGTTCTATTATCTATCTATCTATTACTCTATCTATCTCTATATCTCTATCTATCTCTATCTATCATCTATGTCGTCTGTATATCTATTATCTATCCTCTTTCCTATTATCTATCTAGCTAGTGATCTGTTCTGTTGTCTGTATGTCTGTCTGTCTGTCTGTCTGTCTGTCTGTCTATCTCTAATCTATCTATATATATATATATCATCTATACGGTCTATCTGATTGTCTGTCTGTCTGTCTATCTGTCTGTCTGTCTGTCTATCTATCTATCTCTTATCTATCTATCTATCTATCTATATATCTATCTGTCTATCTATCTATCTGTGTGTCTGTCTATCTATCTATCATCTGTCTGTTTATCTGTCTATTCTGTCTAATCTATCTGTCTATATATCAATATCTATCATCTGTCTATCTATCTGTAGTCTGTCTGTCTGTCTGTTGTCTGTCGGTCTTCTGTCTGTCTATCTATCTATCTATATATCTATCGTCTGTCTGTCTGTCTGTCTGTCTGTCTGTATATCTCTATTTATCTATTATTCTATCTATCTATCTATCTGTCTGTAAAAAAATAAATCTATCTATCTATCTATCTACAGTATATATCTATCTATATCTATCTATCTATCTATCTGTCGTCTGTCTGTCTGTCTGTCTGTCTGTATATCTATCTATATACCTGTCTGTCTATATATCTATCTATATCTGTCTGTCTGTCTGTCTGTCTGTCTGTCTGTCTATCTGATCTCTATCTGTCTATCTATCTATCGATCAATCTATCTATCTATCTATCTACTCTGTCTTCTATCGTCTGTCTGTCTGTCTGTCTGTCTATCTATCTATATATCTATATCTGTATCTATCTAGCATCTATCGTCTGTATGTCTATCTATATCTATGCTATCTATCTATCTATCTATCTATCCTATATATCTATCTATCTTCTGTCTGTCTGTCTGTATGTCTGTCTGTCTGTCTATCTATCTGTCATCTATCTGTCTATCATCTCATATCTATCTATCTAATCTATCTATCTATCTATTTGTCTTCTATCTGTCTGTTGATGTCGTCTGTCTGTCTGTTATCTATCATCTATCTATCTATCTATCTATCTATCATCTATCGTCTGTCTGTCGATCTATATATCTATCTATCTATATATCTATCTATCATATATCTGATCTATCGTCTGTCTGTTATATATCTATCTAGCTATCTACTATCTATCATCATCTATCGTCTGTAGTCGATCGATCTATCTGCTAGACGTCTATACGTTGTTGTCTCTGTTCCATCTGTCTGTACATAGTCGGTCTCTCTACCTGTCTATCGTCTATCTGTCTGTAATATCTATCTGTCTGTCTGTCTGTCTATATGTCTATCTATCTGTCTATCTATCTTGTCTATCTATCTATCTCTCTATATATCTATCTATCTATCTATCTGTATATTTATCTCTTTCTGTCTGTCTCTCTATCTACTTCTCTCTGTCTATCTCTCTGTCTGTCTATCTGTCTGTCTGTCTGTCTGTCGTCTGTCTATCTATCTATCTATCATCAATCAATCAATCAATCTATCTATCTATCTATCTGTCTATCTGTGTCTGTCTGTCTGTCTGTATGTCTGTATGTCTGTCTGTCAGTCTATCTATCTATCCATCTATCTGTCTATCCGTCTGTCTGTCTCTGTCCATCTGTCTGTCCATCTGTCTGTTATCTACCTGTCTGTCTATTTCTGTCTGTCTGTCTATCTATCTATTATCTATCTGTCTGTCTGTCTATCTAACTATCTATCTATCTGTCTATCCGTCTATCCGTCTATCCATCTATCTATCTGTCTGTCTGTCTATCTGTCTTTCTGTCTGTCTATCTATCTATCTATCTAGCTATCTATCTATCTATCTATCTATCTATCTGTCTATCTATCTATCTATCCTGTCTATCTATCTATCTATCTATCTATCGTCTGTCTTTATCGGCTGCTATCTATCTATCTGTCTGTCTGTCTCTCTCTCTGTCTTGTCTGTCTGTCTCGTCTGTCTGTCTGTCTGGCTGTCTGTCTGTCTATCTATCTAACTACCTATCTGTCTGTCTATCATCTCTCGTTCGTCTATCATATATTCTATCTATCTTTCTATCTATCTGTCTATCTGTCTATCCGTCTATCCGTCTGTCTGTCTGTCTGTCTCTGTCCATCTGTCTGTCCATCTATCTATCTATCTATCTATCTATCTATCTATCTATCTATCTGTCTATCTGTCTATCTGTCTATCTGTCTGTCCACTGTCCATCTGTAGTCGGTCCGTTCTGTAGGATACCTGTCTATCTGCTCTGTATGTCTATCTGTCTATCTATCTATCATCTGACTATTTATATCTATCTATCTATCTATCTATCTCTGTCTGTCTGTCTCAAAACATTAGCACAAAAACACTATTTGTACATTGTTCATGGAATGTTTTTTTTCCTGAAATGTTTTAGTTAGGTGTTCTAACATGTTTGAAATGTTACTATTTGTTTCAGAACGTTCAGAGAACATTCAGAAGTAACATTCCCATAATGTTTGCAAAATGATACAATGTAACGTTTCCTCAACATTCAGATAACCAAGAAAAACACTTTTAGAACATTTAGAAACATTGCTTCCCTGACTTAATAAGAACATTAGCAAAAAGTTCTTAAAGCATATTTCTGTTCGCTTTAACCATTTATCTTTTGAAAGGTTTATTATTTCGCGTCTGACTGACCTTTAAAGTGAATCGTTACAGTTCGTATTGTTCCTGTGTGCCGTTTAGTGGCATTGCATCAGATTCACATGGGGAAAAATTAATATTGACACAGTAGCCTGAAACTAAATTTGACAAAGAAGTGTCCTCGTTTGTAAGTCGCTTTGGCTAAAAGTGTCTGCTAAATGATGCTAAGTCAAGAAGGTGTGTGTGCAGTGTTATTTTAGTATTATTTATAGTATTATTTTGAAATGGGCTTTTTAAAAATATTTTTAGTTTTGATTCTAGTTTAAATTTGAGTAATTTTGTTATGTGCCTTTGTCATTTTTATTAGTTTTTATTTTATTTTAAAGTTTTCGGTTTTAGTGAACAGAAACGGTCTGAGTCTGAGACTAATCATTGATAAACAGCTGAATGTGAGGTTATATATGACAGGAGATTCAGCACACGCTTCACGTTTCTGAGTATCTCTAGCCTGATTTATGAATGTTTAATCAGCATACAGTACATTACATATTAACAGTACAGTACATATTAACTGCCAACACACAGGCTGTGATCTCGCTCACATGAAACCAAACTAACACACACACACACCCACACCCAGAATCGGCTCTGAAATGACTCCTCTTTGACATACGAATGGTTTAATCACTGCTTTGGTTTAATTTTGCTTTTGTGTGGTTTTAAGCGCACTGGATCAGTGAGAAGCCGCTGCGGTTAAAGATGATGATGTCATGTTTGATTTGATGAGTATCATAATTGTGACGGAGGTTATGTTCAGCCTGAAGTGGAAAAGACACACCAGACAGACAAACAGCACACCAGACACTCACTCACTCAATCACTCACTCACACACACAAACACACACAAACACAAACACTATCTCGCTCACTCACACACAAAAACCACACACACACTCTCTCGCTCACTCACTACACACACACACACCCATACACAGCACACTAAAAAACAAACCACAGACGACGACACCCACACAAGACACTCACACACACCAATCTCTTCACAAACACACAACACACACACCACACACTCTCGCTCTCTCCTCACACACACACACACCACACACACACTCTCTGTCTCCTCACACACACACACCACTCTCTGTCTCTAACATACACACACAGAGACACACCACACACACACTCTCTCACTCTCTCTCACACACCCACACACACACACGCCAAACTCGATCTCCACAACACACACACACACTCTGTCTCTGTCTAAACACCCACACTCTGTCTCGCTCACACCACACACACACACACTGTCTCATCTCTCACACACCCCCCACTCTCTGCTCTATCACACACACACACACACACACACACACACCCACACACACACAATCTCCTCTCTACTCTCTCTCACACACACTCACGCACTCTCTCTCTCTCTCACTTACTCACTCTCTCACACACACACACAACACACACTCACTCACTCACTTCACTCACTCACTCTCTGTATCTCACACACACACACAGAGACACACACACTCTCTCTCACACACACACACGCCACACACACACAAACACACACACACACCCACACACCACACACTCTCTCTATCTCTCTCTCTCACACACACTTTCTCTCTCACACACCACACACACACACCCCAACACTCACGCTCTCTCTTCACTCTCTCTCACAAACCCCACACACACACACTCTGTCTCTCTCTCACACACCCACACTCTCGTTCTCATCTCACACACACACACAAACTCTCTGTCTCTACTCACCCCACAAACACACCACACTCTCTCTCTCACTCTCTCCACACCACCTCACTCAACTACTCTCTCACACACACACACACACAACACTCACTCAATAACTCATACACTCACACACTCTCGTCTCCTTTCACACACACACACACACACACGCACTCTCTCTCACACACACACACGCACACACTCGCTCTCACACACACACACACACACCTCGTCTCTCTCTCACACACACACACACACACTCTCTCTCTCACACACACACACACACACACACACACACTCTGTCTCTCACACACAACCCCACACACTCACTCACTCACTCACTCACTCTCTCACACACTCACACACACACACACACGTTGCATGTGATCAAAGTCAACATGAAAGAAAAACGGACTCTGTGTGTTTTTAATACATGTTTCTACTCTTATTGGGAATGAGATGCATACGATTCATGTCATTCCCGAGAAAGAAAATGTTGTCCTAAAAACTAGTTTTAAAATAAGTTAATGCGAGCTGACAATTTCTTTTTCTTGTGAGTTTATATGTTTAATATATCTTTAATATTTAAATGTTTAATTAACTCGTGGTTCCTCCTTTTTTGTCATAAATAAAATATTTCAGTATAATTTAAAGATTTAAATATTACGTTTACAGTTGCAAGAAAAAAAAAGTCAGATTTGTGAGATAACCTTTTTTATTTTCCGTAGCAGAAACAAAAAGTCAGATTTGGTTGATATAAACTCGCAATACTGAGGAAATTTTTTTTAATAATTGTAAGATAAAAGGTTGCAATTACCTTTGTAATTATTTTTTATTTGTTGCGGAAATAGAAAGTAAAAGGAGTACTTTTATTTACTACTTAGAAAAAAATATTTTTTACAGTCTGTGGTTTGTTTTAGACTTCTGATTTAGGTGATGCATTTTTTTTTACTCTTTAATTAGTAGTTACTTATTAATTTAATGCTGGTTAATGTGATAAAAGTCACAGCAATACTATCAAATAATAATGCATGTGAAACTAGCCCTGGTCAAAAACCCTCAGATTCCCCACAATGCATTGCAATCTAAACATGGATAAAAACAAGTCTCGCTCTACATTTTTGTTGGCTGTTGTTGTATATCCTCTTGCATTCTAAAGTACATGAGGTTATGGAACAAAACCGGATTTCAAATGCTATTTCGTGTTGACTTTAAACCTGGATTACACAAACACCTTCTCTCCATTCTGTGTGTGTATTTACATATTCTGTATGTGAAGTATCATAATTCATGCATGATGTGGAAATATGAAAAATCAGTTTTAACAAGTCAGACAGCATAGAGACGTTTTGGTAATACTTTACTTAAAGCCTTTATGTATAATGCATTACAAATATATTCATAGTGCGCATTGTAAAGCATTATATTTTTTATAATGTATTATAACTGGTTATAGTTATTCATTAGATCATATCATTTTTTTTTTCGCCCCCCCTTCATTATTAGGTGCATTACAAGGCATAATTAATGCATTAAAACTACTTTTATAATGCATTATACATAAAAGCCCCAAGTAAAGTGTGTGTGCATGATCACATGCATGCAAATGTGTGCAGGTTTGCTGATGTGTGTGGTGATGCTTATGCTCGAAATGCTTTGAAGTGTTTTAAATGTCATCTACAGATCTTTTCCTGTTTTTTTGGTTTTTCATTGGTGCACAACAGTGCAGCTCATTGAACACAGCACAGCACGGCTCTGATTCACGTCTGCTGTGACTGAGGTCCATTGAGCGCAGCACTAATCTAGAACAACTGATCTGTGAATGAACTACAGGAGAGCGAGACCGAGGATGCATAGTAGTTATGTTTAAAACTGCATCAGAGTTTACTGCCATTGTAAAGCTCGACAGTTGTCGAGACATATTCTACAGAAAAAACATCCTTGGTTAAAGGAATAGTTCACCCAAAAATGAAAATGTGCTGAAAATGTGCTCACCTTCAGGTCATCTGAGATTAGGATGAGTTTGTTTCTTCATCAGGTTTGTAGAAATGTAGCACTGCATCAGTGTCTCACCAATGGATGCTCTGCAGTGAATGGGTGCCGTCAGAATGCAGATGTACCGAACAGCTGATAGAAACATATAGCAATAATCACGATAAGTAATCCACAGCCCACTCCAGTCCATCACGTTAACTTATGCGCAGAAGACAAAAGCGAAATATCAGCATTAGACGTTTTTTACTAAAAATATCTTAAAAGTCAAATTCGACTATAATAATGCCTTCTATCCCAGTGCAAAAAGTGTTTCTGGTGGAATCAGGGATTGAAGAATTGCACAGATCAGAGCAGCGCCTTAAAAAGCTTCTAAATCAAATATGTCTGGATTCTTTTTTTATGATTGCGAAAGAGAAAAAGGCTGATGTCACTTTTACACTGGGAGGAAGCTTTTGCTATTCTTATAGGATGTAGCCTTGACTTTTAGTATTTTAGTAAAAAACGTCTTAATGCTGGATTAGTTTCAGCTTTTGTCTTCTCCAGATGTTAACTGATGGAATAGGAGTGCTGTGGATTATTGTGATGTTTTTTATAAGCTGTTTGAACTTCATTCTGACGGCACCCATTCACGGCAGAGCATCCATTGCTGAGACACTGATGCAATTCTACATTTCTACAAATCTGATGAAGAGACAAACTCAACTGCATCTTGGATGGCCTGAGGGTGAATACATTACAGCACGTTTGGGCAAACTGTTGCTTTATCCAGTATTTCTGAAACTCAAACATGTAATATAAGGGTTAAGACTGTGTTCAGTGGTGTAACCGGTGCTGTTTTGTCTTGCAGGTTTTGTTGTGGGTCAGTGTGGTCTGTATCAGACTATAGCGATGCTGCTGGTGGCGTATTTCATCATCAGTATGACGGTTCTGTCGGTGTGTGCGATCTCCACTAACGGAGCGCTGGACGCCGGAGGAGCGTATTGTATCCTCATATCACGCGAACATAAACACATGCATGACTCTTCCTGTCGTTTATTTCCTTAGCTGTGTTGTTGTGTTTGTGTGTGCTTGTGTTTGCATCCACAGACATGATCAGTCGTGCTCTGAGGTCGGCTTTGCACACTTTTTTTTTTTCGGTATTTTGTTTGGTTGGCACGGACCCTATCATCGGGCATCATGTTCTGCTTGGCGTAAGTGTGCTGGCAGCGCCTCTTTGTGTGCGGATCTCTTGGCCGGGATGGCGATTCTCACGAGACTTCGGCGATTTCTGATTGATAAGCTTAGTGCATGTGCGCTGATCTGATTGTATAGTTGACTGCAACCTTTTTTTGATCATGCGAAGGCGGCGTAATGTAGCACAATATGAGTTCAATTAGTGCGACAAAACCACAGTGAATCCACTCTGCATAAGGTGTGTTTTACCCCCCACTTATACTATGGATGAGCAATGCCTTTATGTTGATGGCCGCCAGCAAGTGGCATCCAGCCGTCATGCGCATTTGCAGTCCCATGCGGAATGATATGAATTGATAACTCTGAATTTTAGTTTCAGATTTAGTATTCATTTATTTGCTATGTGCATTTTTGGAAATTTTCATTTTTGTTTTTTTTTTGTTCTAATTTCTGCAATTGATTGCATTCAATTTTTTAGCTTTCCGTTTTAATTAATTCATGTACTTCAACTTTATGTCAGTTACTTCGCTATTATAAAATGAAATTAAAATAGAGTATTTAGTTATGGAGATTGACTTTTTTCAGCATCGAGTAGGACTTATTAAGTTAGTATTGTTCCCACAGCAGCAAAGTACTTTCGCGCACATATACTTTTTTTCAGCATCAATAGCTATTAATTGCAATTAAATAAAAGAATACAAATATTTATTTATTCATTTTAGTTTATTTATTTATTTTAAGTTGCATTTGTTTTAGGGGGTGTTTTTTCAGCATCAGAAATGCCCATAAATTATATTTACAAAAAAAAAAAAATCATAATCAATGACTATTTATTGCAATTAAATTAAAATTAATATTTTTATTTTATTTTCCAAGATTAAATGGCTATAATTGCTATATAAATAAAGTAATAAAAGATTGATTATTTATTAATTTGAAAAATATCAATTACAATAAAAAAATGATATTATTAAGTGTCACTTTTTATTTAAATCTAGAGTACATTTTAATGTGAGATTGTTTAGACCTGTGGTCCTCAGAAGGAGAATCGTCGTATGACTGGCTCTCGGTACGCGGCTCTGCCGACCGGTTACTGGTGGTCTCTGCTGTACGGGACAGTGATTCTGCTGCTGTGTGTGATGTGGTGTGGTGACGAGCGGGCTCACTATCTACGCTCTAAAGCCACCTTCCTCATACCTTCAATCACGTCCTACATGCGTAGTGGTCTTAGGGACCTCTTCATCAGTTCTTCGTACCGAGATGCTCGGTCGAGAAGCCGTAAAGATACCCGGCCCAGAAATTGCGCCATAGGACCCGAACACTGAGCGCCAACCTCACCTTGCCCCCCTTCAAGTTAGACACGCTGTTGGGAAACGTGCAAGGTGAGAGACGTTATGGTTTGTAACCAAATTTCAGTGACTGAGAACAGAGAAATGGGATACTTCTGTAAAAAGGCCACTTCCTTAATGAAAAAACAGATGCATTAACATGATATTAATTAACCAGCTTCATGATTAACCGAGTGTACAATGCACGTTATCAGAAGCTACAGTAACTAAAAGCTGTTAGTTAATTTAAACCCAAGCATATTTTTAGAAACGTGACACTAGATCTGCTGTTCTCATGTTAGTGTGAAGCTATATTAGTTGTGAAGCTAAAGACTAGCATCACTTTTGTAGAGAAATATTTTAGTTTATGCTAATGTTTTCAATTTAGTAACATCAGTCTTCCCGCATTGAGTTCGTGAAAAGCTGAAAATTAAATGAATCATAAAAATGTGAAATTAAAATAATTAATTTGAAAAAACAAAGAAAGAAAAAATAGTCAAGTAAAAACGTATTTGAAACCTTAAATAAAAAGCATACTGAAAAATATTTAATATATTAAGATGCGTAAATTAGGCCTAATAATATATACATAATTCTATGTAAATTTTATATATATTATATATATATCTGATAGATGTGAACCATGAATATGCGTGTTAATATAGAAACAAATAAAACAACGGCGAGCAATTGCATATTAGCTAACTCATTACAGTATTATAACACGTACCAAGCTAAATTATGCATAATCTAGAAATAATCTTGCACTAAATCAAACCATAAAGTTTATGTACGTTAATTTCAATAGTAAGTATAATGAATAAGGAGCATTACAAATAATCTTTGTTAATGCTAAACTAAAATACTTTTTTAAAGTTATGAAAAAGTCTGTTTTAATATTTTTTTCATGTTAGTTCTCTAAAATATTAACAACGATGAGTTTGAAACAAAACCTTTTTGTAATTAATGGCTAGATTATACCCACTGCCCCATCTGAAGTATATGGTTCATTGTTAGCAAATTCATGTTTTTCTATTCCACATATCTTTTAACTCAGAGTTAAAGTCTATAAGCTAATTTATATTACTTTAAAAGACAACTCTTGTGCTTCTCTGCCGATTCTTCCTCTTCTCTAGTTTGCCTTTTTGATTTGACAGTTTCTAATAAACCTTGCCCATTTTATATCACAAATATTGTGTTTGGCTCTCCTTGGTCTAGTCCATGTTAGCGTTTGTTTCCTCTTATTTGTAAGTGGATTTGAAATAAACGGCTAACAGCATAAATGTAAATGATATCTTATTAAGCATTATCAAAAATGCTTTGTTGCTACAAGTTACAGCACAGGTTAATCTCCTGTCTGTGGTGTGTTTTAGCTGGATGTACGTAGTGGGACTTAAACCACCGGTCAGGTCATGAGTCCCTTCGCCGCATCGTTTTTTGCCGGTGTATGTTATAACGGGCATATGCAAATGGAGATCATGGACTGGATCCATACATGTCCGGCGTGGCGTTTGTTGTAGTTTTACTGGACTTGTTCTTGTTGTTTAAAGTAGTTTGTTAGATTGATTTTTAGTCGTTTTCTACTGTTTGAGTGTTAGCCAGGAATGTCTTGTGATGCAGTTAGATGTTAAGGTGATGCACTCTAAAAGAATGCTGCGGTTTAAAACAACCCAAGTGCCCCCCCCCCCCCCTTTTTTTTTTTTACAGGTAATGATTAGCGCGACAATACTAAATGTGCAGTGGAGGAAGCCGGCTTGCGACTAGCTTTTGAACCAGCGAGGTCTGGCTGGCTACTACCCAAAAAGGTTGGGTTGTAAACGCCGGGTCAAATACAGCCCAATTTCTGGGTTGTCCCTCGTTTAGCCCAGCAGTGTGGTTGTATTTAACCCAAGCATTTTTAAAGAGTGTGTTTAGTAGTCGGTAATAGGATAGGTTGGGCTACCGAAACCCAGCACTACCAGTATGCCACTGCGTACCTATGTAACCGGTGGCTAGTACTAAAACCAAATCAGAACGCAGAATTTCGTGCCTCATTTCGGTGCCAAGCCTCCGAGCGCATCAATTGAAAATTGTCACTCTGGCCTTCTCCAAAACGCGACTTAAGAAAACACCGACACAGTGACAAAAATAATTTCCCGACTGAGAAAATGCACGTGAACTCAAGTCGGAAAGCTGTAATAATACAAATCCAACACATCTTGCTATGTAAACGCGAGTTCGATGAGCTGGTGAGTTGTTCCATTCCGACCTTAATTACACTTGCTCTGATGGCCGCAGGTAGCCTTCCGTTAACTAAGCTCAACATACTTAAATTAAAATGCCTAAAGCTAAACCACCCTTGTATTCACATTTCTAAACCTGTTGTCCAACAAAATAGAACATTATAACCTTTTTACTCCCACAACACCAGTCAAATGCTTCCTTTTGTGATCTGATGTGGCTTCTTGTCACAGAATGAGGCAGAAAATATGTTCCATAGGCTACTTTAAAAAGAATACATCAATTAGCAATGGATTATAAATATACTTAAATATTATGAAAATACGAGAGATGGCTTGGATAACACAGATAAACTATATTGTCGCAGTCGAGTGTTTATTGTCTTTGTTTTATCATTCAAAACGTTTATATGTTCTGATTACCGTTACAGCTATAATAGCATGCCTTTGTCCATATAAGGGATTTCCCGGAGGGTCATGAGTTCAGCTACTTCTGTGACTGGATATGTGGATTTTCTGTGCGAGGGCGCCCTCTGGCGTCCAGTATGAATGAAACCGACATCGTGTGTTTATAGTGCTAATGGCCAATCCATCATTTTTTGTGTAATCTTTATTTAGTTTATTTATTTTTTATAAGTATCGGTTCAGGCACCGGAAAACGGTTTAAAAAGTATCGATTTGGCACCGGTATCGAAAAAAACCCCAAACGATACCCAACCCTAATAATGGAGCACTGCAGTGAAGACCAATTTTCTTTAAAGTTACAACCAATTTGGTTCCCTTTACAAAAACCCAACAGGATTTTTCCATTGGCTTTTGGATTATTGCAGAAAATAAGCTCAAAAGTTTATGATTCTTACACATTTTGTTCAGCATGATAATCTACACAAATTAACACAACTTTTATGAATTTTGAAGCCTAGTTAATTATTGGCAGAAGTAAGAGAAGTAATAAGCTAAACATAGGCTATAAATTAATTACACCAGCAACATCGCCACCATTAAGCTTCCCAAAACTCTTTATTTAAAAACATTTTTCCTGAAAGTGACAACTTTATCTATTTGCGTCTGTAGATTTCAATTCCAGTACATAACTTTAGAGAGTTTTTTCTCCACTTCAGCAGCACTTACATACACCAAATCTTAGAGTTGTATTTCTATCTATATTCTGAAGGTTTTTGCTGAGGGGTTTGTTCATATATCATTCACATATTTTTTTATTGCACTTTATCTACTTATGTCTGTAGATTGCAATTACAATACATATCTTTAAATGCCGTTTTCACAAAATTAGTTTTTTCTCCACTTCAGCAGCAATTAACCACCAAATCTTAGAGTTGTTATCCTCTCTATATTCTGAAGGTTTTTACTGAGGGGTTTGTTTATATATCATTCACACTGATTTACACATTTTACTCCTAAAAACATGGTGAAAATGTATTTTTTCTGTCTGTTGACTGTATTTTCTGATTTATGAAGTGATAAAAAGAGAAATCTAAAATCCCCTCTATACAAACATTTAATATGTCAACAAAATCAAACAAGAATTTTGAACCTGGCTTCATCCAATCTTCAGACTATCTCTGGAAATGTACCCAAATGAGTGAAAATGTAATTAGATAATGCCTCATTTGCATATTTAAACATAACTTTTGCAATCCCAAAAACAGTTTGCAAATCCTTAATGTACTCAATCAACCTGAGGGAACGTATGGTGAAATGTACTAGTTAATTTTTTTAACATTCACCTGTAGTGTTCTAGGGTAAAACGCATTGTTGTGTGTGTTTGTATGTTTAAGGTGATGAAGAACCGAGCTACTCCATTCCTCGTGGAACAATCACAGCCGTTCTCTTCCCCTTCGTTCATCTATAATGCGAGTATACTGATCTCATGCCACCTGTGACCGGTACACACCACTCGGCACAACACACACTCTGCACACACACTCAACCCACACACACACTCACACACACCAAACTCACACAACTCACTCACACACCTCACCACCACACACACACACACACACCCAATCACTCACACACACACACACTACACACACACCACACACACACCCAACAACACTCACTTCACACACAACACACAACACCACACACATCTCTCTTATGCGATAAGCGATTTTATTGTCATTTTAAAGACAATTTTATGCCACTGAACATATAATCAATGTAACAGCATAATAATGCAAGAAAGCCAACGCACTTCCAAATGACAACAAACTTAAAATTTTTAAGAATATTTAGATAATGGATCTAAAACCTGAATAAATGGTAACTAAACATTTTCTAACAAAAAGTGCAAAGTAACAAGTAGAAAAAAAGAAAAAGGCACAAAGAACTTGAATGGAGATTTTTCCATCTACAGATTTTCCCTTCTTTTCTCTGTCAATTAAGGGTGCACTGTATTGCTGAAAAACAAAATCACTACTTAGCAGTCAGATGTCTGTATGCACAAAAGGCACAGATCCCTAAACAAGGCAATATCTGCAGATGAAACTTTTTGTAGAAGCATTTTTAAAATTAGAACTAGCACCTCATGACTACACCACATCATGTACGAGAAGCTGCAAAAGACACAGGCGCAAGTGGAAATGTACAAAACATGGTGACATTAATTTTAAGTAAATATAATGGGCGATATGTTGCGTCACCAAAAATGATTGAGGTCATGAAGATATATTGCGCGATAAGTCGATATATTGATTATTGGCAGGACACACTCACCACACTCACCACACACACACACACTCACACACATCCCACAGCACACACTCACTCACTCACCTCTCACACACACAACTCAATCAACACACTCAATCTCTCGCTCAAACCACACACATCACACACACACTCACACACACACTCACACACACACAAACAACACAAACAAACACAACTAACTCACAACTCACTCACTATCTGCTCACACACATCACCCACACTCCTCTTTCGCTCACACACATTCACACACTATCTCTCTCACACACACACACTGTCTCTCTCTCACTCTCACACACACACTCACTCCACACACACACCACAAACAACACAACACACACACACACACACAAAAACACTCTCTCACACACACACACACACCACGCACACACACACTCTCTCGCTAAACACACACTCACTCACACCCTCACTCTCTCGCTCACCACACACACACCACACACTCACCACTCACCACACACACACTCACACACACACCCCTGTCACACACTCAACACACTCACACACACACTCACCACACTCAACACACTCACACATTCCACAGCGCACACCACACTCACCACACTCCACATGAAGCAGACAGATGAAATAATGAAAGTGAAAGTTAGACAGTTAGACAGTTGAAACCTCAGGAAGGTTTTGGCACAAAGCTAATGGGGGGATTAAAAGACTTGAGAGGATCTGAAAGGATGGGCCCGTGTGTGTGGGTGTGTGTGGTGGGTGTGGTGTAAGCGAAAGAAAAAGTTGATTGAGGTCACATGACATCCGGGCATTCCAACAGAAGAAAGAATGTCAAACTGCATTAGTTAAATTCGATTAAATAAAATTCAGTTTGAATGCACATGTTTGTAGGTTCCAAAGGATGTCAGTTTTTGCATGCTGTAATTAGGGACGTAAAGGTTTGTGTTTTGTGTGTATAAGCATAGTTTTTTTGTTGTTGTTGTAATTATGATGGCCAGAATTCTGGAAATGCCACATGTGTAGTAAATGCAAGTGTGTGTTTTTAGAGGTCTCATGTGCCGCCTGGATTATGTGTGCCTCACATGATGTGCATGAGGAAAGAGACCACAGTGTGTGTGTGTGTGAAAGAGAGAGACAGTGTGTGTGAGAGAGTGAGTGAGTGAGTGAGTGAGCCCGGAAGGGTGAGGGTGAGTGAGGTGCCGTGCATGCGGCGTGCGTGCAGTGCGTGCTGTGCGTGCGTGCGTGCGGCTGGTAGCGTGGATGAGGCGCTCGCGTGCGTGCGATGCGAGTGCAGTGCGTGTGCCGTGACGTGTGTGCGTGTTGAGAAGATGGGTGAGTGGTGTTCGTGAGAGAGAGAGTGGGATGTGTGTGAGAGCGATGTGTGTGTGTGTGAGAGAGCGAGTGTGTGTGTGTGTGAGTGTGTGAGATGTGTGAGTGTGTGAGTGAAAGTGTGGGAGTGAGTGTGGGAGGTGAGGTGTAGTGAGTGTGATGAGTGAGTGGGGTGGTGTGTGTGTGTGTGCGAGAGAAGGCGAGTGTGGGTTGGTGAGGTAGCGGGAGTGTGAGTGTGTGTGGTTTGGATGTGAGAGCGGAGGTGTGAGGTGTGTGTGTGTGTGTGGGTGAGAGGCGAGTGTGAGGTGTGGTAGTGAAGTGAGGTGTGTGTGAGTGTGAGGGTGAGTGTGTGTGTGTGTGTGTGTGTGAGTGAGTGAGTGAGTGAGTGTGTGAGTGTGTGTGTGTGTGATGTGTGTGTGTGTGTGTGTGGTGTGTGTGTGAGATGTGAGTGAGACACTGGAGGTTTATGGAAAGAAAGGTCCTTCTGTTAAATGACAGAGAAAGATGTAAAATCGTCTCAAGTCTGATCTGATGTCTGTCTTGCACTGCTTTTTATTTTAAATGATTCACCTCTGCATTTAAATCAGTGTTATTTTAGGATTCACACTATGAGTTTTTTTGTTAATATATTGATTTTTATTTTTATTGAATTTATTTAGTTTTCATTTTTGTTTGTTAACATTATTGTTTTTTTCCATACATTGATATATTATGTATTTTATTCATTTTTATTTGTAAAATAAAATCTAAACTCAGTTTTGAGTTTACTTTAGTACATCAAGTTAAAACTAAAATGAAATTTAAATTTTGCTTTGGCGACTAGATAAATATAATTAATAATAATATTGATATATATATATTTTTTTTATTTAACGTTTTTTATTTCCAAGTAACAAAATGGTTATATATTTTTTTATTAGTGTAATTTCAGTGAATTACTTCAGTTTGGGTTAATTGACATTTTTCATTTGTTAACATTTAGTATTTGGGTTTTTGGATCTTTGTATTTTTTGTTTAACGTATTTAATTCTTATATTTTATACATTCTTATATGTCTATATTTTTTATTAAGTTAAACTAAAAAAATGAGAAATGTTCTCATGGCAACTAGCTGAACTATTATAAGTTTAGGTTTTTTAAATATATATTTTATTTTATTTGATGTTTATTTTATTTCAAATAATCTTTGTGTTCTAATATTTGTTAACAATAATAACCCTGATTTAAGTGCAGCTCTCACTCCTAAAAGTTACTGCATGCATGTGGTCTTTGAGACTTTCAGTTGCCTGCTTTAAACTGTTTGAAATATTGCTTTTTTAATGTCTGTAAATCATTAGATACAGGCCTAAAACATGATTTTTAAGTGAGATCCCTAAAGCGATTCAATCAATCTTGTCTGTGATGATTGATTTTGAAGAGCAGAGTTTATCTGTTCTGGATAAGAGAGAGAAAAAGATGGTTTAGGGTTTGGAATTAAATTACATCAGCATTAGAGATTAAACATCCTTTTTTTTGTTATTATTAAAGCCATCAATCAGCTTCTCATCACTGTCATTCAGAATGCTGAACACTGGTCGCCGTGGAGACCCTCTGCCCGTCGCCATGACAACAGAGGAGGCGGGTGGTCCTACATTAAAGATTAATTCACCTAATCAAGTGAAAATAAGACATGTTGTGTCAGTGGAGGTGTATGCAGCGCTTTAGTAACCAGCAGATGGCAGTACGACATTAACACAGACACGCATGAGGCGCTTATGATGAAAATAAGAGGAATTGCTGGAGAAATATTCAGCAGTTTTAAAGGTCACATCCGGAGAAATCAAATTGTCCATGATCTTTTGAAATAAAAGCGTTCATTGCATGATAAAAAAACGTATTGCAAGTTGCCAGACCTCCTACGCAGAGGGAGAAAAGATGTTTTTATTGAAGTTAATCCGCAAAAAAGACTTGTTCTGATGGTGTTGTCGATGAACGTAATCAATTACACGGACTGTATGCAAGTCAGCTTATTTCTGCTTACAACATAAAATCCACCCACTTAATAAATCACATACCACCGGCTTCACCCCCCACCCCCACCTGCCCGCCACCCCCCAAACTTTTACCTCACAATTTTGACTTTTTCATTACAATTCTGAATATTTATCATACAGATTTTTTCTCTCACGAACTTGCAAGATTAAAATTCAGAATTGCGAGATATAAGATACTGACCAATGGTTCGCAGTGAGAGAAGAAAGGAATAATTGCTGAATGTGTGAAAAAAAAAATATTTTTTTAATCCCATGGTTTTCTCACCAAAAAAAAGCAGAATTGTTAGATTTATGATATACAGTGGGGGAAAAAAGTATGTAGTCAGCCACCAATTGTGCAAGTTCACCCACATAAAAAGATGAGAGAGGCCTATAATTTTCATAATAGGTATACCTCAAATATGAGAGACAAAATGAGAAAAAAAAAAATCGAGGAAATCACATTGTCGGTGTGGTTTATAAGAATTTTTTTAGTCAACTAGTTATAGTGGAAACCTATAATAAGTATTTGGTCAATAACAAAGTTTCTTCTCAATACTTTGTTATGTACCCTTTTTTGGCAATGACAGAGGTCAAATGTTTTTTCTGTAAGTCTTCACAAGGTTTTCCCACACTGTTGCTGGTATTTTGGCCCATTCCTCCAAGCAGATCTCCTCTAGAGCAGTAATGTTTTGGGGCTGTCGCTGGGCAACACAGATTTTCAACTCCCTCCAAAGCTTTTCTATGGGGTTGAGATCTGGAGACTGGCTAGGCCACTCCAGGACCTTGAAATGCTTCTACGAAGCCACTCCTTCGTTGCCCGGGCGGTGTGTGTGGGATCATTGTCATGCTGAAAGACCAGCCACGTTTCATCTTCAATGCCCTTGCTGATGGAAGGAGGTTTCACTCAAAATCTCACGATACATTGCCCCATTCATTCTTTCTTTTACACGGATCAGGTCGTCCTGGTCCCTTTGCAGAAAAACTGCCCCAAAGCATGATGTTTCCACCCCATGCTTCACAGTAGGTATGGTGTTTTTTGGATGCAACTCAGCATTCTTTCTTTTCCAAACACGACAAGTTGAGTTTTTAGCAAAAAGTTCTATTTTGGTTTCATCTGACCATATGACATTCTCCAATCCTCTTCTGGATCATCCAAATAATCTCTAGCAAACTTCAGACGGGCCTGCACATGTACTGGCTTAAGCAGGGGGACACGTATGGCACTGCAGGATTTGAGTCCCTGGCGGCGAAGTGTGTTACTGATGGTAGCCTTTGTTACTTTGGTCCCAGCTCTCTGCAGGTCATTAACTAGGTCCCCCCGTGTGGTTCTGGGATTTTGCTCACAGTTCTTGTGATCATTTTGACCCCACGGGGTGAGATCTTGCGTGGAGCCCCAGATCGAGGGAGATTATCAGTGGTCTTGTATGTCTTCCATTTTCTAATAATTGATCCCACAGTTGATTTCTTCACACTAAGCTGCTTACCTTTTGCAGATTCAGTCTTCCCAGCCTGGTGGAGGTCTACAATTTTGTTTCTGGTGTTCTTTGACAGCTTTTTGGTCTTGGCCATGGTGGAGTTTGGCGTGTGACTGTTTGAGGTTGTGGACAGAAGTCTTTTATACTGATAACGAGTTCAAAAAGATGCCATTAATACAGGTAACCAGTGGAGGACAGAGGAGCCTATTAAAGAAGAAGTTACAGGTCTGTGAGAGCCAGATATCTTGCTTGTTTGTAGGTGACCAAATACTTATTTACAGAGGAATTTACCAATTAATTCTTTAAAAAAAAATTTTTTTTTTCCCCCCTTTTACAATGGTATTTTCTGGATTTTTTTTTCTCATTGTGTCTCTCATAGTTGAGGTATACCCATGATGAAAATTACAGGCCTCTCTCATCTTTTTAAGTGGTGGAGCAAATTGCAGCAATTGATGGTCTCGACAAATAACTTTTGGCCCCCACTGATTATATATACTCAGAATGCGAGGAAGGGGGGGGGGGAAGAAGGGAAAATCAATCGATTGTGAGGAGGGAAAAAACTTTTACTTAATTGTTTTTACTTCCTTTTTATTCTGTGGTGGACGCAAGTTTTTTTCTGCAGTTTTGAGGGGAAAAACGTTTTTCTCGGAATTGTGGATGATAATAATATAAGTGTAAAGTAAAAAAAAAAGTCAGATACTTGTTGAGATATAAAAGAATAGCTAGTTCTTTTTTTCCCTCACTATTCCGTGGCGGCAATCACTGTTTTGTTTTTACAGCAATATTAAAAAAAAAAAGTCCAAACTGTGAGATATAAACTCGCAAATTCTCAGAAGACAAGTCTGAACTGTGAGATAAAAAGACAGTATTTTTTATTCTGTGTTGGAAATAAACTTCCATAGTTGTGTGATCAGAAACTGTTAACAAACCCACAACTTATCAAGGTTACTCCTTTTACGTTAACCAATCAGAACGGAGCTCATTTGCATACAGAATGACATGTGGAATGAGTCTTAAAGGTACAGTAGCAGAAACACAGTAAATAGTCTCGCGCTTGTGGATGGCTGTGAGTGTGAGCTCGTGTTGTGACAGTCTGTTCATTAAGGACTGTCGCTCAGTTATACTGTGTGTTCATTTATTCATTCAGTGTTTAATTGTATTAGTTTAAATCTGTCATTCATCTTTAGTGGCAGCGCTGTGAAAGAGAAACCCCTGAGCATCTGTCTGTCTGTGAGTCGTGTTTCATCTGTTTCGTCTTCTGTTCTGTATCTCACTGCTGCAGATGGTGAACTCTGACCTCTCGTTCTCACGGTTTTCTCGATCACATCTGAGAGCTGAGCAGATATTAAAAGGCAGAGGCCATTTGCACTTTACATACTGTGCCATTCAGAAGTTGGGGTCGGTAAGATGAGCTCACCGAGGCTGAATTAATTTGATCAAAAACAGTAAAAATTGTGAAATATTATTACAATATAAAATAGGTGTTTTCTTATGTAAATATCTAGTCAAATGTAATTTATTTCTGTGATCGAACCTGAATTTTGTTTTCAGCATCATTGCTACAGTCCTCAGTGCTTCACTGCTCAAGAAACATTTCTGATTATTAGCAATATTACCAATATTTTTGTGGAAACCGTGACGCATTTTGTTTTTCAGGATTCACAGATGAATAGAAAGTTTAAAACGGCAGCTTTTATCTGAAATAGAAATCTTTTGTAACATTAGAAATGCCTTTACTGTCACTTTTGATCAATTTAATGCATCCTTGATCATTTTTTAGGAAAATCTTACTGACCCCAAACTTTTAAAACGGTAGTTTAACCTTTGCAGAATCTGTAAAATGTTAGTAAAAATAATTTAAAATTTAAAAGAAATAAATATAAGAGGGATCATAAAAATGTCATGTTTTTTATTTAATACCGCTCTGATTAAGTTACTTTACATAACGTTTGTTAATAATAGAATAACATTTATAATATTTTATAGCTTATTGTAGGGGTGGGAATCTATGGGTATCTCACGATTCGATTACGATTAACGATGCATCACAATGTTGGACCATCGATGTAAAATTCTACTACTTTTTAAACAACCACAGAACTCAAGGGTGACGCAAAAAAGATATTTCACACTATTACTTCATTAACAGTGTGCAAGTGCAATATTCAAAAAGTGCCAGAAGCAGTATTTGCTGTTAGCAATTAGAATACAGTACGAAGAGCATTAACACGGCACAGGATATCCAAATCTGCGTGCAGCTCATTGTTAGACAAGCACAACCATGTTGATTGCGCTGTCGGCAATGCACACAAGTCATCTCGTGGGAAACTGCCATTCCTGCAGCTGACTTTTGTATTAGGTAGAAGTACATTATTAGTGTCATTGCTCTGTTGTGATCATGTTAGACAGCCTAGTTAATTCAGAATACATGCGGTTGCGCAAACAACGAGGCAGATGTCTTACGAGATCTACTGGGTCAGGTTACAGTGACGCATAAAAGCAATGAAGTAGCAAGCAACAGATGTCCAGGCATCACCAATAGCCACCAATGCTATGTAACTCTGCTTTTTCAGCGACACTGTACTTTGTGTTGGTACAGAATTGGTATTACGGTCTCTGCGAAAGAAAAAAATAACGCACTGAGCGAGAGGGGATTTTATACGTGGATCCATGTATGCATCATTGGCAGGAAACCCCTTTCCGTCCACCACGGAGTAAGGGCGCAAATCCGATTTTGCAAGTACTCGGCAGGATTGTATAATCATTGACCCCTTTGCGGGTTTGCGAGAAAGGGTGGTTTAGAGTTGTTGGTTAAGCTGCAGCAACAAAGGGAGTCCTTCTGGCGTCAAATCTGCGGGCAGCGTTGAATGGTGATCATCATGTTTGTTTGTTGCCAAAATATTTTATTTCACCTCACACATCCTACACATAGTGTAGCTTTTATCAAGTGTCCGTTTGCCGTCTTTCTCGGTTTCTAAAAAACCAAAATGCTTCCAAACGTCGGCTTTTAACGTTGCAGGTGCCGCTCTAATGTGTGTAGCTTCGGGCATTTTGTCACGTACTACGTCTGACGTAAGAAACGCACATAAACGTGCTAGTAGCGCATGCACTCATCTCTGTGGCCGTGGGGCCGACAAATTCCGATAGAATGTATTGCAAACGAGCACAAATCTGACTTTTTTCATTTAAACTTAAGACATTGATTATTTAAGTCTCTGCATCGATTCAGAATCGTTTAATGCGGAACAACGATGCATCGAAAAAACGATTATTTTTCCCACCCCTAGCTTATTGTGTAATCATAGACTGTATAAAAACATAGGCGTAGTGTCCGTGACGTCACCCGTAGATTTCCGAAGAGAAGAGCCATGTTTTTTTCTGCTGTAAAGTTGTGCATTTTAACATGGGGGGTCTATGGGATTGGCCATCTTGTGGCACAGCCCGACCGGAAAGCGGCCAGTTGATTGCTGTGAAATTACGTTCAGTCACACTTCCGTGTTTAGGCTTCATTCGGAGGATGATATGTCCAGAGAGCTGAAGGAGGGTGCCGCTTGTGTGTAATGGTTAAGGCATGAGGCTTAAAATAGCACGGGTCCATAGAAAAATACTGTTGTATGTTGTTTTTGCAGCGGGGCAGCTCAAGAACACTGGACACACAAGTACTCTTGCTCTTTTGCCCCAAGCCAACATCAAAGTTTGTGTGGTTCTATGATGTTAGATTCAAAATGACATTTAATGGTTAAAGAATCTAGTGATCTGTTTTTGTGGAAGATCAGTTGGTCCACAGTTTTACTGATCTGGGATCTTGTCTGAAAAAAAAGGGCAGAGCCCTTGCTATGTGCTATTCTAATAAAAGGCTAAAAAAAAATACAGAAAAATAAGCCGTCGTGCATGTGTTATGTAAAACTATTATAGTTTGTAATATTTTGAATCAGATTTTATTTTATATTTTCTGCTTTCATGTTAATTTAAATTTTTGTTTAATAATAAATGTTGTGTAGTAATTAGTTAAGAGGGCGAGTTTTTGTAATTTTATTAGTTTTTGTTGTTTTTTTATTTACGTATATATTGTTTTTATTAATTTTTATTTCAGTTGTAGTTATTTATGGGAGAATCACGTTAAATAAATGAATGGAATGATGTTGCTTCGGAAACTAGCTGAAATAAAATTAAACATATTTCGATATTTTATTTTATTTCAGGTAACTATTTATTTATTTTTATGGTTTTCGTTAAGTATAATAACCCTGGTTGATGTTCAGTGAGCCCTTGTTTTCAGTTTAGTTGGAATAAATGCTCTGTTTGGACTTGGAAAAATGCATTTTGAGGTTGTGCATCAATAATCAATAACTTTTATTTCCAAAATCAAGAAAAGTCCCGTTTAAAATGATTGCTTTGAAAAGCAAAGTGCAGCATCTGGAGTGTTTGAAGGCGTTTCTCTGCTGATTGTTGGAGAAGGATGGAGTGATAGAGACGGAGGTGTGATGGAGATAAAGGGACGTGAGCGGTGCTTGTTAGCTATCGATCGTTTTTAATGATCCTGCTCTCTCGTCTCGGAGGAGCGTTTAACTCGACAGCCGTTTCTCACACTCTCTGGCCTGCTGTTCACACACTCGATGGAGGTCACGGCTCACTGTACTCTGATGGTATTGATGCATGACACATCTGACCGTAGCATTGGGGGGGGGGGGGGACTATGATCTCAACACCATGCAATGCTCAAAAACCTTAGTGCCCTTGCAGCTTTATTTTGCCTGCTGCAGCTCGCATGAAGTGCTACAGGACTAACTGGTCACATTAGCGCTGTTATCGTCGTGGTCGCTAGGTTAGTTCTTGACTGTATCACTGGTGCTCTTCTCATTGCATAAGTAACCTCTCTCAGCTTTGTTGTTCTCTGGACACGCCCACATCATATTGCTTATGCCACTGCAAATTAAAATGCATTGAAAATGAATGGCTTCTGTAGGGTTGCAATTGCTGATTGATAAATGAGTAAATGTTATAGTTAGTCAGGTCTTTGCATGCTCCGTGGCATGGCGTTGCATGCTACGCAACTGTTTTATTAGCACTGCTGTAGGGTAGGTGGCATGCATTGAAGGAAATTCACCGCGTTTTTTTATTATATTGTACAGTTTTTTGTTAATCGTGGATTTTATTTTTGTATGTATGTTTTCATTTATTGTTTGTTTTTGTAATTTTTATTGGTTTTTTAAATGTCTTTGTAGCATTATTAACTTGTAATTTTTTTTAGTTTTAATGATCCTGTAGCTTATTTAATAAATTAGCATTATATATTTGTTAAGTCCATAAACCTATAATTCTTATTTTAAATATATTATTCTAGTTTCACTTAATTTGATTTTGTTTCATGTAATTTAACATGTGTTTTTTATGGTTTTAGTTTTTATAACAACAATCCCTGTAATTGTAACAGATTAATTAGTGAAATAGTAGTTTTGCGAGTTGCTACCCGACTTTCTGGTCGCTGAAAAAAATGAATACCACATAATTAGTTTGCATAAAAAATAAATCTGTTTTAGACCATTTTTGTATTGCACATTATTTGACCATTAATGCCTTTTAATTTTAATATTGCTGAGTCAAAAAATTATATATATTGGATTTAATTTATTGAAAAGCATCACGGTAGCCTTTAGTGTGTGCTTTTTTTTATTTTAAGAAAAAAAATCTTTGTAGAGTATTTGGTTGTTTCTTATAATTGTCCAGATTTTTATTTTATATGATTTTTTTTTTATACTTTTTTTTTTATTTTATTAAATAAATTTCAGTTGCTGTTTTAATGTGTGATTTGAGCATGAATTTAATATTCACATACACCATGTGTTGTGTTTTTTGTTGTAGTTTTTTCCCTTTACTCTAGTTATGTAGCCTGTGTGTGTTCAGCTTGATAAAACATGTTTGTGTGTGATGGATGGATGCTTCATAACTCTCTCTTACTACTGCTGTAACAGTTCACTAGTGACTATGATTGGATTTGTCAAATTAAGCTCTGGCTAGACTTATATGTTATGATTCGTTTCTTCCTAGCTCAATAAATTCTTTTCCAGCCGTCATAATTCATCTCATTCTCGCGTACAGAGACCGCTACCTCTCCCAGCTTCAGCGCGAGCACGAAATACGATAGCGCGATAAGACCATACAACAAACGGTGGGGGATCTGTCCTCTCGTTCTGCTTTTCTAATAGCTGTGTTTGTTTGCAGCTGTCAGTATTTACATTCATTCAGCTCCTGTCAGCAGAATTATACATCATGGGGGGCGGCTGGGGATATGAGCGCATGAAAATAATTGACGGCCGATTGACGTTTGGTAATCTATTTCTACGGACTTTGAAGTTAAAAGACTGGCGTCTTATTGTGTCTGGTGTTTGTGTGTGTGTGTGTGTGTGTGTGTGTGTGTGTGTGTGTGTGTGTGGAGAGAGAGACAGAGCTGGATACTTGTGTGTTACCGACTCGGTCGTCTGTATAATACTTAATAGAGCTGAGACGATGCTATTAAACCTGCTGGAGCTGAACGATAATAACCACACAGACCAAGAGAAAAGAGTTCTCTGATGACAGATTGTATTATTTGATTTGTTTAATTTCATCACGTCATTCAAAGCTGTACAGTACACCACAAAAGAAGATATTTAGAAAATTTGCCAATGCAGTTAAACTCAATGGGGTCCAATGTTATTTTGCATTTTTCATGCGTCATGCATGAGCTCGAGGAAATTATGGTTATTTTTGGATAAACCGGTCCTTTAAGCTCTGTGACAGCATTCGTGGCATGATGTTGATTGCCATTAAATACAATAAATGAATTAAAAATAGTTAATGGTCAGCACAAACTTCGATGTTAAAATAGAAAAGTTTGAAGTAGTTGTGAAATCTTAAAAGTTTAAAGATTTTACAATCATGCATTTTATAATCTAAACAGATCAGTGTTATTTTATTATGATTTATATAATATTACAGTATTTTTACTATTGTATTAATTTATTGTTTTAATGTTATTTTTGTGCTTTTGTCATTCTATCTTCATTTAAGTAATTTTCTTAGTCCAGCTTTATTTTATTTAGGATGGGGGGGGGGGGTTGCTGAGTTATCCAGTCAACATTTATTTTCATGTATAAGTTTCATATATTTTAATCATTATTTCCATGTAATCTTAATAATAAGGTTTAATTTATTTTAGTTTTAGTTCAGTTACTGAGGAACATGTTTTTAGTCTTACGTTGCCATGGCAACATTTTTCCAATTTTACTTTTTCGCTAATATTTTATATTTTATTTCAAATATCGAAAATGTCCCTTTTTTTAATGGTTTTTTTCTTTAGCACTGCAGTGTATTTTAGTATCACTAAGATTTTTTTTATGTTTAGTTTTTATTTTTATATTTTCTGTTTAATAATTTTTCTGCTTTGGGTTAAAAATCCTTTGGGTGGCTTTGCTTATTTAATCTATATATTTTTTTTTAAATTCTATTTTCGTTTCATTGTTATTTCATTTTAGTTTAGACGTATTCGCACCTAAATAAACAAACTTAATGAAAATGAGAAATGTTTCTTTGACAGCTAGTTTAAGTTAATGTGCTTCCATTACATTTCCCATTCTGTCACCTTCTGTTGTACACTTTCAAGGCTGCGAATTTAGTAGTGTACCTTTAGCAGATCTTTGCAAGCTCTAGCGGAACCGAGTCAAAGTGTTTTGTGCTCATAATATGTATAATACTATTGTATGTTAATGATGTGTAAAATAAAATTTGCTGGTCGGGCAGGTTATCGGTACCTCCCCTCTGTTTGTCTGTGGGTCTCTCGTCACGTCCCCTCCTCCGGGGGGCATGAGTTACGCGTCCTCACAGATATTAACGTCGGGCATCCGTTGGTGACCGGTGTCTGCGTTATTCCTTCCACGCTCTCCGTCTGGTCCAATGAGTACTTGATCGGCGCGTCCCGCATCACCTACGTCTGCCCGGGCAGAGCAAATCTTTAGGTGGAGTCTCAGAAATGTCTCGCAAAATGAGTATAAAATATTATTTGGCCATTTGGGATGTTTCTATTGTATTCATATTTATTAAAGTTTGATTGCATCATATAACAATTGCTGTAAATCGTGTTTTACAAATTACGTCTTTAATTGATTTCTTACATTTCTGCCATATGTAGATTAACTGACAGTCACCACTGAATATTGTAGAAACTTAACTTGCCGTAAAGTTGCTTTGCGTGAAAAGCGCTGTACAAATAAACTCGAATTGAATTACTTCATGACATTTAACCCATTTACCCTCCAACTCCTGTTAACTGTAAGAACTTCTCTACATATTAATATATACACACACAGCGCTCAAACGTTGGGATCATAAGACTTGTACTGTTTTGTTGTAAGATTTACAGACTTTTTTGATCAATTAAATGCATCCTTGGTGAGCAGAAGATACTTCTTTAAAAACATTAAAAATCGTTCTGATCCCAAACCTTTGACCGGTAGTGTGTATAAATATATATATATGTCCACAGCTCGTTAGTTCACCAGAGAAATGAAGTCTAGAGAAGAGCATTTCGCCAAATATTAGACTATATACTCATTATATTTTACTTTACCTGTTAGTGGTGTCTTAATTATTTAATGTATGTTTAATTTAATCTGTTATGAAACATGTTATGACAGCCGCGGTGCAATTGAATATATATTTAACAAATAGAAATTGTATAATTTATGAGTTAATTTAAAAACTGCATTGTGCAGTTTACGCGTTTGCATACAATTTTTTATTTATTTATTTTTTTTACAGTTGAGTGTTGATTACTTATATTTAAAAATAAATAGTATAATAAGATTTAAGTTTGGGTTAATTTAACCTTAGAATGTAAAGGGCTCCCTATCGTTAAAGCATAGCTGAGGTAGATGTTTGGTGTTAGTGTTGTGTGAAGTGATGTGGGGGTGTGTGTTAATAGGGGTTTGTGTTTGTGTGTGTGTGGTGTGTGTGTGCGTGAGTGTGTGTGAATGAATGTGTGTGTGTGTGTGTGTTTGTGTGTGTTTGTGTTGTGTGTGTGTGTGTGTTGTGTGTGTTGTGTGTGTGTTTGTGTGGTTTGTGTGTGTGTGTTTGAGTTTGGGTGTGGTTTGTGTGGTGTGTGTGTGTGTGTGTGTGTGTTTTTTTTTTTGTGTGTTTGTGTGTTTGTGTGTGTGAGTGTGTGTTTGAGTGAGTGAGTGAGTGATTGTGTGTGTGTGTGTTGTGTGTGTTGTGTGTGTTGTGTGTGTTGTGTGTGTGTGTTGTGTCATGTCTCAGGTTGTGTGTGTGTGTGTGTTGTGTGTGTTTGTTTGTGTGTGTGTGAGTGGTTGTGTTGGTGTGGTTTGTGTGTGTGTGTTTGGGTGGTTTGTGTGTGTGAAATGTGTGTGTGTTGTGTGTTTAAGGGGGGGGGGGGTTTTTTGTGGGTGTTTGTTTTGTGTGTGTGTGTGTTTAAGTGTGGTGCGTAGCGGTGTGTTGTGTGTGTTTTGGTGGTGGTTGGCGTGTGTGTGTGGTAAAAAAAAAAATTGTAAAAAATTTGGGGTGTGTTATGGCGGTGTGTGTGTGTGTTGGTGTGGGTTGTGTGTGTGTGTGTGTACTGGTGCTGTGTGTGGTGTTTTGTGTGGTTTTGGGGTGTGTGTTTGTGAGTGTTTGTGCTTGTGTGTGTTTGTTTGAGTGTGAGTGCGTGTGTGTGTGTGTGTTTGGGTGTGTGCGGGGGGGGAGTTTGTTGGGGGTTGGTGTGTGAGATTGTGTGGGTGGGGGTGTGGGGGTTTTTGTGTTTGTGTTTGTGTGTGTGTGTGGTGTGTTTGTGTGTGGGTGAGTGGAGGTGTGTGTTTGTGTGTGAGTTTGGTGTTGTGCTTGTGTGTGGGTGTGTGGAGGGGGGTTTGTGTGTGGTTTGTGTGTTGTGGGGGGTGAAGGGGAAAAAAAGGGGGGGAAAGGTGTTAAAGAAAGAGAAAAGAAAAATTGGGATGTATAAATATTGAGCTCTAGATATTCTCTGCGTTTGGGAAGGGGGGTTGGTTTTGTGTGTGTTTGTGTGTGTGTGTTGTGGGTGTGTGTGTGTGTGTGTCTGATGGATGATGTTTCTCGGATGAATCTGTGGATGTGTGAGTGATTGATTCTCCTGCTGTCTTCGGGTTCTTCACCTTCATCTGTTGATCTGCTGATAGTTGTTATTTGATGTGGAAATTGAATTCAGATCATATGGTCTCAGTGTGGCTCCTCTCTTCTCTCAGGACCGCGTTTCGTCTCCACCAAACACCCGGTCTGCCACTGGAACCCCTGGGTGTCTTTGCTTATCTCCTGGATCTTTGTGGCAGGTGAGTTCAGGAATACCAGAGTGATTGTCAATTATTGCAGTTAAATGATAAAAAATTTATTCAATAATAAAATAGATCTAAATAAACAAATAAAAAAAGATAAAATATTATTAGATGAAATAATGAGACATTAGACGAAACATATTCAATTAAAAAGATCACAATCTATCAAATAAATAATAAAATAAGATTAAAAATGAAAGATTGAAATATCTAAATAAATAATAAATTGTCTTATCAAAAGTTTTTAAATAAGAAATTAAATGAATTGTAAATTATTTACTACAAATAGATATTTTAAATTATTTAAATCAAATTTAAACATTTAAATATTTAAAATAAATACCATAATTCATACTACAATACAATACTAGTGAGTTGAGGAAAAACTTTAAAATATTTAGCAAATAATATTTTACATCAGAATAATATTTTCTCTTTAATTGTTTTTAGAAAATCATCCTCAGATGAGGATAATATAATTTGAGGATCTTTGGCTTCCAGTAGATTGAAACTCCTGCTCTACATTACAGTGTGAAAGCTGCCATATGCTCCTCATTTCTCCCTTAAATGAGCATATTCATAATCTTATTAGCATGTTCATACCCTGTTATGGCAAAGTTTGTAATTTTCTCACACATTTCCTTTTCATGAAACAGAAACTCATCCTACACTTTCAGACCAACCTTCCCATTCTCTCTCTTTCTCTGTGTCTCTCTCTCTCTCTCTCTCTCTCTCTCTCTCTCTCTCTCTCGCGCTCTCTCTCTCTCTCTCTCTCTCTCTTCTCTCCTCTCTCTCTCTCTCTCCTGTGCTATCTCGCGCGCCATTACCCTCCATCTTGCTCCAATCTCATCTTCTCTATCTACTTTCTCTCTCTCTCTCCTCTTCTCTTCTCGCGCTCATTTAGGTCCAATCTCTCCTTGCTCTCCCCCTTCCTCGTTTCTTCGCTCTCATCCTCCGTCCCCCACTCGCTCCGTCTCTGGTCTCTCGCTCGCTATCTGCTCGCCTCTCTCTCTCTCTCTCTCTCTCTCTCTCTCTCTCTCTCTCTCTCTCTCTCTCTCTCTCTCTCTCTCTCTGTCTGCTGTCTCTGTCTGTCTCTCTCCTCTCGTTCTCGCGCTCGTCTCTCATCGCTTCTCTCGTCAACTCCCTCTCTATCTCACTCTGTCTCTCCTCTTTCCCCCCCCGCTCTCCCTCTCGCGCTCGCTCTCTTCTCTCTTCTCATCACTCTGTCTCTCCTCGCGCTCCTCTCTCTCCCTCCACCCTCCCTCCCTCGTTCTCCATCCTCTCCCATCTAATATCTCGCTCTCCCCACTCCCATCCCCTATCTCCTGGTCTCCCCCCATCGTCGTTCACTCGTCCCTCTCTCTCCTCTCGCTCTCTGTCTCTCTCCAGCTCTTCTCTCCCTCGCTCTCTCTCGCTCTCCCTTCTCTCGCTCTCGAATCTTCCTCTCTCTGCTCTCCTCGCTGTCCTCTCTCACTCTCGTGTCCTCTCTCGCTCTCTTTCCTCTCTCTCGCTCTCCGCTCCCGTCGCTTCTCGTCTTCTCTCTCTCGCTGTCTCTCCTGCGCTCTCTCTCTCTCTCTCTCGCTCGCCTCTCCTCTCGTTCTCCTCGCTCAGCTCTCTCTCTCGTTTTCCGCTCTCATCTCTCTCTGATCTCTCTTCTGGTCTCTCTGCTCATCTCTCTCGCTCTCTCTCTCATTCTCTGCTCTCTCTCGTTCGCGTCTCTCATTCCCTCTCCCCCCCTTCTCTAATGGTCTCTCTCTCTCTCTCCTGTCTCTCTCTCTCTCTCGTTCTCTCTCTCATTCGCTATGTTGTCCACAGGAGTCGTTAGTCTCTGATTGGTTTAAAGGTTCTTTGACTCCCAGAATACTTTGTGATTATGAGGGAGCTGCAGCCATTAGACATGAAGAGCAAGATGACCTGGAACAGAAACACACACACTCTCTCACACTCTCACACCCACACACACCCACACACACACACACACACACACACACACCACCACACACTCCGTGTGCTGTACTTTGTCACACTGTCTGCTCTGCACTATAAACTTGTGATAACCTCATTAAAGCGTTTCACACACACAGAGAGAGCAGCATCTCTCATATCCGTCGCATTCTCAAACACTTTTGACTCATAAAATGCTAGTCAATTTCACAAAATTACAAGAACAAACAGCAGAACTACTGAGTCCTTCCTACCACTAATTAAAAAAACAAGTATTGCTATTTTATCTCACATTAAAAATTAAAATATAATTTCTTCGTCCCATTCCATTTCAGTTTCCAGTTCCAACTTTTTTCTTTTACATAATTAAAAAATGGTCCTCTTAAAACATATTAAATAAGAATATACATAAATATTTCTTACAAATAATATATATATTTATTTATATTTGTAAATAGAAAAAATTCAAAATATTAATACAGATTTACTTTAATAACTATTTATATTTATGATATGTAGAATTTATATATAACATAGTTATTCAAAGTTTTCATAATATTTTTAGTTTGTTCTTTACCGTATCTTCTATTGCATAAAATCTGAAAATCAAAAAATACAATTGACTTTTTCCTTTAAGCTCCTCCCTCTTCCTCCATGCTTTTTCAATTTTATTACTTTATTTTTTTTTTTTGAAGTGATGAAAAACAAAAGTTAATGTAAAGATGTGTTTTTGAGGTTTCTTGTTGTCATTTCCGTATTTAGGCAAGAAAGATAGCCATATAAAAACTAAATTACAAAATTACTAAAACTTAAACTAAATATTAAAATCAATGAATTGTAAGATGCCTCTATACTGACTGATATTTGCCAATACACTGAGAGATGGTGCAAGAACTGCACAGTGCGGGAGTCTTACTGTCACAACGCAACGAGAGCTCGTGGAAAGATGTAAGTGCAATAGTACTGTATTAGAAAACTGTTTTCCGATAGAAATGTTCAGCGACCGACAGTAACAAACTATCTAGTGATGCAAACTACTCAAATTTTATGAAATTTCACCGTTTTGAATTGAAAATATGCGATCATGATTCAAGTAAATCATAAATGAACGTGACAAGAGACGTTTGCGTTTTCGACTATTAGACATATGAATAAGAGTGAATGTGCACATTTTAAAATAAAATATTATTTTCAAATAGTGTAAATTGATTACTAATTTACACGCACGCACACACACTCTCTCATACGCAATTCACAACACCCACTCACGCACAGTGCCACTCTCTCACACCACACACACGCAGACACCGACCCACACACTCACTCACGCAAGGCACGCCGCACGCACACTCCAACACTCACGCACCACACACGCAGACAGACACTACACACACCTACACTCACCACACGTACGCTCGCACGCACGCACGCACTCTCTCTCACACACACACACGCACGCACGCAAACACACACACACACACACAAAACACTCACACTCTTCACTCACACCACGCTCGCACGATTGCACGCACTCTCGCATCTCTCTCACCCCACAGACAGACACACCACACACACGACACCACACATACACCACACACAGACAGACACTCACACACTCACACACACACACGCACTCACACACACCACACAGACACACACGCACCACACACACACACACACACGACACTCACACTCTCACCAACACACTCACTCGCACTCACGCGCTCATCTCACACACACAGATTACACACACTCACTCTCTCACTCACTCTCTCTCACTCATTCGCTCACTCGCTCACACGCTCACACACTCACTCACACACACTCCCACACCCACTCACACACACACACCCACACACGCACTCACACACCACACACACACGCACTTCACACACTCAACACGCACTCACGACACGCACTGCACTCACACCGCACGCACTCCACACACGACACACACACACACACTCACGCACCCACACACGCACCACGCACTCACACACACACCCACTCACACACACACACCCTCACGCACTCACACTCGATACAGGACTTCTCACCACTCGCTCACACACACTCTATCACACACTCACTCACACACACACTCTCACACACACATCCTCACACACACTCACATACACACACGCACTCTCACACGCACGCACGCTCGCTCACACACTCACTCACCCCACACACACACACACACGCACAACACACACACACACACACACCCGCAGCAACACACTCACACACGCCGCACGCACCCACACACACACGCACTCCACCCCACACAACCGACACAAATTGCAGAGGGCTCGCCTTTGTCCAAATGAAGTTCTTAGCGATGCATATTATTAATACAAAATTAAGTTTTGATATATTTACAGTAGGAAATTTACAAAATATCTTCATTGAACATGATCTTTACTTAATGTCCTAATGATTTTTGGCATTAAAAAAAAAACTATAATTTTGACCCATACAGTGTATTGTTGGCTATTGCTACAAATATACCCCAGCGACTTAACACTGCTTTTGTGCTGCAGGGACACATATATGATGTTGTTGCTTGGTTGGAAAACATCGCACCAGACGCTCCTAAATTTGTACTGGGGGATTTTAATGGTTGTTCTATAGCCTCATTTTCATCAGTATATTTCTTGTCCCACTAGAGGAGAAAGGGTACTTGATTTGTGCTTTGGAAATATTAAGAATGCATATAAAGGGTACTCAAAACTATAAACAGCGGCTTAAAACCAGCAAGCCTGAGCTGAGAACCATTCAGATGTGGAACGAGGACTGTCTTAGGGGATGTTTTGATTGTGCATGTCTTTATAGATACTAGTGAGGATTTAAATGAGCTAAATAATGTGGTGACCGATTATATACATGTTTGTGTGGCTAATGTCATAAAAACTAAATGTATTAAAAGGTATCCAAATGACAAGGCGTGGATAAATGGGGAATTAAAAGCAGCATTGAAGAAGAAAAAGCAAGCTTTTCAGACAGGTGATAAAGCACAGGTTAAAGTAGTGCAAAAAGAAATTAGGCAAATAATTATTAGGTGTAAACATAATTACAAGCAAAACGATGAGGGATAATAATTTAAGGCAGGCATGGCAGGGAGTGTAATATGTTTTTTGGTAGATTTGAAACATCAGATTTTAAAACTGAACTGAATTTGATTAGACCGCAAATGAATGTAGGGCAGGAAGTCATTATAACATCTGAAGATGTTTGTTGGACCTTTAAAAGTGTTAATACAAGGAAGGCAGCGGGTCCTGATAGAATAACTGGTAGGGTAACACTTTTGTGATTTTACATCTGTGCCAGCGATTCTGTTGTTGTGAGAGGGATGTCGTTTGATGCTGCTTGTATTTATTTGTAATGCGTTGTAACCTGTTGATGTTTGTATTTCTTAATTATTTTGTTGTTGATCACTGAAGAGTTGCCACAGATACAAAAATAATTTCAGAAAGGACAATAAACTAAACTAACATAAGTAACACGTTTAATTAAATGTGAAATTTTGAAGTAGAAAGAATAGCATTTTCTTGTACAACACTCCCAATAATCTTTTAATTAATATATACCCCTCTCACCACTATACACCACTCTCATTTTTGTCTAAAAAGGCACAAAGTTCCTAAAAAGCATCCTGTGCTGAAGGAACAGGTTAAGCTCCCATGATGCACTGGGACTGGCGCTCATGAGCGGATGGTGAGTCAGCAGATTAAAGCGCTGGAAGTTTTCCAGACGCGCTCCTGACTTCCAAAAACACGCAACACTTTCAGAAAGCCTTTTCCTGAGAGATGTGTGTGCGTTTGCTGCGTCTGACCCAGAGTTTGGATGCCTCATAAACGCACAATTTATCCTCGACAGAGAAGATCACTCAGAGGCGAAGTCAAAGCAATATTTAATAACCCTCGCTTTAAGACAGCCCACACACACTCTCTCGCACACACAAACTCGCTAGCACACAAACACAACACACCACACACACACACACACACAACACACCACACAACACTACGCACTTTCACTCCCTCCCACTCACTCACACTCTCTCACACACACACATCTCTCACACACATCTCTCTCTCACACACACACACACACATTCACTCACACACACACACACACACACTCTTTCACCACACACCACACTTCCACACACCCCACACACACACACTAATCCACTCATTCCACGCACACACACATTATTCTCCCACTCACGCACACACACACACCAATCACACTCTTCACAACACACCCTCTCCACACACGCACACCACACTAATCACTCATTCACTCACACACACATATCTCACACACACTCACTCACACACACACACACACTCACTCACTCACACACACTCACTCACTCAATCACACACACACACACACACACAAACACACACACACAAACACACACACACTCACACTCACTCACTCCTACACTCTCATACACATTCTTCACACCTCCCAATCACCACTCCACACCACACTACACACACAACTCAACTCACTCACTCAATCACTCGGCCCACACCACACACACACACACACATTCTCCACGGGCACACGCACTCCCACCTACACACTCACACATTCACTCACTCACATTCACTCACATTCATTCACTCACTCACACTCACACACTCACCCACTCACACACTCACTCACACTCACACACACACACACACTCGCATTCACTCACTCACTCACTCGCACACACACCCACACACACTTCTCACACCGCCAGGCATCACACTCTCCCCTCACACACTACACTCACACTACACACTCACACACTACGCACTCACACACTACACACTCACACACTCCACACTCACACACTACACACTCACACACAACACACACACAACACACTCACTCACTCACACACACAAACACACACACACACAAACCACACACACACACACCACACACACACACCACACTTCACACAGAACACATCTCCACAGGACACACTCGCACACAGAAACACTTCCACACAGGAGAACACACACTCACACTCACACACACACACCACACACTCTCTCTCTCTCACACCACAACACACAGACACAGAGACACACACACTCACACACAGACACAACACACACACAACACACACACTCTTCCCCCACACACACACACTCACTTCATTCATCACACACACCAAGATTCTCCACACTCACACACTGACACTCACTCACACACAACACTCTCACACACACACACCACACACACAACACACACACACTCACTCTTCATCAACACAACATATAGTCTTCACACTCAATCAACCACACCACACTCATACTCTCTCACACCACACCCTCTCAACACACACACACACACGCACTGCACTTCACTCACACACACAACATATTCTCACCCACCACACCTCACTCTCACACACACACACACCACTCACTCATCCCCTCAACTCAATCACGCACTAACTTTGCCACACACACACACACTCCACACACACTCACACTCGCACACACACCACTAACACTCACTCACTCACTCACTCACACACATTCTCACACACATTCTCACACACACACACACACACTCAACTCACACACACACACTCACTCATCACTCACTCGCAAACAAACACACACACACACTTCTCACACTTGCACACGCATCACACTCACACTCACACACCACACTCACACTCACACACACATCACTCACACATCTCACACTCACTCACACACACACTCACTCAATCACTCAATCACTCACACACACACACACACAATACACACACACACACCACACACACACAACATTCTCAACACCGCACACGGCAATCAACTCATACACACACACATACACACTCTCACTCACTCACACACATTCTCACACACATTCTCACACACACACACACACACACCACTCACTCACTAACTCAAACTCACCACACCTCCATCACTCATCACTCACACACACACACAACACACCACACACACACACACACTCTCTCACACACACTCTCTTACACACACACTCTCTCACACTCACAAACACACACTCACACACCCACACACACACAACACACCCACTTCACACAGACACCCACCCAACACACACACACACACTCACACAGACACACACACTCTCACACTCAAACACACACTCACTCACTCAAACAAACACACACACACACAAACAAAAAAAAACACACACACACACACACAGACACACCCACACACACACTCACAACGACACCACACACACACACACACACACACCACATTCTCACACACACACACACACCAACCCTACAACACACACTCTACACGACACAACACACCACACAACCACTCTCACCCAGACACACCAACACGCTCACACTCCCACACACACTACACCGAGACACACACACACCTCTCACCAACAGACCCACTCACACACACACCACATCACACAGAAACAACCCACCACACAGACACACACATCCACTCCCACTTCCCAGTTTTTTGTAGAAAATATGAAGGCGAACCAGAATAATTAATAATTTTAAATAAAATATATAAATTTGAATGTATATTTTATTTTATATTTTCAGTTTAGTTTTAGTTTAGTTTTCAGTTTTTTTTCTTTACCATAATATACTATATACGCATAAAATTTAATAATCAAAAATCAAATTTACACGAACTGGAACGGCCTCTGGTATTTATACTTGATAGTATTTAATATTATTTTGAATTTTTATTTTAAAAAATATATAGTCATTTGAATGAATAAAAAAAATATATTTTCATTTTAGGTTGTTTTATTAGTTTTATGTGCATTTGTAATTTTTCTTTATTGCATAACATTTGAAAATCAAAAAGACAATTTAAATTTACTTTAATTTGCTTCCCATCCTCCCTCCACCTCGTCATTTTTATTAGGTTTTAAAAAAAATATTTCTAGCTTTATTTTTGGAAATTTTAGTAATTTTAGTAGTTTTTCATCTAGCATTTTTTTATTATTTAATTTAACTCTTTCTAACAGTCATTTTAAGGCGTCTCTCTAGTGAAGTGAAGGTGACTCGGATCTGACGAGCGTCTCTTCTTCTCTTTCTCTCCTCAGCTGGTGTTGTTCTCCGGGAAGCTGAACACGATCGCGAGTATCGTCACTATTTTCTTCCTGCTGGTTTACGCCGCTGTGGATCTGGCCTGTCTGGCGCTGGAGTGGGCATCTGCTCCCAACTTTAGGTGACCGTTATATTCCTCAAATATTAGCGTCCAGTCCAAACCCTGATCTGCTTTCTGTGCGTCTTCATCCGTATTGACTGAAGGTCAGAGGTCAAGGTTAAACGGTCCTGCTGTTCTCCACGGCTGATTGGCTGGGAGTGTGGTGGAGGCGGGGCTTGTTTCAGTTGTTTGTTTGTTGTGTCTGCAGAGGCGCGTTAGATTAAAAGCCATTTAGTGTTCACATCCGCAGAGACACGCCGTGATTAGCATAGTTAATTGAGACGAAACAGTCTTCCAGCCAGTTTGTGTGTGTGAGTGCGTGTGTGTGTGTGTGCGCGCGTGTGTGTGTGTGTGTTTGGTGTGTGGGTGCCTGCGTCAAAGGAAAATCAGGCAAAAGAGAGCTGTTTGTATGTTTTCTTTTGTGTTTTCCTCTTGTGGCTTTGGTTTGGTTTAGTGTAGCTGTGAGCTAAACTCTCTCTCTCTCTCTCTGTGTGTGTGTGTGTGTGTGTGTGTGTGTGTGTGTGTGTGTGGTGTGTGTGCGTGTGGGTTTTGTGTGAGTAAATTGTGTGGTGCGGGGTGTGTGTGTGCGCGTGTGGTGTGGTGCGCGGGTGTTGTGTGTGCGGTGTGGTGTTGCGCGTAGTGCGCAAACTTTCCTTTGTGACGTCCTGGAAGGTAAAAATATTTAATAAAATAAAGTAAATATGTTTTTTAAAGTGACTTTTAGGGGTTAGAGCGACTTTTTTTAAGTATAGGTCCCATGAATATATTCTTTTTCCAAATTCAGTTTTATTTTTTATACGTTTACATTTTTCTGGATTGTGTTTTAATGGTTAGATTAAATCGTAGTAATCAAAAACATGTCTAATTAATTAAAATCACAAAACTTGTTTAATTTAATGATAATTTGTAAAATATTAACAAAAAATGTAATTTAGGGCCCCCTATCAAATCTTTTTTTGTGTGTGTTTGTTTTTAAACCAAATTCAGTTTTATTTCTGATTTATTTTCTAATTCTGTGTTAAGTATTTAAATTAAACTAGGTATTTATTTAAAAATACCCCATTTACTCTTAACATTACGCATGTCTAATTAATGAAATCATGAAACTTATACAATTAAAAAAACAATGTATTGAAGAACCACAATATTTACATGTATATAAAATATGATTACAAATATTATTTTATTTTCTTTTTAGTTGACATTTTCTGGGTCTGGATTTGATTATTATTTTTGTATTTTCCACTAACGGCAAAAAATGATTTTTTTCAAAGGTCCTTGTTGAATCCGTTTAATTTTCCCAAAATTCTATTTTACCATCTTCCATTTTTTCGGATTATGTTCTAATAAAATCTTAACAAACAAAAAATACATTTTATAACTATAAAATATACATTTTATGAATAAATAAATTTTTTTACAAATTAATGTTATTTTATTGACCTACATTTTATGGATCCATTTGAATTAATAAATTTAATTTTAGTAAAAAAAAAATCTGTCTAATGAATCGAAATTATGGAAATTACATTAAATGGTTAAACAACAATTTTTTTTTTTTTTAAATTCAGCAATTTTTAAAATATTTTTTAGGGCCCATAAAATCTTTTTTTTTTTTTTGGCAGCATCTGGACAAACTCGTGTGGTGCTTCATTTAGATGAGCTGCTTCTGCATTAATTGATCTGTAGGATATTAATGGATACAGGCAAGAATGCATTCATCATACAGATGAGTATCAGTGCAATACTGTGAGAAAATGAGTCTGGTCTACATCTGGTTTTGTGAAGGTTTTTGTGTCTGGATTTCATCTGTTCCCGGTTTGACGTGATCCAGACTTCCAGATCTGCTAAGAATATCAGTTGTTTGATGATAAAATGATCCCGATGTGTTTCTAATCCATGCGTATGCTGATATGGAAACATTGCGGTTTGTTGTCGGAGGATGAAGGCTGATCTTTGGCTCCAGCAGTTTGGAGTCGGGCTGGATTTCAGATGATGTGGTTTGAGTTTTGGCAGACGCAGAGGATTCTCAGTCCAAGAGATTTGTGTGTCCAGAATTAATGAGATGAAACTTTGGAGAAAAAATGAGAGTGAGCGAAAGAAAACAAACTGACGGACGCTCATCAATCAAAATTAAGAGAGAAGGAAAGTGAGAGAAAACCGCAGTCGTGAGCAGCTTTTCTCCGTTTTACGACTTGTTTATGAAACAGTTGTGCTTTTAGTCATTTGACAATCAGCATAAAGTCTGGTCCACATTAAATTTATAAATTAAGTAGCAAACTGACTAAAACAGTTTGTATTTTGTGTTCTGTTTAGGGCTGAGAAAATCTTAAATTGCTGATGCCGCGTACGTTTTGGGCAAAAAACGCAGTAATAACAATATAAACAGCTGAATTTATTAAATGCAATGAATTAATGTCACTCAAACATTACTGAAAGTTTATTGCACTTAATAGAAAAGTTATGTGAACTCCGCTAAATGTATTTTTGCACAGGATTAATATGCAAAAGATTCAAGTTAATTTGATCTTTCTAATTTTACTAAATTTAATTTTATTGTGTAATTTGAATATTTAGAAATATCGAAACAAAACGAAATCAATCAAATAAAAAGTTCACTTCAAACACATAAATATTGTTTTTTAAACTTAAAAGATTTTGGGGAAAATGCTTGCTTTAGATCACTTGAGTTTGCAGAAAAAACTCAATATTAACGGAAATTTACTAAACGAAATTTCACTCGAATGTTACAAAAAGTTCTCAATGAGATTTCTGAGGAGAATAAATGTTTGTGTTTTTGCACGTTAATATGCAAAAATGAATATGAAGTTGATTCGATGCATTTAATTTCAGTGTCATTAAATTCAAGTTACGAAATGCATTTGAGTTTATAGAGTAATTTCAGAAGAAGTTTTTTTTTTTTTAGACTTTATTGAAATGAGTTCACAAACTCATAAATATTTTTTTAAACGTAAATGATTTGAAGAAAATATTTTACTTTAAACCATTTGACATAATTTGTTAATTTTTGCAGTGTATGGAAGACCCAGAAAAATTTGCAATTAGAATAATCTACAGAAATTCTAAAAAACTTGAATAAATGAGTATAAATAAGAATAATATCGCTAAATTGTTCATGCTGATTGCTGATTTGTAGACATAAGTTTTGGAGGGAAAAAAATATTAACACTGTAAATTGTGAAATTTACTAAATTAATCAATTTATTTTCACTCAAATATTACAAGTTCATTGCATTTAATAGAAACTCAAACTGAATGAGTTACAGCATGTTTTCCTTTGGACTGAATAAGGAGAATACATGTTAAACTAAATGTTATTTAATGTGTTTTTGCACAGGATCAATACGCAAGAGATTTAATTTCATGCAATGTTTCTAATGGCATTAAATTCAACTAAAATACCCAGAGCATTTGAGTAGATTTTATAGTGTAATTTCAAAATATTGATTTATTTTTAGACTAAAATGAAAGAAGTCAATGCTTCTTTTTTAGAGAAAAAAACTCTAGAGGGAAGCATTTTGCTAAATATATGCACCATATAACATATTCACTGTTCTTCAATGTTACATTTTTGTTTGAAGAAATACGGCACGATTTTATGACAGTCACCGTTTAAATGTTTATATTTAAAAAAACAAATTGAAGTAGAAATATTATTATGTAACTAACTTTATAATGATAAAAACTTCATTGAGTGTAATTTAAGTGTTTGTATACAAATCAGCTGATTTTAACCTTCAATATTATAGTAATGTTGTACCAACTCGTGTATATTTTAATTTTAAATGTGGCATGCACTGTACTTGATTATATAGCCAAAATAATCGATATTGAATCTAATCTAATCGAATTGGTAATCGAATCGAATCGAATCGCAAGCTTGTGAAACCCAGCCCTAATAATAAAGCTTCCTCCAGTGAAAAAGTGTTCTGGTGTGAATCAGGAGAGAAATCTGCACAGATCAAGCAGCGTTTTTTTTTTTTTATTTTTTTAAACAGCTCTAAACACATATGTGACTGGATTTTGATGTGAGAGACAACAGGCGATGGACTTCTTTCACTGGAGGAAGTGTTATTATGGACTCAATGGTATTTTAGTTAAAAACTTCTTAATGCTGGATTTGTTTCAGCTTTTGTCCTTTTAAGATGTTAACTGATGGACTGGAGTGTGTGGATTATTGTGATGTTTTTAACAACTTGGACTCTCCTTCTGACGGCACCCATTCACAGCAGAGAATCCATTGGTGAGCAAGTGATGCAATGCTAATTTTCTCCAAATCTGATGAAGAAACATCATCCCTGATCTTTAAGGCCTGTGGATGAAGCCAATTTTACAAGCAACAACAGTCACATTCGTACACCTTTGGGTGTTTTTTTAACTTTCTCATTTACAACGCATTGCAGTCTCAAGAGGCAGCCTGCGGATATGCGGTGCTTCCTGGAAAAGTAGCAATTTGAGAGTGCGGGGGACGCTGTGGTTTTGTTATATTTAGGCTTCAGGTCAGGAAACGAGCTGCTCGTCCGCGGTTAATGTTGATGAAAAAAGGCAAAGCAATTAAACTGATAATGGCCCTTCAGATTCACTGTCTTTTAAGCAGATGCTGATTGAAAGCGAGTTTCTACTCCGTGGGTGTGGGTGTGTGTGTGTGTGTGTGTGGGGTGGGTGTGTGTGTGGGGGTGTGTGTGTGTGTGTGTGTGTGTGTGGTGTGGTTGTTGTGTATGTAGTCTGGTGTGTTGTGTGTTACCGGTCATTTTGGCAGGGGAAGTTGTTTTGTGAATTGAGCGGGTGAATCTTGGGCGGAGATTGCTGGCTTTTATATTGTGTGCTGTGACGGGTGGAAGAGAGGAGGGCGGCGGCGGCGGCGGCGCCCTGCCGCCTGTGGCCCGCTCGTGCCCTGCGCCCTGCCCAGCCCGCGGCCCTGCGGGGGGTGTGAAAGGATGAGGGGGGCCCCCTGGCATGAGCTTTGCCTGAGGCACGGCGCAGTGTGGTGCGGTGTAGGCTCCCGGGGTCTTGTTCCCTGCGCGGGATTGAGTCATGACATCGGCGCGGGTAAGGGGGGCGGAGACGGCGCAGGGCGCGGGGCCGCTCGCGTCGATCGCAGGGGAGAAGGAGGGGTGTCGGTCCTGAGATACCGCGAGTCGCGTGTGCGCAGGCGGGGGGGTGACAGAAGACTAGCTGTGTCAGAGAGGACGGTGACGAGAGGTTCACCGGGGCGGGCAGTATCAATCGGAAACTCGTGTGTTCAAGCAGCAGCGTACCATTTGAAACCTCACTTTCAGTTAACAGGCGTTCATCCTTGAACCCCAGTGACGTATATCAAGCTCCGCTCACGGTCTGAAAGGATACGATGAACCAGCGGAGACGCGTGAGGGTCCGGGAGAGGTTCCCGTGACGTGGGCGGGCGAGCACACGGGATATTGTCCCCGATCTCGCTGCACACCCGGAGCACCACATCCGGCGGCAGCGACGGCGCCGTACCCAACTCACATGAAGGTGGCTAGGGACAACATCAATCGACGAAAAACAGGAGAGATTAAGACTACACACCAAAGCAACTAGGGTGCCAGAATCGGAGAGAGCTGAAAAAACCTTGGCAGAACAGGCCTCTGTCGGGCTGAAACACAGTTGAGTCTCCTTGGACAGACGAGCAACAGGCAAAGAACCGCGGGTCAGGGGCCAATTCCTGTGGTGTTGTCCCGGTGGTCGTCTGAGTCAAGGTCTTCACAGGGGATCTGTATCTGGGGCTCATATAGTTGTCCTGGTCTCCGCTGTCATTCATGGCTGTCGAGGTCCTCTCTAGGTCCTGATCCACCATATGGGCTGGATACGTACTGGATCCGGGAAACTGCAGTGACCATCTGATCTGGATACAGACCGGATCTGGTGGCTGGTACGGTGACCTCGGAATAAGAGAGAAACAGACTAATATTAGTGTAGATGTCATTCTTCTTATGATGTAGCGAGTACATTGGTTGTTATGGGAAGTGTTCCTGGTTCTGATTGACCTAATTAATGCACCCTAAAAATCCTTTAACGGATTTGAATATTAGAAATGTGTTAGTGTGTTTGTTATGTGTAAGCCAGGTTAAAGAGAAGGGTCTTTAATCTAGATTTAAACTGACAGAGTGTGTCTGCATCCCGAACCAGAGTTCGGATAGTACGGTTATTGATAAGAGCTCGCTCAAATACTGAGGTGCTAAATCATTCAGGGCTTTATAAGTAATAAGCGAGATTTTAAAATCTATACGATGTTTAGTAGGTAGCCAGTGCAGTGTTGACAGAAACGGGCTAATATGGTACTTCCTTCCTGGTTCTAGTAAGAACTCTAGCGGCCCGCAATTTAAGGGACCGCTGGAGTTGGTTTATTAAGGCGTGCAGAACAAGCACCGCAATAAAGCATTAGCCCACTAAAAGATCGTAACCAGGTTTGAGTAGGCATGAACGCTGGACTTTAAGCGTTTCATGCATTTGACATGAGCGCATCAAAGGAGGTCCGTAATTTAGGATATATTTGTCAGATGAAAAATGCGTTTACAAAAGCTAGAAAATGGTTTTCAAGGAAGTGCTATCAAAATATCGCAAAAACTAGGTCTAACTGATGACGAGGAATGACAGAGCAGCCATCGGTCTAGACAAGTGTTCTAGGTTATTACAATGCACAGGTTTAGGTGTTGTGATAATGAGATACACCTATGTTTTTCAGAAATTTAGCAGTAAGCAATGGACTGTCATACCAGTTTTTTTATATCGACTAAATGTGCATTCGTTAAATTTTGGTCAATTGAATCATTTCAAAAAACGGACGCAGAAGAACCGAGCGAAAGAATAGTATGAGCGAGTAATCATCGCCTACAGTTAAAGCTAACACCATGTTCCTGATGATATCTCCCAAGGGTAAAATGTAAATCGTGAAAAGCAGCGGTCCTACTACTGAGCCTTGTGGTACTCCATACTACACTTGTGACCCATCCGATAAGACACCTCTCCGTCACTGCTACGAATTGATCGTCAGGATAAGTACGATTGAACATGTAAGCACTTACATAATGGCCAAAAAAGTTCTTTAGTCTATGTCACAAGAATGTCTGGGGTCAAGAATGTTGAAATAACGGCTAAGATCCAGTAGCACTCCGAAATAGAGAGATACAACCACGACAGATGATAATGAGCAAGTCATTTGTAACTCTGCAGAGCAGTCTCGTACTATGAGGACAGTGACTAAATCCTGACAGGAATCCTAACAGATACAATTTTTCCATTTCCTATTGTGGAGGATACTACTTTTCTAGAATCTGGGAGAAAAAGGCGAGATTCGGGATCGGTCTGTAATTAACTAGATATTTGGGGTCAAGTTGTGTTTTTTTTAATGAGAGGCTTAATTACAGCCAGTTTGAAAGTTTTGGGGACATATCCTATTTTTATTTTATTTATTGTAGACGTTATTTCTAAGTGAAGCAACAACGTTTGCCTAAATTCAACAGATACATATAAGAGCGTGCACGGTATCTGTCGGTAATTTGCGCCTCAAGGCATTGAAAACGACTTGAACAGTTGCTATATGGTTAATGAGAGTTTTTTTTAAAGACAACTCCCCAGAAGCAGTAAACATTCTTAATAAATTATAATATGAACCGTTCTATGGGTAAACATTACGCGGTAAACGCACTGCGTCTTATTATGAGGCTCATTGGCTTGTCTGTAAGTGAATGTCGTGGTGTGTTTTCTGGAGTTTGGTCTTAAAAAACATGCTTAACGCATTAAGCCACGTTAAGTTTGGTCCAGTATGGTAGGCTTTTCTATGGGCGGAAGGCTTAAGGGAATTAAAAGTCTTGCATCTTTTATGGTCATCTTCTGTGTGACTAGTATGATACTAGTAATTGTATAATGAGTTGGCTTTTATAAGGACACTATCAAAGTAACGCATTAAGCACGGCTTAAGCATGTTTAGGATTTATGCGGCCTGACCGCCAGACACCACAGGGTGTTCAGTTCATGACGTGGGAGTTTTAAGTCTTACTATGTGAATCGAGTAGACTCCCTAGTCATTGTGTTTTAAAGAATCAAAAAACAGAATGCATTTGGTTCAGAGTTTTGGAGAACACTGATTATGTAAAGACCAGAGAAGAAAATGAAGTTAAATAATTAAAGTGTTCCGTATTCCTTAAAACTTTTAATTTTACGTTAAACTTTTAAGTATATTAAGTATAAAATTAGTGTTAAATGTGATTTTAAATCACTACTTAAGTCTTAAGTTAGTTATTTTAACACTTAATTTTAAGTATGATTTTAACAAGGACATTTAACACTCTAATTTTACTACTTAAAGGAGATCTAACTAGAACAAGAGGAATTAATGCCTAAAAGATAAGTGTTAAAATTCATATTAGAAAAACGACCAGTATTGACTAGAACAGGATGAAGGCGATATAGGATCCCATATTTATCAATGATAGTAAGCTACGTCAAACATTCACAAAATATGGACGCAGATCCACCATCCAAAGAAATTCATGTTCTAGTCATTGGATATTATGTAGGGTGATTGAACGATCAATAGAATTAACTGATTAAAAAGTGGAACTTAAAGGCACTGAAGGAGGGCAGACGGAAGTGCATGGAAAATTACATTGGTGTGAATTGTAAAGTAAACGTTTTTTTTTTTTTTATTTTATAATTTTAAAAAGAAGATGTTTTTTGCTTTTGTGCGGGATCATGGTCTCATATGCTAAAAACGATACACCCAAAGACATACAGTAATGAGAATTGAGAGAAAATGTGTTTATGTCATGAACATAGTCAAAATGATAAACAAAATGACAAGAAAACATTAAATAGTCATCTTCTTATGTATATCGTTAGGGATTTCTGAGGTTTTGAGGGGGAACTGTGGAGCAATCCTTTTGTCGCTGTTGTTTGGTATGCGCGCTTAATTTAGCGCTGACCTAAGGGAGCCATTAAACCAAACACACACAACACACAAACACACACCACACACACACACACACACACACACCAACACATTGACTCAGAAAAGAGAAACCATTAAATACAACGTACTAATTGCAGGTATCATGACTCTATCACAAAAAACACACTGAATTGTTATTGGAAACACCCACACACACACATACACACTCACGACTGAACTGTGACCCGTTTCCTCCTCGAGCGACTTCTCTAAACGACTCGAGCTGCTAATGAAGCTCAAACCTGAAAGACAGAGACAGGAGATGCTTTTAGAGTTTCTGACGTCTGTCTGTGTGTGTTTGATGCTGATGTAATTATCACAAACAAACACACTCACACACACACACAAACACACACCTGTTATTTCACATTACAAAGACTAGTGTTTGTGTGTGTGTGTGTGTGGGAGTGTGGTGTGTGTGTGTGTGTGTGAGAATGCGTGTGAGTGTGTGTGTGTGAGGAGTGTGTTTGTTTGTGTGTTTGTGTGTTTGTGTGTGAGAGAGAGAGTGTGTGTGTATTTGTATTATCAGTACTAGCAGCAGCTCTTACTCCTGTAACTAGATAAGATTAGGAGCAAAAGTATATTTTAGAAAATATAAAATATAATAAAAAAAGTAAAAATTGTTAGTATAGTTTCGATCTACAAAATGTATTTAAATATATATATTTATATATCATATTAAATAATCGATAATCATAATATAATTATATATTTTTTCACATATCTGGTGCTATATATATATATATATATATAATCATGTATAAATGTAAATGATTCATATTGATGAATATAAATGCTATTTAATATATAATTAAATAATTGAATCAAAAAATTTCATGTATACAAATTCTAGAAACTAAGTAAGGTAAAGGTATGATGTGAACTTAATATTTTAGTGTATCGTTTTTATATAGTTATATATATATCTATTATATTATTGTATTAAATTAATGAAATAGTCTAATAAATAATTATAATATTAAATTAACACACACACAACACACCACACACACATATATATTATATATATATAAAGATTATTCTAATTTTTTTTTTTTACAAAAACCTGGAATATTCCTTTAGTGTGGTGCATTCATTGAGTAAGATTGAATGTGGATATTCAGTCTGAGTTGTGGCTGTTTTCTACTGTAACTAGAATACTAATCTGGAAGGAGCTGGTTTAAAAAGAGAAAAGTGTGGTTTACATCCGGTTTGTCGACTGGTTTGTCTCTCTCTTCGTCAGTTGCAGTTGGCTGAAGCAAGCAGTGTGTTGTGAGCTGCGGTAGTGTGAGAGATGTGAGCCGCTGCAGAAGCAGAAGCAGTTTTAATGCATTCTTGGTAATTCAGCTGCGTAGACGATATAATGGGCACATTATACATCAATAATGGTTCCGTTCCGCTAATTAGTGCATTTAGCACTCTGTGGACGCTATACCAGTGATTTTTCAGTGTGTACAGGGGAGTCCCTCAGCAAATCATCTTGATGTCTCGGTTCTGATCGTAGACCACATGCTGCTCACCAAAACCTGTATTATGCCATAGGAGTCATTTTAGATAACTAGATCTATATATAATGTACACTTTTATTATTACAGTAAGTAGAAATTGTGAGTAATGTTATTTTATAAAAAAAATTTATATCCACATGTTATAATATCTTCACAACTAAAATATGTATTTATTAAAAAAAGAAATATATATAATAGTCTATATATAATATATTAAAACGATAAAAACAAAATTACATTTAAGTATAAAATTAGAGTAATATTAATTATCAATGTAGCTCATTTATAATTTATATTTCATTAAAACATAAAAATAACAAAAAATATAAAAACAAAATTGTCTGATATAAACTGAACAATTAGAGTGAAATTACTATATTAATTCTTTCCCCGCCAGCATTTTTGAAAAAGTTGCCAGCCACCGCCAGCGAATTTGATGATTTTCACTAAAATTTGATAGCCTCCAGAATATTTTGCTGTATGAACATTTGAATATGCAATACACTCAAATAAAGATCAGAGCCTCTACTTTTAAACAAAAAAAATCAATTTTATTAAAGCTTAAAGCTTTCTTTTTTTTATCAACACTTGAGTGTAGATAGGTTTCATAAAAGATGCATGATTTTGAGAAAAAAGGTGAGAATCAAAAACTACATCTGGTTAATATTCAGTACGATTATCAAAGCAAAAATCCAGTAAATCGCTTCCATCAACAACTCCAAAGCTTGCACAGACATATACCACTTACTAGATCAACGTTTAACTCCGTAACATTATGCAGTTTTCATTTATATGGTGTCGCACGTATTTTTCATATTGCTCTGTTACATAGAGATTCTCGTTTCTTCGTCTGTTCACGTTGTGTTTTTGTCGGGAGGTTTGTCTCGTTCAGAAGCTGCGTGTTAATAGGCAGCACCTGAGTTGTATAACGTGAAAAAACACGGAAAGCCGTAAAAACTCGTCTTGGACGAGAAGAAGCGTTTTCTTCTAAAAGACGAGACAACTCGTCAGTGGCGGGGAAATTGTTAATATTATATCATATTAATTTTATATTTCATTAAAAAAATTAAGAATACAACAGGCTTGTTCTGTCTGGCAGGTATCTGACCTCCAGAAATATAGCAGACTAGTGACTCCTAGCCCGTCTGTGTCTCCGCAGGCCCACGTTCAGGTATTTCACGTGGCACACGTGTGTTCTGGGGATCATGGGCTGCGCCGTGATGATGTTCCTGATCAACGCTATCTACGCTTCGGCCAGCATCGCCTTCATGCTGCTGCTGCTGCTGCTGATCCACTACCTGAGTCCCGTCAGCAGCTGGGGCTGCATCAGCCAGGCGCTCATCTTCCACCAGGTACAGCACTCTACACTTCATTCATGACCCTGCACCACAAAACCGTCGTAAGATTTACACATCATCTGAAGCTGAATAAATAAGGTTTTCATTGATGTATGGTTTGTTAGGATATAATATATATCACTGGCAAATTAAAACAAGCCCCAAATCAAAACTGAAATTAAGTACACAAATAAAATAAATCTCTTCTTATAAACTTTGTCTGTGCTCTTTCCATTTAAAACGAGAGGCAACCACTGCATTTAACGAGGTCCAAACAAAGATGCTGCATTACATGCAACACCAGAAGTTGTTTTTAATCTAAATTAGATTGTATCATTTCGATATTTGAAGCAAAAACAGAATGGTCTGGCTTTAGCTTTGAAATTGTTACATAAAACACCTGCATGAAACAGAAACAGCAGATGTGCTGATTGAGATGCAGATTCACTCTCTGCCAGAAGGTGGCGCTTAAAGCCTTTCCTTGGTTACCGCTGTAAACAAGGCAGCGCTGCACTTATGAACCGCAATGATAGTTTTTCCTTGGTTACCGCTGTAAACAAAGCAGCGCTGCGCTTATGAACAGCAGTGATACAGAGTTTCCTTGGTTACCGCCGAACAACGCCAGGAGCTTGCTACTTTATGCCAACTACGCAAGATTACAGCGTTCCTTGGTTTTACCGCCGTAAAACAAAGCAGAGCTGCCCGCTTAGAACAGTGGATTTACAGTGTTGCCGTTGGTATACGCTGTAAAACAGCAGCGCTGCGCTATGCTCAGCAATGATACGGCATGTCCTTGGTATGCGTAAACAAAGCAGAGAGCAGAGCGGCACTTTATGAACAGCAGTGATTACAGTGTTTCCTTGGTTACGTGTAACACAACGCACGCGCTGCGCTTATGAACAGCAATTATTCAGTGTTTACTTGGTTACCGCTGTAAACAAAGCAGCGCTTCGCTTATGAACAGCAATGAATTACAGCGTTTCCTTGGTTACCGCTGTAAAAAAAGCAGCGCTGCGCTTATGAACAGCAAAAATGCAGTGTTTCCTTGGTTACCGCTGTAAACAAAGCAGCGCTGCGCTTATGAACAGCAATGATACGGCATTTCCTTGGTTACTGCCGTAAACAAAGCAGAGCTGCACTTATGAACAACAATGATACAGTGTTTCCTCGGTTACCGCCGTAAACAAAGCAGCGCTGCGCTTATGAACAGCAATGATACATCGTTTCCTTGGTTAACGCTGTAAACAAAGCAGCGCTGCGCTAAACACAATGATACGGAGTTTACTTGGTTACCGCTGAACAGCAAAGCTGCGCTGCGCTTAGGAACAGCAATGATAGTGTTTCCTTGGGTACCGCTGTAAACAAAGCAGCGCTGCGATTATGAACAGCAGTGATACAGTGTTTCCTTGGTTACTGCTGTAAACAAAGCAGAGCTGCGCTTAGGAACAGCCAGTGAGAGTGATACAGTGTGTTTTTTTTTTGTTTTTTTTTTTATTTTTACCAGTGTTTCCTTGGTTGATACGCTTGGGAATCAGAGCTGCGCTTATGAACAGCAATGATACGGCGTTTCCTTAGTTACCGCTGTAAACAAAACAGCTGCGCTTATGAAAAGCGTGAATGCGGTGTTTCATGGTTACATGTAAAAAAAGCAGCGCTGGCGGGTTATGAACAGCCAATATACCAGTCGTTACTTGGTTACGCTGTAACACAAAGCAGTCGCTGCGGGGGGCGGAGTCGGGCGGTGTCTGAGGGTTATGAAACAGCTAGTGATTGATACAGCGTTCTTGGTTCCCGCCTGTAAACAAAGCAGAGCGTGAGCTTATGAACAGCCATGATACAGTCGTTTCCTTGGTTGACCACCGTAACACAAAGCAGAGCTGCGCTTACATGAACAGCAGTGCAGTGGATAACAGGTTTCCTTGGTTACGCGTAAACAAAGCAGCGCTGCGATGGAGGAACACCAGATAGATACTGTGTTAATTGGTTACTGCTGTAAACAAAGCAGTGCTGTGCTTATGAACAGCAATGATACGGCGTTTCCTTAGTTACCGCTGTAAACAAAGCAACGCTGCGCTTATGAACAGCAATGATACAGCGTTTCCTTAGTTACCGCTGTAAACAAAGCAGCGCTATGCTTATGAACAGCAATGATACAGCGTTTCCTTAGTTACCGCTGTAAACAAAGCAACGCTGCGCTTTATGAAACAGCAATGATACAGTGTTTCCGGGGTTACCGCTGTGTTAAAACAAAGCAGAGCTACGCTTATGAACAGCAATGATACAGTGTTTTCTTGGTTACCACTGTAAACAAGTGTAAAAAAACAAAGCAGATGCTGAGCTCGCGCCTTATGAACAGCAATGATGATACAGTGTTTCCTCGGGTTACCCGCTTGTGTAAACAAAGCCAGAGGCTGCGCACACATGAACAGCAATGATACCAGGTTTTTTTGTTTTTTTTTTTTTTTGACTTTCCGATCGTCAGAATACGAGTTACGCTGTTTAAAATCACAAGCAATATGCATATTTGTATTTTTTACATTAATAGTTTGAGTTGGATGCTCTTAATTTTATATTTAACATTTATTCTTTTAATTTTATTACATTTTTTGTAATTTTATGTACTATGTGTACTTTGTGGAATTTTTTTTATTATTTTTTTTTATAAATATTTTGGACCGCTTCCTGTTATTTTTGTTACTTTAGTTTCATTTAATTTTTTTTTATTTAAGGTATTTATTTAAAATTTAGTTATAATTTATTTACTATGTTTATCCTATTTGTTATTTAGTTGTTTATTTTTTAATTTGGCTTTGACTTATATTCCAGTTTTCAATTTTAGCTTAATTTTTAGTGATGCACTTTTTGCTATTTCTACGTATAAGTATATTAGCAAATACTTAATTGGTCATGATAGTTTATAATTCCATTTATTTAGTTAATTTCATTCAATTTCATTCATTTTATTACTATTTATGTTTAATGTATTTTATTTCAGTTTTAGCTTTTGTTTAGTTATAGCAAGTAAATTAGTAATCCTGTAACCAGCCAAGACATTCTGAAGTTCTTCGAGACAGACTCTTTGTGTGTGTGTGTGTGGTTGTGTGGTGGTGGGTGTGGTTCAGGCGTAACTACCTGATGTGCTGGGCTATGTTTCGTAAGGATATCACGTGAAGAGTTCTGAGGCGAAGGTGATGATGATGTTGTCTGCCAACCACCCGGTGCACGCGGGTGTAGTGGGATTGCATCGACGATTCATCAACGACATTCAAGAAGAGCAGGCCTTCTATGATGCATGGGCCACGATGGCAGCTCGGGAGACAATGGTAAAATCACCCAGTTCTGAATCATATATGTATTCATTTTATATATGATTATTTTTTATAGCAGATTTATTTGACTGTACTTTATGAATTTTTTTGTTGTGTGTTTTTTTGAGATTTTATTAATTGTATATAGTCTAGCATTTTTATAATTATGTGGATGTAAGTGTTTTATCTTTATTGTATTTTTATATTATAGTATAGTTATGTTTATGTTATTTATTTGTTGTATTACCTTTGTATGTATTTGTTAGGGTTGTGTTGAACACACGTATTGTTATTGGTAGTTATTTTAATTTGTAAAACATTTATTGTATGTGCTCTGTTCTATTCTGTGGGGTATTCTATTGATTTCTTTATTTAATACCATTATAGCATTGAATTTGATTTCATTTTTGGCGATTGATGGTGATTGTGGTTCGATTTTAGGCATTTGTTAATATTTCTATGCTATTTTATTATATGTTATCAGTATACTAGTATTTGTTATGTTTATTCTTAATTATTATTAGTTTTATTTAGTGTATGTATTGGATTTTTATATTATTTTGTATTTGTTTATTTGTTTTGTATGTTTATTTATTTAGTTGTTTTTTTATTTGAAAATTTATTTTATGTTCGGATTTTTGTGTATTGATTATTTATGGTATTATATTTATATATTTCATTTATTATATTTTTATAATATTATTTAGGTTTTATATATATAATATATATAATATATATATATATATATATATATTATAATATATATAGAAACATAGTGTATTTATGTATCCTCATTCATTTACTGAAGAATTTGAGGAATATTTTTGGGGGGTTATTTTCAACCGACTCCTTTGTTGATTAACACAGTGAGATCTTCAGTAAATGTGTGTGTGTTATTGAGCCCGGTAAGCGGCCGAATGATGATCTGTGGTAATTGACAGCAGGCGTTGCATGTGGTACATGAATATTAAGCTGAAAATCTTCTCTATTAATCTGTATGGAGGCACTAACTCTCTGTCTGTGTTTTCTTCTCCGCCAAGAAAGTTTTCTCCCTGCGGCAGTCCGCTGCCAGTCTCAGTATGACTCCTGGTTGTCATCTGGTGATCAGTGAATATTAAGCGTTTGTTAATCTCACGCGCCGAACCTGTTAGACACGGAGTTCAACACTGCTGTTCATAGCGGACTCGATTATGTGAGCGACAGACGCCCGTCAACACCATTTAACCTAACTGCACTACACCCATCCTACCATCAAGTCATCACGGTTTACAGCATTGGATTGTGGTATTGGCTAAGGAATTCTAGTGACAACTGGTGTATATATTATTACCCATTGATTCAATGCCTTTTTCAGTTAATTTATTGTATAAAAAAAGTTAATGCATTCACTGTTAACAACGTATTTTTTTTATTTATTTTCTGGGAATACATTCACAAATAATTTATTTAAAAAAATATACTGCAAAAATGTTTTGTAACATTTTTCTTTTCATTAAACGTCACACACACTTTTCGTATTTGTCTTTCTGTCCAGTTAAAATATTTTTAGACTTTTTTTACTATTGTATAAAATGCCTCATCTCTAACGAGAATCTGAGAACCTTTATTTATTTAGAATTCATATTTTAA
>JADLZN010008952.1:0-100814 GCA_018155175.1 Sinocyclocheilus anophthalmus
GCTTGCTTTGATGATATTGTAAATGGCAGTCAGTGCCGAGTATTAATCCGAGTATTTCAGATGAAACTATATTAAATCAGATAGACTTCAAAAGACTTCTTCGATACTTAATATCGCTAATCGAAATAAGCTAATAAAAACAGGACAGCAGGCCAAAAACACAGTAACACTGTGAAATATTAATACAATTTAAAAGTAGAAATGTGTCTATTTAATATGATTTTAATATGCTTCATGGATCCTGTGGTCAAGCGAAATATTCTGCTCCTTACCCACATCTGGTGTCACATATTCCTTAGAAGCATTCTAAATATGATGCTTTGCTACTTGTCGTTGTATGGGTTGTATCAATGTTTGAAACAGTTTTAGCCATTAATTATTTATGTAGAATCTGTGATAGATTTTCAGAGTCGAAAGAAAAGGGTGTACAATAACATTAATTGAAAACTAGGAGAATAAAAAACATATTAAATGTCTGGTGCAGAGCTGGTGCACTTTTGATCACATGTGATGTTCCTCCTGAATAAAAGATTGCATTTCTTTAAGATAAGTAACTTTAAAACACCATGGAGAGGACGGGAAACCATAAGCATATCGCCACTCATTTGGTCGGTGACACCGCCTTCTGAGTTAATAATAGTTTCAAACCATAATGTCCAGAATGGAAAGCGTGCAACCAAAATCATTTCCTTTTTCATGCCACTGACCTACAACAAAATGAACATTGGATGCCACAAGGGACCTATGATTGACACCAGGCCGCTAGTAAAGTGACGATTAAGCAATGATTCGCAGTTGGTGTTCAGGAGAGCGCAGTGACGTTTTGCCTCGCATGACACACATACTGAAGTATGTTAAACGCGAGTATGACCATCGCAGGTTCAAACAACGAGCATCCATGTAAAGCAATTAAAGAATGACATTCTAGCATATTGCAAACAACTGGCCGGTGATTGCGACCAACGCAAGCTATCTGACCATCCTATTGAGGCTTAGACGAGGTACTTGTTGAGTGTGGGCGGTGAGACACTTAACGGTACTTACAATATAACCTGCGTATTCTTCACTCTCCACAAACGAGTCGTGGAGCCAGATAAATTCTTCATGCTGTCTGACCACTGAAAATTCATTCTGCTTGAAATTAGGTAGAGTGCTCTGGAAAAAAACACAAAAAAACCCTCCATAAATCATCACTTAATGAATGAATGCGGTAAACAACCTGTGCATAAAGTAGATTTCGGAGGTAGGGCTGAAATTCTTAACACACAACTCCCAGGGAGTTTTTACTCATAGATGTTGTGTACCTTTGTATGGACGGTGAACTTGACCTTGTCTCTCTCGCTCAGAGCGTCTGAAATGTCCACCTGGAGTGTAGCGTCAGTTTGAAGATCCACATTCACTGCCCTTGGCTATTAAAATAATTGCATAAATACAGTGTAATTTAATAACATCAATAGCTCAAACAGCGAGGATCATGCTGCACCCATTTTTGAATATTACACAAAAAGTTTAAGTTTGATCTAATTACAAAACAGAATACATTTTGTTGCATTTAAGTAGAAGACACGATATGACAAGCAGTGACCGCAGTGCCATATTCAATTTCTAACACTATTTTTCTCAGGAAAGATGGAATATTTGTATTTTCTAAAATTCATTTGTCAGAGTTATTAACGATGAAAAACGTTGAAACAATTGCACCTAAAATATACACTTTCCCTTATACAAATATATGCATTTAACCTAAAATCCTAAACGCTAAAAAAGTTAATGTCTAAGAAGTTATTCATCAACTACAATATAGATATAATAAATGTCAAATCTCATACAAAACAGCACTGCACTGAAATGTTAGGCAGTTCTCATAATTTTGGGACAAAGATGAGAGAATATGATAATAATATGAATGTAAAAAAAGATACAATAAAATATTACACTTAATTATGAAGTGGTAAAAACTGATCACATATAAGACTGTAGAACAATTTTGGCAGGAGAATAAAGCATGGTAGTAATATTAGATTGATGGTAGGAAAAGTAATGTCCTCGTTGGGGGTTTGTTAATTTTATGCACATTATTTGACTTTAAACATTATTCAAGAATCCGTTGTTCTATACAACCACATTCCTTAGCAAAACGACAACTATCATGAAAGTACGGGTATTCTTAAAATTACCGGTTAGTACACACAGTAGCATGATAACATTAAAATACAGGGCAACTGTATACAGTGCAGCTATGTTTTTGTGAGGTATATCTATAAAATAATCCCATATTAAAGGTCATTGCGGGGGCGATTTTCAAGGTGTCCTTTCTCGTTGGAGTGTTACAAGCTGATTGTGCATTGATAAGATTCCTGAAGTTGCAAAGACTAAGTCTCAAACCCAAAGAGATATTCTATAAAAGTTAAGACTTGCACACAGCACCCTAAAAACGCTCTCAACGCCCCCGCATATCATCTACTTCACTATGTGGAATTTGCATAATCGTCCCAAATGGACAACTGCAAAGAAAGAATGCGTGGGTTTTCAGTACTCGGTCTTGACTTATTTTGAAAGTAAGCGCCCGATATGGTAAGGGCGGTAGCATTTACCGCAGTAAAAGTAGCTTATGGTTTCCAATCACAATGCACTGGGTCAGCTGCCAATCAGAGCAACTGCACTTGTCGGAAGGAGGGACTTTGTAGAAACGAAGCGTTTGAGAGAGGCGGGGCGTAGAGGACTTACAATAATGTACAGTATTTGAAAAAGAATGTGTTTTTTAACAGTAAAGCATGTCAACATATTCTGTTACACGAAATACACAAAATAATGATCTTTAAATAAGCATCATATGACCCCTTTAAATTAGGAACATATATAGCAATTGTTTGGCAGGTGATTTCCATTACAAAGTAACACTGTCTCAACTTTTATCCAGATAAGAATTAGTCACGTAATTATGTAAAGCAACAGTTTTTTAATACAGTAATATTCACCAGAGAATTTGCACAAATGCAAACATATAAACCTTCAGCTCGATGACAGCCTGACAGACACACCGTTCGCTTATTCTTTAACTTTAACAAGGTTATTTAACCAGCTAGATGAGCTCATGGTCAGTGGCACGATGTGGGTTGTGGGTTCTTGCCCTAGTTTCTGGTATTGTCATCAAACTAGAGAGTCTGAGGCGAATCATTGTGCATCCGAGGGTTAGTGTGTGTGAGGTCTGACTCAAATAGGACACACACACAGGGCCACAGTGACACCAGCAGTAATACACACGTCCTCCGACCACAAACACACACAACAGACATGCACAGCACACAGTAGGAGGACAGAGACAGAACGGGAATGAGGAAAGGGGAAAAAAACTTACTCCTCTGTCCTCCTCCGAGAGGAAATCGGGACCATCGTCCAGCCCTTCTTGCTGTGGAGAAACACACAGAAAGATCAGAACGAACGGTCGGAGCGCAAAGACGACAGATGCTCGTTATTACTCGACGCATCGGAGGATTGTAGGTGTAAATAATAATGTCGGGAAAGGAAAGAAAAAAGAAAAGCACGGCCCACCCGCGATAGAGGCTGTCTGAGCGGGGTAGTATTAACTACCTAAGTGATGCGGAGTACGGTCTGGAGACGTCACGAGGGCCACATACGCGTCATTGCGGCAGATCTGAGCCTAAAAGTGAGAAGACCCCGACAAGCTGCCAACGTTTGCTCATTTTCTGGCCCTATTTTCAATATTCATTCGAGACTACGAGGTAAAGGAATCATAGATGAAAGGTAAGATGTTTTAGTGCTGTACATCTAAGGAGAGGTGTGTATAATCCAGGTAATCCCACGGTGAAGCGTTGCGGAGAAACAGAAAGACTAAACACAGCACGGTAAATCTTTGTAAGCGTGTTTTGTACTAGAGTAAAGAGGGCAATGATAGAGCATTTCAAGTTGGGCCTTCCGCGTTTTGGATTGTACACAGCGATTGTGCAGAAAATAAGATATCCCTGAATTCAAACTAAAGGTCTCAAATCCAAATAGATATTCTTTATGAAAGTTAAGAGTCTTACCTAAAACGGCTTGTTCTAACACGTCCCCACATATCTAGGTCACTATGTGGCAATATTTGCATAATGCCGCCCAAATGTTCACACAACGAAAGAAGGCTTGTTTCAGTAACCGCACGTAGTTGAAGCAGCAGTCAGGGAGACTCTGTTGTGTTGCCTAGGAGAAAGACACAGCACTTTTATTTGGTCGCCGAAAGAAGATGCATTCGGAATCGTTAAGATTACTTACACAACAGCACTGCTTTTTATGGACGATCAGTTTTCGTAACCTATGAGGAGGTCCTTCTGACTTTGCTCATGGACCTCTCTGCGCTTCTGAATCATCTACTGTTAATATGTTTTGTATTAGTTAAGTATTGCTATTGACTGTTCAATGCGTAGTTTTGCGCATCGGTGTGTGTGGTGTTTGTGTTTGGAGAGATATAGAGGAGAGAGAGAGAGAGATAGCAAGAGAGAGAGAGAGGGTCACATCACAGTGGAGTCCGCTGTCTTAACCGTGGCTTGTGTACTGCACACATACCAGCTTCATCACTGTGCCTGTCACGAGACTCTGTTCCCCTTTCTGGCTCTGTATTTACATTTATTTTGAAAGATGAAGCACGCGATTATGGTAAGGGCCGTTACATTTCACACGAGTGCTTGCGGTGTTCGACTTTCGGGGGGCCAATCACAGGCACTGGGGCACGGCTGGCGCATCAGAGTAGACTGCCTTGTGCGGGGGGGAAGGCGGGACTTTGTAAAAAAGCAAACGAATCGTTTGAGAGAGCGGGGGCAGAGAGACTACAATAATTACGTATTTGACAAAGAATGTGTTTTTTTTGAACATTCAATCAATGTCAACATAGCTGTTACAAACCCAATACCAAATAATGACTTTAAAAGACAAAAAATCATATGCCGGCCTGTGAACAGTATAAAAATACAATACGGTTGTTATTCTTAATGTTGGTGGGGTTGGTGTTTTATTATCATTCTAATAGAGAGTTGAAATCTATCTTATATTTAGATTGGGCTGTACTCTTTTAGTTTTTTTCCGTGGTATTTTAATTATTCACAACATATTGGATGTAATATTGTTCTCGACGCATACATGTAAGCAAACATGGACTTCTTTTTACTATAGTATTAAATAAAATAACGGTGTAGTATTATTCTGTTTACGCTTACTTTTGAACATTTATATAATATTTAGTATAGTTATATGTTTGTTTTTTTCTTGTTATCTTATTCCGATGTTATGTAGGCCTATATTTGTATATACTCTTGTAAAGCACTTTGTAAACACTTTTTTTACTATATGAATAAAAAATAACGTATTATGAGTATTGTGATTCGATTGCAATGTCATATATATTAGATTCGCTATCTTTTTAGGTTTTCTTATTCATTTTCAAATTAATCAGATATGTCATATATATTTGTCTCTATCTACATATACATATAGGTTATAGGCTTACATATCTCTAATGTAATAAATAAATACCATTATGTATTATTAAATTGTAACTTTCATTACGCTTATAAGGAAATATTCACTAGACAAAGTCTTACAGAATAGGTCACGCCACTGGTCACCGATGGTTTCTATGATTGTGTTTGATGTGCTTACTGACCACTAGAGGGTTACGAAACTCACGTTTTCAAGTTTATATTCACGGAGAGATCAACTGCTGATCATCACCTGCTGCTGCTGGAGTGCGATGCTGTTCTTATGGAAACACCCCACTAATTCATTAGTTCAAGTCAGATGAGTTTGAAAGAATCCAGCACTGCTGGATAATTATTTTTATGGCAAGAATCCAGATAAGAGAATAATAATTTCCAAAATTTCCCGATGAGCCGTGCCACACTGCAGCTCACCGCTTTGGCCCGTGTTATAGTTTGTGCATACTAATAGACTTTAGGTAATGAGCAGCCAATGGTCAAGTGTCAATTTTGGGCCTTCGGAAAACCCACCAAAGCAGTATCAACAAGAAACGGTTACACATGATCTGTACACACAAAATGCCCGTGATCATTATAAAGTGAAAGAGGCGAAGGAAAAATCACCAATCATCTAACCTTGTTTAATTAACACCGCTCAGGCCGATCAAACATTTTTTGAGAATGATATACAGGCACACATCCAGACGTGAGCATCAGAATAACCATCTTGATAACTTTGTTCCGCAAAGTGAGAATCTTGTTACCCATGATATGCAATACACATTGATCTGGCCTCTCAGGTCGTTGCAACTGTCAATAGACCCAAACCAACCACTGTCAAAATTTAACTGAACGAAAGTGTCGGAGATACTGAAAGGCAAGACATATCTGTGAAAATGACAGTACGACGGGGCAGTGAGCTAAAAGCTTCTGTCATGAACAGATAACCCTCCTTCTAGTGAAAAGTCCACCCCTTGGTCATTTCACATCAAATTCCCCACCAGTATTTGTTGTTGAACGTTTTGGACTATTTCAACTTGTAAAGGGTGTTTATTTCTATGCATCTTTCCCATCCTGATCGGACTCGTATGTTTATACATCTTATTATGGATTTGTTGTTGTTTTTTGTTTTGATTTTTGCTTCTCAAGACATTAAGTGATGGACTGGAGTGGTGTGGATTATTGTGTTTTTATCAGTTTTTTGACTCTCATTCTGACGGCACCCAGTCACTGCAGAGGATCCACTGGTGATCAAGTGATGTAATGCAAATCTGTTCGATTAAAGGAAACAAACTCATATACATCTGGCCGGAAGATGCAGACATTTCAGCAAATTTTCCTTTTTGGCTTAACTATTCCTTTAAACTCACAGATTTTCAGGTTAAATGAGAAGGAACAGCTAAGCTTGTTGACCGTATTCGTGAAATGTTTTTAACAACATGTCGCACATTCTCACATGCTTTGCAGCAGTAAGCTATCAATACTCTGAGCGCAGTGCACACACCCTTTCACTGCACAGAACCTACTGGAGAGCAAGGAGAGGTCATTTGTTTATTTTCAGCACACTTGTCCAGACACAGAGATTCAGGGCTTACATGAAAGGCACTTTGTTTCGGGCAGTGGTGGACATAAAAGCTCTGACTAATAAGTTGGCTATGTGAGCCCAAAGTAGATGCAACTTTTAAGATTGCAAGTAAATAAACATGTATTTTTCTTGCTGTCTGCATGGTGTCTTTTGAGTAGAGATTGCTCTATTGTTTGTCTGTAACAGTGCATGATGAGGCATCCTTGCCAACATATAATAATGTGTCTTTTTTATTTATTTTTTTAAATAAGAAATGTTTCTTGCGCACCCCAAATCAGCAGTAAATGATTTTCTGAAGGGATCTGCCACTGATACTGTCGTCATGAGGGACTGGAGCATATATTAAAACATAACAGTTCTTTTAAATTGTAATAATATAATTAATATACTGATATAATAATATCAGTAATGTCACACTATTACTGTTTTCCTGTATTTTTTGATCAAATAAATGCAGCCTTGGTGAGAATAAGAGACATCTTTCAAAACTTTTAACAATTTAACGCCCACTGGACAGTAGTGTGTAGTTAAGAGATGTTGTGCTGTTGAGTTTATATCAACACCAATCCTTTGCTGATGCAGAGTATATAGTCAACCCGGCCAATTAAGGGGCATACATATGTGTGTCAGTTCCAAGAATAAAAAAAATTTAAAAAATATATAGGCAGGTAGAGATATAATAATTTGTTTCATTTCAGATTGCTGGATTATTAATATTTTGGGATAGAATCCTTTTTGCTTTCATGAACCCACCCAGAATATTTGCATTACATAGCCATCAGTCACCCTGCTCTCTAGATACTGTCATTTGCCCTTGTTAACCCCATTTTAGATGAATATCATATGATATCCAGGTCTTCACCCCCACAATGTGCCTACATGCACTGAGATCTAGTTTCATAACCACTACTAGAAATTTCATAGAGGAGACTGCAGTGTTCATAACTAAACTATAATAAACAGCACAAATGAAGGCCAGTACTTTCCTTCCCTGAGAGCTTTTATGTGAGGGGTTTTTAGGGATTAGATTTGTAACAATCTACACATTGTATTTTAAAATGGTCTGTGATATTTGAGAGCAGCCCCCTGTGTTTTTCACTGAAACAGAGACCTTCCTTTCATTCGTGCTACTTCTCTGAAGAGTGAAAACCGCTCTTTATAACCGCTGCCCAGCCTGTCCACCAGCGTCCTTTTTGTAGCTCTTTGGAAGCATGTTCAGTTTTGCCATTTGTGCACAACGATGACAAGACACAAAAGCATGCTGGCCATAAATAGCGCCTAGCAGCAGAGGATTGCTCCCTGCCTGCGGATCAAATTCTCCAAAGGGAAAAGCAGCCACTGGCCTCAAGCCCAGATCTACTGCAAGACCACGCTCATAGAAACCGCCTGGCCTGTAAGAAGTAGTGAAGGAGGCTGGGCTGCTCATTTTAACTTTACTAAGTGCTGCCCTCAGTCTAAAGATGTATGTAAATGATTTTCTATTAGTGAGTTCAATGCTTTACTTGATTGGTATGCTAGAATCAGAATGCTTAAAAAAGCTTAACCAAACACTAACAAACCATTCAATAACTAGAAAATCAAAGTTTGCCAAGCATAGTAAAGTTTGTTCAATATAGCCTAAAGCAGAATTAAAAAGTCTTTAAGTTTGTATTGACCTTACGTCTTCTATATCTTAATAGAGCAGTAAGGGAATCGCTCGATAGCAGGAAAGATGATAGACTGCGGACCAGAAATGATCGATAGACCGATAGATAGACCAGACAAGACATATAGATAGATAGTTAGGACAAGAAGTATAACAGATAAGGAAATGCACAGACAGCCTAGCAGTGAGATGCAAATAGTAAACAAAAGTAATGATGCTGCTAGATGTGACATAATAGACAGATATATCAAAGACAGACAGATGAATAAGGCCAGATAGGGGTAGATAATAACGATAGATTCATAAAACGAGAGCCGACAAGATAGACGACAATAGATAAATAGGACGAATGATTGTGGTAAAGATAGAATAGAAAATGATAGGACAGAATATAATAGATAGATAGTACAGAAGTATAGATAGATATATTAGCGAATAGGGCCATCATGATCGATAGTAGAGTAGATAGATACGATAGACGTAGTGAAGATAGATAGATAGGACAGCATGCTTGATATATAGATAGATATATAATAAAATGACGAACGATAGGTCAGATGATAGATATAATGTCAAACACTAAGGATAGACAGACGACAGATAGATAGGACAGATGATGAAAGAGATAGATAGGACAGAATATGATGGAGAGATAGACAGACAGACAACAGACAGACGGATAGATGATAGATAGGAGCAGCATTAATGTGATGGATAATAAATGATAGATAGATAGTACGAATGATTGATAGATAGATAGATAATAAAGACAGAATGATTATAGACAAACCAGTGATAGATATATCTATATAGATAGACAGATCAGATATAGATTAATAGGACCGAAGAGTGATAGTAGAGTCGAAGACAGAAAGATATCATAGATAGGACAGATTCTTTATAGATAATATAAGAGTATAGATAGACACCAGATAGATAATAGACAGATGAGTGGGATGAATGATGATAGATTAGACAGATGAGATACAGATAGATAGAGAGTTGAGACAGGACAGACAAATCAGAGAAGAGTATGCTAGGACAACGAATGATTGATAGATATATAGATCGGACATACGATAGGACAAATGAAGGTAATAATAGATAAGATAGGAAGAATGATGTAGATAGATGATATATAGACAGACAGACAGACCTATAGATGATAGATAGATAGATAGCTAGACAGAATGATGTATATATCTAGACAGAAATGATTGATAGATAGATAGATAGTAGATAGTACAGAATGATAGATAGACAGACAACGATAGATAATAGACAGACAAGGATAGATTAGGGGTAACAATGAAGTCATTGATAGATAATGAGGATAGATAATAGACAGATAGATAGATCGGGACAAAGATTGTAATAGATATCTAGACCGACGATAATAGATAGACAGAATGATTATAGATAGATAAAGAGAGATAGATACATAGATAATAGATAGGACAGAAAAAATGAAATTTTTTTTTTTTGAAAATTTGGTGGGGGGGGATTTTAGATAGATAATAGATAGATAATATATGGACAAGAATGCATCGATTAGGACAGACAGAATAAGTATATATGAGAATATAGACAGATTATTGATATATGATAAATAGTATAGACAGACCAGATGTCGATAGGACGATAGATTGCTAGAAGAGTATATAGATAGACAGACAGCAATCGAAATAGATCATAATATGAATAGATAAATAATAGGACAGAGATTGATAGATAATTAGATTAGATCCGATATAATAATATAGTAGATCGGACAGAATGATTGATAATGATAATAGATATGACAGATGAGTGTATATATACTTAATAGATATATCGATAGATCGGACAGAAGATAGTATGACAGACATACAGATAGATAGAATAAGTACAGACAAAATCAAAGACAGAATGATTTGATAGATAATGTATATATAATAGAGTTAAGGAGACAGACATTATCGATAGTATTAGATGGCATAAGATAACAGCTGTGATAGATAATAGCCCGTCATGATGATAGCATGATAGAGCGCCGACAGATAGACGATAGGGACTAATCATTGATAGATATGAGAGATAGCAACAGATTAGATAAATAGGACGAATTAATTGATTTAGATAATAGAGACTAGATAGATAGACAAAATTATTGATAGATAGAATATATATAATAGATAACAGACAGAGAGATAGTATAGACACATGATTGATTGAAGTAATAGATAGATAAATGACCTAACGATCGGTCGATGATAATAGCATGTCCAAACAATAGAAGATAGACAGACAGAGAGGCTCGGACCGATGATCTGATACTAGATGCTAGGACAAATGATTTGATAGATAATAGATAGATAAATACAGAACTAGTAATGCTAGATAGAAGTCAAAACAATAGAATAAAGGAAGGAAAAACAAACCCAGACATACAGATAGATTAGGACAGATGATTGAATAGATATATAGAATAGCTAGGGACAGATGATGGATAATAGATAGATAGACAACAGATAGATGACAGAACGATGATGATGATTGATTGATGGATAATATATGATTCTTTTAAGAGTAGCCTTGACTCAGAACATTAAAAAGATTTACGTATACTCTAATACATAATAAATGACAACAGAATGTAATAAAATATAAGCATAAGTACATATTTAACCAACATCCATGCGAGAGAGTGGTTTATCGTAACTTAAAACCCCGCCTCACAACCATCTCAACGTTCTCACACCCTGCTAAAATCACCACCGTTTACGAGCAAGATATCTTCTGCCACAAGCTTTTATTTCGAGTGGCGACCGTTCCTCGATCTCAAAAACCCATGGTGCACTTCCAGGCTGCAAAATATTTGGCCATTTACAGATAATATTGGGGTTTTCATGTAGTGTTAACAAGCACAATCATTCAAGCACTCGGGCTATCACAATCAGAAGGGCGTTTGAATCACAGTCTAGACAGTGATAGAGTTCAACCCCTCTTTGTTTATGGTCCATAGGCGTAACATCCAGGCTGACACCACACAATTCCATATTCCCTACCTTCAACTGTGGAAAAACCAATGCTGTCGTTGATCTGTCTGATAACTTAATGGTTTCCTATTGTCAAAATGAGCCCCGATTCTGTAGCAAAGTTCAATAAATATTCAAACTGAAAATGCTTGTCATCCAGGTTGTACGCATGAAGAAAAAATTAATGGAATTAACTTACAGCATTCTCATAGCGTTCCCTTGCCACGTGGACAGCATAATAGAATATCTCAGCCAATATCAACTCTTAGTATCTGATCATCCGAGCTTTCTACTGTCGTTTGGCAAAACACAAGGAGGGCGACAGAAAGTTCTTTGGGGACGTATAAAAGCTAACTGCAAAAGTAAGCTAGCATTCAGCTGGTAGATTTTTTCTTACATATGTTAATGAGATCTCCTTGAGAAATGAGGAAAAAAAAGGAAATAAAGACAAACTAGGATTATTCCTTCAGGATCAAATGATAGAGACAGCTGCTAAGATGAAAGCGTGTGGAATCCAGATGGCACATGGCTGTTGAGTTTACAATGGTCTCCCCTCCAGCGATACGACCACACTTCCGCCCAACTTCTCTGCCAGGGTTGAGCGGTCCTGAATGTCGTCTAAACCATTAACCTGCCATTCGTGTTTGATACCTGGAAAAGAACGCATGATTGCATTAGATTTCAAATAAAAAGTAGTGTACTACTGGAGTGTTTTGTTTCAATGTGAATATTATGAACTTATGTGTGCTTTCTTTGTTTCTGATCTTACTGTGATAGATTCTATCTACTGTATATATATATTTTATATATACATAACTTATTTTTTAACTTTTTTTATATTTTTAGGGTCGTATTTTATATATTTTCTTTTTACTCTTGTATAGTAACTACTACTTTAATATAGTAACAATATCCTTGAACAAGATTAACGTTTTAAATGTCATAATATTAATATGTTATATATAATACTTACCCACAAGAATGGTTTGTATAGATATTCAAAACTTTCTTGTGTCAGTTTACATTACCCAGATAGATAACCATTACCGTGAATATAATACATATACAGTTTATAGTTTAACCTATCGTTATATATCATATTAACTATATATTGTTTATAGTGTAAGTATTTATATATATTAGTATATCTATACTACTGGTTAATATAGTTTATTTTGGTGCATAGCAATGTTTGACAATCCTCACTACAGACCAGCATCCAGATACTATTGGTTTTTAGAAAGACGCAGGCTGGGTATTATATGAAGATGAATTACTCACCTGTAACTTCTTCTTAATGGCATCTTTGGAGCTAGCGTAAAATCATCCTTTGCTTTTAACGAGCGCGACCCCTTCAGGGCCCTGTAATCAAACATCAATGCGGATACACCGGCGGAGGAGAAGAAAAAATGATTGACTTGTGTATTTTTGTGTATAGCAAACTGAAAGCAACAACACAATGTTATTATTATTGTTAACTAAGCTTTTATATTAAGAAAACTATAATCCATCAATGAAAATACAAATAATTAATTAAAAAATAATTATGTTGGATGGTCTGGTTTAATTCATTTCGGAAGCCTGACGTTAAACTATCAGTGCATTCTAAAAACAACAACAACAACAACAACCACATTCAACCAGTTGACAGGGTACATTCGTAGGGTTGCTATAGACAGATCAAACAAGTCATAAGAAATAAAAAATGGAACTAATACTTAAAATAAAAAAATTAAAACATTTATAGTGCTTTTCCAAATATACAAATTTAATAAAACCAATTGAATAACAATTCAAACTACCTAAACTAAAATCTAAATTCCAATAAAATGCATAAATAAATGCATAAAAAATAAATGCATAAATAAATTAATAAATGCATTTAATAAAAAAATGCATAAATAAATAAATACAATAAAAAAACTAAAATATATCGGTTATTATTAGGGTTGCAAAGGGGCGGAACATTTCCAAAACATCTTGGAAAGTTTCCAGAAATTTACCAGAAATTTTACGCCCCTTTGCAATCCCAATAATTATCTTGCCAGTCAGACTACATACCAAAATATGAATACCAAGTCTTCTTTCTTGGACTCTTTAGTTTCATAAGTGGCATCGTATAAGCCGTATCTGCAGTCGTTGAGAGGTAGGAGCTTCACGAAGCAGGCGTAGGGGTCATCAACAGTGTCTCCAATGTCTCCGACTAAGATATGCTTGCCCTCTTCTACGACGATCTTCTTCTTGTCATCGCTGAGGCAGAACAGCACTGCCTTTTTGCGCTTTTTCACCTCGTCTGAGGACGAGGACTTCCGTACTTTCATGTCATTGAAGACTTTGATGACTTCATCACTGACTGTGACACCAGAGGCCTGCGATGAGGATGGGATTGAGATAAGTACAGACAGCTGATACGAAAACAGCACGTCTACATATTTGGATGTCCAAACTCTAACCAGCATCAACCATAGTAAAAAATAACAACTGTATGAATCCACCAGGTAATATTAGAGATCTGGATCACCTCACTGGCATTGAGTGATCCAGTGCTGCTCACAAACCCTGACTCACGTATGTGCTGCGCATAGCCAGCTGGTCTGTCACTACAGTTCAAATCTCACTCCCGGTCCAAAATGGAGTCATAGTGGGGTGCCTGGGCCACGATACAACTAGCTCCTCCTGAGACTTTTTAAATACATTTGGATTCATGATCAATGACACTTCACCCTCAACACAAATGAGGCCCTTCGAAGTTTGAACAGTGCATTAATCCACTGAAACAAAACAGTGATTAATGTCAAATGAACATTACTACTCGCATGCCATTTTAAAATGCATTCCTCAAACCGCACTGGTAACTTATTACCATGTATTTTTATTTTTCTCCTAGCAACTGACTAGTACCTACTTTTACTGGCAATTATTCATGATATCACTTATTAGATATTATTAGAATTAATTTAATTAATTCAAATTAAATATTAGAGGAATAAAATGGGATATTAATAAGATGATTGCTATAGATTCAGATAAGAACTTAATTAGATATTAGTACTACTTATTCTTTGGATACCATTAACTACTCCAATTGCACTTAAATAAATAAATAAATCGTACTTGCTTGTATTTGTCTTGTTTACCAGTACAAATATTTAAACAATTTTAAATTAGAAGCATTTTAAATTTTAAAAATAAGATTTTTTTTTTTTTTAGAAAAAACTCAAATAATTAATAGATAGTAATATATAAACCATATAAATAATAAACAAAATAATATCAACCTAGTTTCTTACTAGTATCTTTTATTGGATATAAGCAGCATCTGATTTTTCTTAACTTTTTAGAATAATTTATTTTGTACTTATTATAATGTCTAGAAAAATGGCTACTTGACAGTGTTTTTTTTTTTTTTACAAACAACTATTATAAATTACAATTACTACACATACTTGTAACAAAATAATGACCACTGACTATTAAAGTACTGCTAAACATGAGGTTAGTAGTTAGAAAAAGTACTGAATAGGTAATATTATTTAATTAAGTATTTAGTGCATTTTTCATATATTCAATACTGAATAAACAAGTAGTGTCAACTCTTGTAATAGTTACTAGTATCAAAAGTACTAGTTAGTGTGAAGTAGTTAACAGTGAGTGAACAGGCAGTCATGGCGCAGGCGCACACACGCGCTCTGAGCAGCTGGTGTGGAGCTGCGACTCTCTCTCTCACACTATGGCCACTAAATCCTACTGAATCATGAACAAGTAGCCGAATTCACTTCCCAGGACGCACATTAAGCATCTGACAGCAATAAACAGCTCGTTCTGATCTAAGTATTATCGTATGAGTCCATCAGTTCAAGTCCCGATGATTTATTTCTCCAGCACCCGTGAGAAAAAGTTGGAGAGGCGCGCGCTCAGAGTGATTAAAACACCGGCTAAAATTAGCTTAAAATGGCCGCTTCGGGCTACAGGCCTGAGATATAGATTCATATCAAACTAAAACAGATTTTGGTAACCACAAAATCTACTTAGAGCCGTATAGAGCTTTATATTCTTTAACCGGAGCGCATACAATCACGGACCTCGCGACAGCGCCGCGTTACTTTCCTGCCGGAGCTGAAAACGTGACAGTTACCAATCAAAAGTTTGACAGAAAGAGTTTCAAAATAACATTATAACATCTGTTATGAATTAAGAATGAACGATGTGTGAGAGAAGACCTATGCTTACCATGCTGTCCGACGAAATGAATCAGTGAACGATTATTGTCTTGGTACTTCATCTGGGAATGTAACAGCCGAGACAGTGTAGCGCGAGAGGAGAGTGTGTGTGTTTTTTGTGTGTGTGAGAGAGAGAGAGAAAGCATTGCACAGCCGCAGTGAAGGGCTGATCGAGCACGTGCAGGCATTGGGACACTTGGAAATTAAGCGGACAAATATGTGCCACACATTTGAATTACAACTTGGCATAATATTGTTTAAAACAATAACTTAAATGTACTGAAAATATGACGTTACCTGTCTAACAAACTTTTAAGTCATGAACAGTACACAAGACAATTGACTTCAAATAAGAGCAATATCTAGCAATTGTTATATCTGAGATAATATATTCATCATATCTGTTCATGACTAAATTACCTTATTCATTAGTAGTTGAAGGCACATGAGCTGATGATTTGTTATAAACTTTCAAATACCCATATGCTACGTTATATACAGTGTACACATTTTAAATGGAAAAAGCCAATATTTGTTAATTTTTTTCTTCACTTAAAGCACACCTAACTTCAATGTATACAATTTATGCTACTGAAATCATTGAGGAAAACAATGGCAAGCCAAATCTTAACAATTTATTTTCCTACAGAAAAAAAAGAAAAAAAAAAAGATTTACACATCAGGTAAAATTAATCTTAAGACCCATGAGAGGAAAACTGATTCATACAGCTTTCTGATGGAGAGACACAACCTATAAAGACAATTTTATAAATAAAGCAAGCAAATTATATCCAAATCTAAATAAATACCAAAAACTGTAAAAGGAAGCAACAAAACAGGATGATTTGGTTTCTACGTAGTGTTTATGCAAGCTAGGGACCTGAACAAAAGAACTGAGTTTATCTTTACAACTATTCACAACTACAAAACAGAAATTCTATTAGTTCCTTTGAGCTGCGAGACTTAATTTATTGTCAAAATGGAGACTCCGGTCTGTAAAAATCTATACAAAATAGTAGTCTAGAAATGCAGTTGAGGTACAAACCCCCCCCCCAAAATGCACCATTTTGAAATTGCAGACAAAAACAAGGCTTTTTGTCCCAAGTTACTACGTGAACACAAAAATAACTTTTCAGAAAACAGTGCAAATATTTTTTTTTCTTTACAGCACAGTTGTTTTTCCTTTTCTCCTGCTAGTGAAGGACTTATACTTCGCTCCATAGGATTAAAGGCCGATTTATAGTCCTGTCACTGGCTGTGAAGATAAACGCCGCTTGATATCCACTGCTTGAGTGCCGTTTTGCTTGCACACTGAACATTGCAAATAAAACTGTGAACAAGAGCTAGGTAGAATTTTTAATGAGTCACACCACACTGGAATGTTCATGAACATTCCACAAATGCCACGGAACAACATAATTAGACAGCGGATTATGAACTGGCCTTCATTCTGAGCCAGTTGGTGTATTTGTGTGGAAGACGGGCTTTTGTTTACATCCGTGGCTGTTTCTGTGGAGGGGTCATGCGTTCAGCCAGGCCGAGTCTCTGAAGCTCAGAATGGAAGAAGGCTTGGAGCCGTAGACCGGCCTTTGCTTCGTTGGTGTTACTTGGGTTGTACTCCAGACAGTTGGAAAACATGAGCTCCACATCCTTAATATACTCCGCTATGAGATTAATAACACAAAAGAAACTACATTTAGCAATGATTCATGTTGTGCGACTATCAAGCTATTAAAGTGGTTTAGATATGGTTCATTCTAAATTACGTCTTGATATACTCGAGTGGATATTTCAACTTGTTTAAAAAGAAAAAAACTTCAACCTTCAATTCTTACCAGCAGTTTGGTATTCACAGTTGTTGACCTTTTCCCTGATTGTGCTCAAGGCGATGGGTTTTTTGATTATGTCATAGTAATCGGGCACCTGGAAAAATGTGTGCAATAAAAGTATAAAAGTCATTAAAACCATGAAAATAATGCCTCGGTGCAAAACTGGGATAGTGAGATGTCACAGAACAACTGCACAGATTATTTAGGAGTACAGCTGGTCGTAAAGTAACCATGAATGGGAGCTCCATGGCCTTGTTACAGAGAGGTATAAGTGTGTACTTCTAAATGCACTACCTGAGTTCTAGACACCAGTTTCTTGAAGGGCCAGCTGTCCTCGTGTCTGACCAGGTCCACAGTGAGCAGCTCACAGGCTGACAGCTCGTGTACGCCTAAGTTTCTCACTGAGATTCGACGGTTGGATGAAGTGGTGGTTGGAGCCAAGACGATCTTGGCTTTTGGGGAGACCTCTGCTGGAGAAACAGTGGCAAACCAAAATACATGTGAACAAGAAGTCTTAGAGAAAATGAAACGGGAAAAACAACAGGTGTCTGCATTCAGTTAAATATCAAGTATGCCCTTTTTTTTGTGTCATTTTCTTCAATCCAAGCCCAATATAAAATTTAGGGAAAAAACATTGGCATTTACATGGAATTTTGTTCCATTTGTTCCCTTTTTCATACTGTATCCTATAACACCTTTTCTGTCACAAGATAAAATTGCATCAGTCGTTTAGCTCACAATGTACTTTTACTCATCTTAGTTGATCTCCATTTTTTTTTTGGGGGCAAAAAAAAAAAAAACAGGAGAAGGTCTAATGTGTGAGACAAAGTCTCAATTAGCTTTTTTATTTTTCATTATGTTCCTAAACAAGGAAAAAAAGTAATTACAATGTCAGAATTCTGAGAAAGTCAATTGCGAGATGTAAATATTTTATAACTTGCGATTGAGAGACAAACTCTCAATTCTAAGAAAAAGTCAGAATTGTTACATATAAACTTGCAATTTCACGAAAAGTAGTCTAAATTGTGAGATTACCATTTTTATTTTTATTCCATGCCAGAAATAAAATTGTGAGATGTATACATACAATTTTGAGTAAATTTTATTTTGCATTCTGTGGCGGAAACAAGCTTCCAGAGTATCCTACTTTGATGTGATGCAGTAAATTAAATTTCCTTTATGTTAATCAGATTTTTGTTTTTTCCCCCCCTTTATGTTAATCAGATTTTTGTTTTTTCCCCCCCTTTATGTTAATCAGATTTTTTTTTTTGAGTGAATTCACTGATACTCCTTACCAGTAATGGGTCTCTTCCTAGAGTCTGTATTTTCTGCTACAGGACTGGACTGGTTGGATTTGGCTTTTGTGCCATCGGCGGGCACCTCTAGACTAAGACGAGCACTGGAGCGGCTTCCTGCCCGGGGAGGGGGTTTGCAATTAGACACCGGGGTAGACTTCTTCCCTGAGTTTTTGGAGCCTCCTTTATTAGAAGCAGGCTGGCTCTGTTTGGGTGTGCTCTGCTGCAAGCGAGTCGTGGAATGACTTGATTCGGCCTGTTTTGATCTGGTGTTCAAACGACCTCCTTTATTGCTCTGGAGAGGAAGTTTGACAGGAGCCTTCTTGGACACACTGTTAAATAAATGAGAAAAAAGAAAACAACTTTCAAAATATCCTTCTGCATGAAATGAGTAAACCGGCAAGAAAAATGATCAATTTTAAAAAAAGCCAAGTCCACTAACTCTTCCTCCTCTGACTGTTCTTCTTCCGACTCAACTTCTTCCTCTTCTGATTCTTCTTCCTCTTGTTCAGACTCCTCCTCTTCCTCCATATCTTCTTCAGAGTCAATAGAGGAACGCTGACGTGAGTTGATTCTGTGGGAGCGCTGTTTTGGGCGGCACTCAGGGCAGAACCAGTCTTCAGAAGGAACAGCCTGTAAAACAAATTAAAGAAGATCAAAACTTTCGTCTTAAACTCAGAAGTTTAAGAGATTTTCTATTTACCAATAAATGTACAATCATTTAATAACAGATTGCTGATATACATGTCTATTTTCCTTTCCTTTTTTTGTCCTTGGCTGCATGTGTTAGTTTATACGTACACACTTTACGTCTGCATGGCAAGTCAGGGTTTATGAAAAAGAACAGTTATTAAGGGGTCCACTAAATAAAACCTTCCAAAAACTATGGTTCTCACCTTCAGTTTTGGCCGAACACAGAAGATGTGATAGCCTCTGTCACAGGCGTCACATAGAAGCATGTTCTCAGCGTCTCCTTTCCTACGGCACACCTTACAACGGGCATTGAGGATGGATTTGGCCCAGACTACACTGCGCTCAAGTGTGGAGAGATGCAGGAAGACCTGCGACAAGCTGGAGCAGGCCAACAAAGACTCACGCCAGCGTTCTTGCACAGTCTTCACCTGCCGCCCACTTTCACTGCCATCTGTTGAGGAAAACAGGTTTAGTAATGATAATTTAAACCAACATGTGCTTGAAGAGAAAAAAAAAAAACTTTCAGTTTTTTGGTAAACAAATCTTACCATCTTTCTCACTGGACTGGTCGTCATCTTTCTTTTTATCCTTTTTCTTTAACTTCTGGTCTTTCTTGGCATCGTCATCACCTGATTAAAAACAAAACATTCAGAAATAAGAGCCTGTGGATTAATTAATTCAAAAATGAAACAAAAACATGTTCCTACAAACAAAATTATCCATATAGTTTTCAGGAACACACACTTAAGCCGCCTTTCCACTGTCTCCAACATTTCAATACGATTGTCGCATTCCTCCCCCTAGTGGCAGTCGCACAGAACTTTCAACTTACCTCAGCTTATTCACCACGATTTTAATGAATATAATGAATGTATGAATATATACACACAAAACAAATGACCCCCCAAATAAAAACACCATAGTGTTAATAGGTTTTTGGGCTACTCAAGCGTTAATAATGAAAATAATTATTTCTGTCTCTTCTGCCATACTTATTCTAACCGCCATTTTAACAGAATGTTTACGCTACGTTAACATGGAACAATTTTGGTAACAACTCACACTCAGTTTTTATTAGAATACATCACATCTGGTTGGGCGGCCGCATACGGTCTAGCTGCAGAAGTTTAAATATTTTAATGCATCCGAGCTCAAATCAGATCTGAAATTTCCGCATATGCATATGACTGGAGTTCCACGCAGCTCCCGCACAACTCTACATTGGAAATGAATGACTTCCGGTCTATCACTTGTCATTTGTCAGAGGTAGTGGAAAGGCGGATTTATACCGTCAAAGTTTCAGAAGAACCATAGAAGTAACAGATCTTACCTAGCGGCGCTTTCAGGAACTTGCGCTCTATGCCCTGCTCTATCTGTGCAAGAGCCTGTGCCAAAAAGTGGACAATGTTATTGACAGGCTGTGGTGTGCACACAGTAGTGGACATGGCACTCTGACCCTCTGCCTTCAATTCTTGCAGCCTAAAAACAAGAAAAACACCATCAATTCACACAATCGCAGACACTACTGCAAATTCTGTTAGCTTGTAGGAGCATCAGACTCTGTTTGAACACACAAATAAAAATACACGGGTAACAAATATTAAAGTGAAATAACCTGTCTTTGACTCTGACGTGATTCTCATCAATTTCCATCGGCTCCTCTTCTTCGTTGGTCAGCCCGTTCTCTTTAGACTCAGAATTTAGCAGTTCATAGTTCCCGTTTTCCAGTGCGGCTCTCCATGAGTTTCTGTCCATCACCTTTTCAGGGTAAAGAGGGGAAAAAAAAGGAAGGGGAAAAAAGTCAGGTTACCATTAACAAACATCCAGATCAAGCCCCATCACTATAAGAAATACAATATTTACAGCTATGGAATGTGGTCGACACAATCAACATACTTTAATTGCCCCCAGAGTTCCCTGATAGATGCGGTCCTCAATATCCAGTAGTAGATCTCGGAGACGATTCTCCATGAAGCGCTCAGCAGGTACAGTGCTTTGTGGGTAAGATGGGCCAGCTTTTGGCTTTAAAGTACTTCCTTTGGTCTCTGGCAGGGATTCATCTGCATAATAAATGAAATATAGTACAGTTTGAAAAAAATAATTCGTTTTGTCTATTATGGCTTCATCAAGGCTGCATTTATTTGATCAAAAATACAGTAACAGTAATATTGTGAAATATTATAACAATTTTAAATAAATGTTTTCTGTTTTTATATATTTTTTAAAATGTAATTTATTCTTGTGATGTGAAGCTGAATTTTCAGCAGTCATTATACATGATCCTTTAGAAATTATTCTAACATGCTGATTTGGTGCTCAGGTATCACCAGTAATTACTGATTATCATTTATCATTAATGGTTCAATTATTAAAATGATCATACTCATCTGCAACAGACATCAGTATCAAAAAAAAAGTCACAGGCACTAAACCCATATTTAAAAATCAAATGTAACATTACTTAGGAACCTGGCTCCCACAGTACCTGAGTGATAGTACCGCTGAGCAGCTTTGCTATCCATCAGTTGAACAATTCGCTCCTTCTCCTGCAGCAAAGTCTCTTTAAGGCTGCTCTCTCTGCGTCCACGAGGGTTCAGAGCCTCTATGAGCTGCTCCACCTCCTCAGGTGTGCTGTAGAAGAACCACTGATTGGGCCGGTTGACTGGCGGCGAGGTGTTCTGGACCAGCACCGGCTCCTCAGTGGTGGCATCGGTCTTTGTTTTTTTCAAAAAACCCTTAAGGCCCCCTTTGGGTTTTGTTCCTTGGCTGAGAAAAGCTCTTCTATTTTGGGTTCGGGAGTAGGACGGGGCTCTAGCATGTCCTCTGTCAGGCCAAAGAAGTCCTCCTCGACAAACAGTGCACCAGCAGAAGGGAAAATCCAGTAGCGGCGATAAAGGCGGTCACGGCCGAGAGGCAGGATGTAGGTGCAGGCCATAGCTTTCTGAATGCGCTCCAGGAGCTCTCTCTCTTTGAGCTGCTGTTGATGTAACTCCTCTGGGCTCAGACTGTCTTTCGTTTCAACCTCACCAACCTGCTTCTCTTTTGGCATGTCATTGGTTTTCTTTACTGGAAAACAAAAATAAAGGAATTCTATAGATATTTGCAACAGAATTTAAACAACCATTTCTTAGGGCGAGCAAGAACTGATAAGATGTCTTCTCTTAAAGGGTTAGTTCACCCAAAATTTTAAATTATGTCATCATTCACTCACCGCATGTCATTCCAACCCGTTAGACCTTCGTTTTTCTTCGACACAGTAAGATAATTTTTGATAAAATTGAGACTCCTCTGACCTCCCTAGCCAGCAATTGGGCACTGCAATGTTCCATTCTCATTTACCTGCACTGGCCGCCCAGTAGATCCTATGTCTGATAAACACTGCAAATTTTTTTTTGGGTGAACTAACCCTTTAAATCCAATAAGTCACTTTGGATAAAAGTCATTAATCAAGCTCAACATCTTTCATACCACTTGCATGTTTGTTTTAAAGGGGTCATTTGACGTTGCCAAAAAGAACATTATTTTGTGTATTTAATGTAATGAAATTTTTATGCGGTTTAAAGTAAAAAAAAAAAAAACACATTATTTTCCACAAGTTACTTATTATAGACATCATAACTTTTATAAAAATATCTCTTTTGGGGTTTGAGACTTTGTCTTTTGCACTTTAAGGGATCTTATCAGGCACGAACAGCTTGAAACACCAATCAAAGGAAAGGAAAACTGGAAATGGCACATATTACCCCTTTACGATTTTTTTTTTTTTTTCCCTTTCAAACAACATGCCTGATAAATCGGCATAAAGCAGACCAGAATGTATCAAGTAGCTGATGCGATACTTCTTTGATACCTTTTTTTAGATTTTGCTGGTTGCGCCTCCTCCTCCTCATTGTTGTGCCTCAGCAGGACCTTCCGACTTTCCTGTGCGGTGTCCATCTCTCTCTACAACCAACCGACCAGAGACAATTTAATCAAATATTTGGTTGGAAAGTAGCTGTTCCCAAGAACCCAGGATTGAATTTATACAGGATTATTGGTTCAGCTTACCGCCACAGTCTTCCATTTCTTGCTCCTCTTTGAAGTTTTTTCATGTTTTTCTTTTAATCTCTGATCCTGTTTCCCTTCAGCTTCTCCTCCTTTCTTTCGACCCGGAATATGGAGTGCACCTTTAGTTTCTAAGCTTGATGATGTAGGCGTCAAAATAGCTGAAAAACAATGAGATTTTTTACTTTAAATTATCCAAATTCAATATTATATTCTAATTTAAAAAGCATAATTTCAGTTAGGGGGAAAAAAGGTTTTTGGCTTCTCTCCTGAGGCCACAAGAGAGCAAAATATTATGCACGTTTTTTCAAAGCAGGGCTCACAATTTCAAAATCCCTGGTAGACCTTCGGGCAGGCATTCTTAAGATTTTGGTAGCCCAGAATAAATTTAACTAGCCCGAATAAAAAAACCTTTATTTAGTTTATTTTTTTTAAATATACATCTATAGGAGTTAAAAAATGTCAATCAAAAAATTTTCATACACCCAGATCGGTTTTTTTTCCCTTCAGATACATGCACAGAAAGACATCCGCGCCGCCGTTTTTACTGAAACATTCAGCGCTCCTATTTATTCAATGCACACCGACTTGTCTTTTCGGTACCCACTGTAAAAGCTCCTTGAATTAATTAAGACATTTCTTATACCAGTGAACATTTAAACTTTTTGTTATGGCATTTAAGTTGATACGACTCATGTCCAGGAGTTTTATGACCCCCGGAGATCTGCATAAAAGCCCGTCGCAGAGTTGGTGATACATTTTGGTACCCGACTGGACACACAAGCCCCGGGAACCGTTCTAGGCCCGATTTTGGCGAGCCCTGCCAATCCTAATAAAAGAACATGACGAGCGTTGCATAATGTTTAAAATCTGCTATAATTGTGTAAGCACTTTATTTTAGAGATGGTTATATGTATGGTTTAATACAAAGGACCGAAAATCAATCAAAAAGAGTACTTTCTTCCTTTAAAAACTTGATGAAAAACCGCCATAACGTCCCCTTGAGACATGTTTTTTAAAAGTTGAACACATTAATTTTACATGGCTTTCTAAACATGCTGCTCTTTTGTGCGAGACGCGAGTGCAGCTGTGATAGATGTCCCTCTAGAAAATTTGATAAATATGCGTTCTGTGTGAACAGTTTGGTTTCGTTTTTGACGTAAACAACATATTCCCAGCATTGATTGTTCTCTTTTTTTCTGCAATATTTTGAATGAACAACGAAGCAGCGCCACATCTAGTGGCTTCAACTAGATAGGCTAACAAAAACATTAAAATACAATACACTTCCAATCGTCGTTGCATTTCATGCGTCCATGATAGGCTGCCTGACGCACACCTCAAAATTCGAATGCAATGTTTTGCATGTCGAATGTGTATTTTTAGTTTAAATTCGAAAAAAAAAAAGTACATGCCCCCTGATAGTATAGGTCTGATGTAAAACATAATCGCTAGAAGCCATATTGAATTTACCACACTAAACAAGCGTGTGAGGTTAGACTTGGGTCTTGACAAATGGCAAACCCGTATAAAGGCCCTAAAGGGCTTTGCACGGGGTCACACAACGAATTCTCGTCCAAAATTTTTGCACTTTAAAAAATAAATACGACCTCACGTATTTGATAAGGATGATGAATCCAAAAAAACGCATACGAAAATTTAGGACATTAAATTTATGTTGTTTTCACAACTTAACTTTCAAAACTGTTTTATGGTGTTTTTGTTTTGTCAGCTGAACAATCAGTTCACAATCAGAACAATCACATGTTGTTAAACAACAGTACATCCATTGAACGTACTGTACTTGTATCCCTTTACAGCCCCGTTTTCATTTCTGTCAAAAATATGGCGCTACCCTAACTCTGTAGTCTATTCTGTACCTCTCTGCAGCTTCCTCTCGTTCTCTGCGATGCTGTTCAGCTTTAAGCTCTCGCAGTTCCTGCTTGGCAGATCTCTGCTCGTCTGCATTGTCTTCTATAAAGTCTCTTGTAGAAATCAAAGTCAGCAGCTTTCCACACAGAGAATGCAGGATCTTCAGCTTCTCTCCTGAACACGTGAAACAATATTAGACATACTGAACAATTAGAAAATGTTGATTTTCTTAAATTCATTTGAGATCATTCTGTTTATTTATTTTTTAAATTATAATTAAATTTTTTGAAAGAAAGAAAAAACAACATCCGAACAAAGAATAGAAAAAAAAAACACTAACCAGGCAGTAGGTCATAAACAGCAGTGCAGGAGAGCTTTTTGAGCAGGCACTGGTTTGACAGACGCAGCTCCACACAGGGGTCATCTGTGGAGCCAAACCCACCCTGTTTCTGGTAGCGAAACTTTGCATTGGTGGACATGCAATCTGCCCCCGAAGCCAGGATGTGCAGCCTCAGAATCTCAGTGAGAGTACAGCTGTCCAGATCCAACTGCTTCAGACTACAGCCTGCGCAGAGAAAAGAAACATGGTTTCACTGGGTGTTTGAACTTACTGAAAGTATATATATATAAAAAGGTAAAATCATTACAAAATGTCCACAATGGTCATAAAGACAGTACAGACATATTTCAGGGCACATTATCTGACCTTGGTGCAGTTGTGGCCAGGCAGCAGCAAGAGATGCCACAGCGCTGATGGCAGACTGTGTGGGGTCAGCGTCATCCTCCAGAGCTTCACTAAGATCTAAGAATAAAAATCACAGTCAAACATACCTGACTCACCAGGATACTGAAGGTAAATAACATAACACCTGAACTTTCTAGTAGTGGAAAACTACTAAAACTACTGAAATTTGGAACTATAATGAACTGAAACCACAAAAAGTGGTCAAATTCTTAAACTTATTTTATTTTAGTTAGTTGCGGAGGCAATTTATTTTTGTTTACTTTAAGTTGAAGTACTAAAATAACTAAAAACTAAATTTCAAAAAAATGAAAATTATACAGGAAAAAACAAAAAAATTTTAATAAAACAAAAGGCAAAAACTTCAACAAAGCCATAAACTAACAAAATTAAATAAAAAACAAAACAAACAATGACTTCAAAACATAAACGTTAATGTATCTCAAGATACAAAAATACACCGCGCGAAACCTTGCACACTTTCCAAATCTGGTATATACCTAGAGGGTGTAACGATCCATATCTGTATCATTAATCATTAATGTCTACTGATCGAATGTATTGGATCCACAAGTAAATATGGAATACGTAGTATAATAGCACCTTAGTTTGACACGGTCCAACATTTATCACCAATGTAACATCTGTTCATTACCGCCCAAGCGTGCATTCTCTTCAACTCAACTGTCGGACATAAGACTAGCCTGAAGTCAGCGTAAAAGACCTCGGTATAGTTGACGAATTGTCTACGCTTTGTGAGAAGTTTTTTCAATCGAACAGTGATGCTCCACATTCAAAGCGCTATACTTATTGAGCTCTCTTCCGCTTTTTTGTGCACGGATGAACAAATACAGACCAAATTACATCAACATGTGCACCTTGGCAAATATCCTAGTAAACACAGTCAGTTAGGCATAAGTCTTAATGTAAACAGTTGAGAAAGAAAACTAAAAACCATGTCTAATCAGTTTTGATCCTTACTTTTTCTTAAGTGAAAGCAACTACAGAAAACTTCTGTCAAAGAAAAACAATCTCACTGATTCTTACATAACAAATTTTTATAATACGGATTAAGCTATAAGTGCAGACTATGCAGTGTATTGTTTACATTCTTACCTCATTTCTTTTAGATCTACCTAAAAACCGGGGTTATTAATTTGGGCTCTGTTATATTATATTTGTTTCTGCTAGGCGTTAAGTTGGTTATCTGTTAAAGGTTTTTCTAGCACGCGCCCGGTAGTAGCCAAAAAAATATCCAATTAAAGTTAACATCTTCATTTTTTCCTACAACTGGTGTACCTCGTTTGTGTCGTTTCCTAATGAGGATTTAAATTATTTTACACATTGCATATTTTAGCACAGAAACTTGAAAGACTTTCTTGACTGTTGTCATATTTTAAGATTACTGATCTTGTGTGTGACTTGATTTATTTTTTTCTTCAAATATCGTATCGCTGGGTATGAGAAGCGTACTATCGGACAACTACCCCGATTTACACCATCTATATATCTGGGATTTAATTTCACCCCGGCTCAGTAATTATATCTGCTGTTATATTTCATATACAAATTAACTTTTCCCATTTGAAATATCTTTGTAACTCTTTTAAATACTTTGACCTCTGCCGCTCTTACATTTGCGTCCGCTTCTGCACCTGTCTTGGCCACTTCCTCCGTCCTCGCCAGCCTGGAATTGGCCGAAGAAGAGACAGCAGTTCACAGAGTTGGCCCTCCGGATCAAGCCTCACCAAGCCTCCGCAAGAACCTCTAAACACAACAACCCCTCATCAGGAAGGTTAAAAAATAAAAACTTTAAAAAATACGCCTCTGACTCCCAAAAAAATTGTAAACGAGACCAGTCATTTGTAAGCTAGATATTGGACACTCTGCAGATTATCAAGTGGGAATGCCAATACTACCTATCCCGCTGGTGTATGTGCTTATAGCAGTAATGTCTCTTAACTCAGTGTTACGCCATCAGGAACTCATCCTTAGATCACAGCTCTGCAAAATGCGTCAGGAACTCAAGCCCCCCCCCCAAAACCCACAAGCATCTCCAAGCGAGCTCTGGAGGAAGACGGGTATTTCACTGGAAGGCTTCGGCAGCTCCTGAACACATCAGGCAAATTTCAAACACAGTTAGTTGCGTCGTACGTAGTCAAGCCAACAGCGATGTGTTTTTATAGGCTAAGGGGACATGTTTACCTTAAGTCCATCACACGCCAGGCTGCTCGAGGGTTGTGCTCCAGACCTTCAGTCGTTCTGCATATTTTCTTTCCAGCCGTACTTCTCTCGTTCCGGAGGCACATCACAAACAAAAGGATACAGGGGTAAAATGATAAAACAAATATAACATTGAAAAATTACTTGACTGCATTTTAACCAGGTATGGTGAAAACGGGAGATAAAGTGAAAAAAAAAAACTTCAAGCACCCGCCTGTCTCACGTCATGCGTTTCCTTGCTCCTCGGCCGGCCTCTGGTGGCGCCTCTGCGCTAGCCCGGCATCTCCTCGCGCTTTGGCGCCGTGTCCTCGGGTCTGGCCTTTGGCCGCTATTGAAGCTCTCTTTCGGTCGTGAAGGGGCGTCAGAGGAAGCCATCAAAGAACCTCAAATTAATCAGAAAGAGCAGAGCGTGCAGAACGGCCCCCATGACAAGGCTAGCCAGGAAGCACTTGGGGGGGGAGCAGGGGAAAGGCCCCATGGCCATCATCTGTTCTTTCTGCTGCATCAATTTTAATTTCTCCTCAACATAATTCATCTAAAATTGGGAAATAAATTCTCATCAGAGAAACAGAATTTAAAGCATAGGTCCTAAATTCTACATCAGACTGAAATTCTGTCTTAATTTAACAAATGACATGCCATGCTCCAAGTTGCAAACATTACATCTAAACACACGCAAGCACACAATAACACCGACCTCAGTTGGAGAGGCATCATTAGGACGGCGACCTCTGCACTTCCCTGGTGGACTGAAGGCAAACACTGGGGGCTCGTCAGGGAAGAAGTAGGAGAAATTGTGTTCGGCTAACTTATATTTTAGAACTGTTGATGGCTGGAAATTACAGTAACCAGAGAGGGAAAAAATCATTTAAATTGAAATTATTAAATTGGGCAACCTTGATAACTAACTAAAAATCTATCATATTTTTTTTGTTTCATTGTTGTATTTACCTTGAGTCTGACAGACCCATTTATTGGTTCACAATGCTGTTTAAGAAGCAGCTTCAATCGGTCTCGACTAAAAACGCTCTTTTTACGACTATATGATGGAAAAGCAAAAGGAGAGGGAAAAAAAATCAGTGACTTTACAATGAGTAACAAATAAGAGAAACAAAAAGACAACTATGACATTTATTCATGAATTTATCTCTAGCAAAAAGAACATTACTCACCAAATCTGAGCAGCTTTTACTACTAAAGGTTCACAACCCTCGGGGGTGACAGGCTGAACTCTGTATTTAAACGAAGATGGACTGGTGGATTTCTTCTTCTTGCTTTAGACAAAGCATAAAACACACAATTTAGATGAAAACCAGTACAAGCAGACACATATGAAGAATTTCATAGAAAGAAAGTTCTGAGCACTGACCCATTAGTTGGTGTTTTAGGAGAAGTGACTGTCGGCTCCTCATCACTGTCACTGATAACAATTGAATCGCCCTCTATGTGATGTTTGACATGGCCGTTGACTGTGCCATTGGAATGGGGAGGCGTAACATCCAATATTTTGCAGGGTTGCCTGTTGAGCATGAAAATATTAAAATAGATTAAACAAATCTGTGTGCATGCGTTTAGTTCCAAATGAAAAAGTGTGAACCATTAACCAATTGATAAATGAAGAACTAATGAGAACTAGACTTAATCAGAGAGCCTGGGAACCAGAATTTTACCTCAAATTCTACTAAACCGTATGTACAGGTAAAATGTTTTTAAATCTACTTTAAAGAGCAGTTCATAAGAAATTGTGAAAACTGTAAGGCTCTCTATGTCTCCCAGAACAGCCATTTATATGACCTTCTTTCTGTAAATATTATATTTATCCACGATGTAGAAAACACAACATCACTAACTTGCAAAAAAAAAAAAAAACTCTAAACATACAGAATCAAGCAGGCAGTTTGGGTGTGATCTATCTGACTGACTGGATAAGACAGCAAGACTCAGCCAGACACAGACAGCGGGCTTCCTACTTGTCTTCCAAAACAGAAAGAAGAAAAAAAAAAAATCCCCCTCCACCCCCTGTCTACCAGTAGGGCTCCATGCTTCCTCACATCTGGTTGTCTCTGTGAACTCTGATGTTGTCTAGGGCAACTCCTTGCACTGGTGCAGCCAATCAGGGGGATTCTCTAAGCTCCACCCTATCACTTTACGTTATCTCCAAATAGCAAGGTCAGCTTGTGATGGCTGACTCTGATCCTCTCCTACAGGACGGAGCTCTGATACCCTGCCCTTCAACAGGCAAGTTTCTGGTCAAGATCAGGCTAGATTAAAACTGCTATTTCTCTGGAATTGTGCTGGGTTGGCATACTTATTTTCTAAGACTTGATAATGTACTGCATACAGAGCAGCCAAGGACTTTCAGAGCTCCAAAAGTGCTTTGTCTAGAGGAGGCAGACAAGGGTGGAGACACATCGATGAACATCTGGGTGTTTTTCTTCTGTTAAGCCATGGTCTTTTCAAAACAGTGCTTTATACAGGGTTTTTGTTCATCATTCACTACACATCATTTCTCTTTAGCACAGTTGTGGATCATCTACATAACGGTTGTTTTTTCTCTAGTAAAAAAAATAAAGTAAACTGTTGTCCTAAAATTATTTTGCAATTATTTTTAATTCAAAAGACAGATCTTCAAAGATTTAACCATTATCAAAAATGGTAAAATTGTCTGAATTTGCACCACACACAAAAAAACATGCATTGCAACCAGTAGAGTCAAATATGCAACATATGACCCAGTCAATCTGTTGAATCCAGGGTTTTTCCTGCATAGAACATTATGAGGTGGTCACCTCAGTCAAATGTAGAGTTTGGTTCCAAAACGCTATAAATCCACTTGGATTAAAAATGTTTTCTCTTTACCAATAAAGTGGCAAGATGAAAACCACTATTATCGGTTTCAAACTTTCATAGTATCTTTAGGTTATAATAACATAAAAAAAAATCAAATCCAGATTTAGATTTTCAAAGATTTATAATAAAATGTGTTTTTTTTCCCAAAATGCAATAAATCCATTAAATCAATATAAAAGTTATTTTTCATATTGAAATTGTTGAAAATACACAACATGGTTGATCCACATATGACAGCCTCTGAACTTGGTCAATACTAATCTTATTAATACAGGGTTCGTACACATTTTTACCAATACATTTTCATGACTTTTCCATGACTTTTGAGACAATATTCATGACCTAAATGTTCCATTATTTTACAATAAGAATAAAAATCTGTTCAAATTATAATAGCATATGTTAACTAAAATGAATGACTATTAATGCTACTCGATTGCTTTCTTGTTTTAGTAATAAGTACAAGCTGCAACTGCGCCAGACGTTACATACACATTTCACCTCACTGACATAGTATCAGTTATTAACGGTGTTGTTGTTTTTTTTTTTTTTTTTTTTTTTTCTTTTTTTTTTTTTTTTTTTTTTTTTTTTCTTTTTTTTTTTTTTGGAGGTTTCTTTTTTTTTATTTGGGGGGGTTTTTTTTTTTTTTTCTTTTTTTGGGTTTTTTTTTTTTTTTTTTTTTTTTTTTTTTTTTTTTTGTTCTGCCGGATGGCCATTTTGGGTCATTTTGTGTATTTGCTGCTTAAATGCAACAAGCTGCGCTTTAGAGCCCTGCATTTTAGCCTGAGCCCAACGGCCCCAACTTATTTATGGCTTCGGGACATTTTCACGTCATAGCTCAGACACGGGCCAGGCATCAAGCTTGCTTCTTCCTTATGTTTATATTTTAGATATCCATCAATTATTATAGTGATGACAAAGATTTGCCGCGCTGGTGGAAACACGAGACCGTGCTACCGCGACTGTCAAGAGTGGCTCGGACGGTGTTTAGTGTCCAGCAGCAGCAAGTGCTGTGCTTTAACATGATGATCTGAATCAGGTGTTCATTTTTGTGAAGAGCTCCTGCTCAAGACCGAGACAGCAGAAAGCATATCCGGTTTGTTTTCTAAAAGCAACAACTGTATGCTGATATTGTGAGGGCCACACAAATAAAAGTAGACCCTTACCCCCCCCCCCCCCCCCCCCCCCCAGTCCGGAGGATGTATTAATCTTAACTTTCTGGAGCAAAAATCGCGGGTGGTTCCATGTATAAGAAAAAAATGCCAAGAACAACACACCGTTCTAAAACAAAAAAAAAAAAAAAAAAAAAAAAAAAAACAAAAAAAACACAAAAAATGTGATTGTGCCTGGCAGTCCAGTCCTGCAAAGTGCGCTTTAGCTTCTCTGCACAAACGATTGGATACGTGCCTAATAGCACACATTTATCTAGGTTAACCATTTAAAATAACATTGTTTTTTTTAAGCATTTTATATAGGCCTATAGATTTAATTTTAGTCAAGTGGTGATGATTTGAAAAGGCTAAATTGATCAAACATATATCAATTCACTGTCTGCCGCTGGCCACTTGGTCGTTACTTAACAAAACAAAAACTTGAATTTAACAAACAAAAAATTTTCCAAACTATTTTCTAAATTAATTAATAGTGAAACTATAAGAAATATAACTTTGCAATTAAAAACAAAACTGAACTATTTTAATGGCTACAACAGCAGCTGTGTAATTGGGGAAGAGAGAAAGAGAAAAACGACACGGGCCAGTAATTCTGATAATCTGTCGGATAAAGGCCGGACTAGGGCATATGTTTGAGGCCCGTGCAGCGTTCTGATGAGCTTATTTGGTAGCAAACTCAATACTCATATACGCACGAGCGCACTTTGGATGTGACTGCGCACCGCCTCTGGAGCGCGTGAGTACCGAATGGCTTAAAAAGACTTGAAAATAATAAATTTTTGTGACGATGCAACAATAACCGATTAGACTATTGACAATTCTGTCAACTGTCCCAAAACCCGAGCAAAAGTCTTGTATCGCAGCGTGCAGCGGCTCTTGTAGCGCAAGACAAGATGCGCCGATGTGAAGCCGTTTGAAGAGAAAGTCAAAGAGAGAAGACGCGTACAGCTGAATCACTCACGCTGTTTTCAAACGACTGATTTGATCAGTCTGTGTGGACTGGACTCAGTATGTAGGTTTGATTATTTACTCATCAAACCTACATGCTATAGGGCTATTGAATAAATGTGTGAATATCCATCATTTTAAAGTCAAAAGCTGCGGGAATGAGTAAAGCTATGCGCAATCCCGCACCGAAATTCAGGACCTGATTAAACAATTATATTATACAGAGAATTGTGAAATAGATCTCCATGACTTTCCCCAAACCTTCTGGTTTTATTTATTTTTCCAAAACTTTTCCAAGCCTGGAAATTGGTGTTTTAAAATTCCATTACTTTTCCAGGTTTTTCATGACCGTACGAACCCTGTTATTAGCTTATGTTTCTTCCCCACCGCAGAAACCACCACAGGCTCATCAATGCCATCAAAATATCAAAAAATTTTTTTAGGGCTGTGCAATTAATCGCATGCGATAGTCATGTGCATCTCGTCAGTAATGCCGGTTCTGTGATTAGTAGTAAATCGCCATCGCCTGCTATCAGATGGAGTGGCATTTAATATACAGAGCCGTAGATCACTGACAAGCTAATCAATATCGCGTTCATAATCGCAGATTAATTGCATTCGATTATGAACGCGATATTGCGTAGCTTGTCAGTTACTGTTTACAATGAGTGGAACGGTGTGCTGTGATTGGTTGAGCAGATGTATCGCATTCTGCAGAGAAGGGAGACTGGCGTTTGTCGCTGTTTGGAAAGAAAGGGAGAAAACATGAGAATAAATTGGTGGATATCGCATTTTGCGTAAAATTAAAAATCGACTTTTCAATACAGACCAGATACAATACAGATTTTGGCAGAACTCTTCCTCATTTCACTTTTTTATGCATTAATCGCATTTTAGAACCAAACTCTTCAAATGTTTTTTGCCGCCTCTGGCTGTCGATAAACTCAGACAGGCTGTCATGTGCAAGTGTCACTGAACAGCGTCTATTAGGGCTTTTAGTCCAAATGTGTGCATTTTTGGAAAAATACTGATATCTTTCACATACTCACTTTACATTTCTTTAGACAGAATCATCATTCTGTTCATTTTCCATGTGATCGGGATGAACAGTAGTGGCTCCAGGCTACTTTAGTCTGTTTTCTCTGCATCTCTGCATTTGAATATATCACGCCCTTGATTCAAAAGGTTTGTTTGGAAATGTCAACCAATGTGAAGCAGTCTGAATGATGTATTAAAACTCTGAATCACATCTGACACACTGACCGCAGTTAATCTTTATTCCAGTGATACTCTGCCTCACAAAGTTAGCACAGTTTTGCTACTTAAGGTTTACAAAAACTAAGTCAATTCGATACTGACTGGCTCTTTAAATAACAGTATAAGATTAAATTTAGCCACAGAGTTTTTGCGACTAAATTCCTTTGTTTTTAATGTAAAACACCGTTATTGCCTTCTCAAAAAAAGTCTCATGGCGATTCCAGAACTTCAATCAAAATGTGCTCTCGTTTCCGAGCTAGCGTGTAATATCCCGGCGAAACGCCCCATGACAATATCATACTTATGTTACTGTGCTAATGTTGCTGTTTTTCGAGAGATAGTATGCCTGTTCTACAAATACTAGCGCCATCCTGCACATCTCTCTCGCATTTGAAAGAGCGACTAACAACATCCACAATTTCTCCAGGAAAGAAGCGCTCTTTGACATACGCGTACACATCATCGCATATCTCATGCAGACGTGAGCGGTGCGTAAGTGCTGTCAGGTGCAGAAGGGGGACGAGCAGCGCATTGGGAAACTTCTGAAGATTAAATCTGGCTTTCCTTTCGCTCTCCAGGGCCTCCTGGAAGGTCAGGCAGGGCTTCCCCGTCACGGCACAGCTCCATACAAGACTGTTACACAGAATGGTCCTCTCAAAGAATTCACTGGTAAAACAAAAACACAATGCGTCATGTTATTAACTATCCTGACACCTTTACGGTTTACACAGATATGAACATACTACTCACAACTGACTAATGAACCTTGTCAAAAAGCTTATGTTTTGGGGAAAACAAACGACAGAGTGGAGATTTTACCCAAAATACATCTATTTGTTTACAATCACATCTTTTTTTTTTTTCAATTTTAAGAACTCTAAGTTATTCATGATCAAACCTGCTATTAGTAATAACTTAGCAAATAGACTGTTTGTCAAAAGGAGACAGTATTTTAAGCTCTATTAACACACAATTACACACACACTTAATACCAGTTAGACTAGTTTTAGTTTTTATGCCCAAGTAGCTGGTAGTTATAACTTAAATTACTTCCCATATCAGTCTTATGCCCTGTAAGATTAATGTCAGGTCATAAGCCCCCCCACAATATATAAAGGGTCAAAATTATTTAATTTCTCCTACATTATGCATAATTTTATTATGAGTTTTATTCACTTGAAATGTGCACAACTGAACTCTTTAGGTTTTTATTTCTAAACAGTTAGAATAAATAACTTACTGACAGTTACTAATGAAAGCTCTTACAATTGGTATGCCATTCATATTCAAGTTTAACAAATATGCAGATGCCCAAAATAACAGTGAATATCAATTTATGACCATTTAGATTTTCAAATAAATACCATGTCATTAACATCATCCTAATCAATCAACATAAGAATGGCAAAGCACATTAAGCTTTCACTGTTGTCATTTAGTTACTGCGTAAAAAAAGAAAGAAATTAAGAAAACAATTAAAAATAGGTTTTGTATATAATTTATTGGACAGCTGGTCTTAATGCAGTATCTGTCCATTTTTTTGCCTTAGGAATATCTCTTAGTAATTAGTAGTTGTAACTCAGTAAACAGACCTAATGATAGTTCATACTAAAATGATCATCTGCATCCTACTTCATACATCAGCCCAACATGACCACTTACAAAAACTAATGACAACTTCTAAGAGCTGATGACAGATGAGCACCTAGACCAGTTCAAATAGTTGCAACTAAGTACTACATGGGCATCATAATCTTTCCCATTCCAGCCCCACATAACCAGTAAGTCAGTTTGCCAAGGCCTGATGAGGAGTGACATCAACATAATAATGAAAAGAGCAGTAAAACTGATGCCTCGAACGGGCAAACACAATAGCAGCGACCACGTTTTAAGCTACAACATCCTGTGCGTGAAGGAGATCTGTCCCATCTCCGCTAACACCCCCCAAAAACACACGAACAGGGGCTTCCCGGGGACATCCCACCAGCGATATGGCACTATATAAGCTCTTATAACACACAGACAGACAGTTTTATGAATTATTAAACACAGTCTGCTCTCTGTATCGTGGTTTGGTTGGCGAAACTGAGCTAACTAACTAGCAGCCAACTCTGTTAGCAAAGGCCTCCAACCGACACCTGCCGGGTGTATGAAGGGAAACCTTAAGTCTTTATAAATACAAGGTTATTTCACACTAGGGGTGTTGGGTTATAAGTAAAGCTGGTTTAAGATATCAAACCAAGATATATGTAGGTTGGTCGATGTTTTAAGTATGAAAAATAAAACTTTTAAGCAGGCTGTCACTTCTGTTGTTAGTTTCGGGTGCTTCTGTTGTTGACTGGCATCAAAGGGGAAGTTGAAAGGAACGAACAGAAATAAAATGAAAATCCCTTACTCATAGGTCCTGAAGATTTCATGTGTGATTTTACAGAGGAAGACTTCTTCATCGGGTCTGAGATCAGCGGGCGGTTTCTGCCTCACGAACGGCTTTTTGTGGAGAAGCGGCATCTTTCCTTTCTCTTTATCTTTCTCGGAGACTTTCAAAAACAACAAACACAAAAAGACAATTGAGAAAATGTCGAAATTAATACGGGTTCATTCAAAGTCAGACTGAGACTCTTCGACACCGGTTGAAGTAAAACCGTTAGGATTTCAAATGTTAAAAAAAAAATAACGATATTCTTCAGTCTTTGTTAATGACACGCGCTTCCCGGGTGACGTTCAAAATCCAGCCCACATGTTTCGCCTTTTTATAAAGAATATAAAGCACACGCTTGGTTCATATATAATAAATGAGCCCGATACATAGAAGTGGAATGATGATATTTACCAAATCTATGATGTGAAAAAGATAATCGGCTCCGGAAGAGAAAGAAAACACAAGAGTATTAGGGTATGTCCCACTTCTCCGAGCGGGGATAAGTGTGTTGACGACAAGTTATGATGATCCGCTCTAGTTCACTTTTACCCACCGGGTAGCGCTGGGGGCGGAGCTTCCACGACAATTCTGTCATTCCATTGGGCGGTATGAGCGTCAATCACGCCTCCGTAGCCAATAGTGGGAGTCGAAACTGGAAATGGGTTTTAGTTTTTTTCCACAGAAGCTTCATGTATTTTGAATGACATTATTTGAGGTTAATATATATTTGAATAGGCGTTGATACGACTTGATGACAGCTATTTTGTGGTTGGAAAAGAAGTCAGATAATTGTAGCGTCATCACTACAACAAATTTCCCAGCCACAAAGCCTAGTTTCTCAGATGATTAGAAGCATTTTTGTGTCCAAATGTGCTCTTCAAAGTACAGTTAAGGAAACTAAATTATTATAATTTTTTCATAATAATTAAAATTGGAGTTTAGTGGCTTTACATCCATGTGTGTTATTTTTGAGCTATATATTGACCTATAGTGTACTCGTAAGAGTATAATATACAAACAAAAATATACAATACAGTCATTACAGTTAGCAAAAGATTGTGCCATATTTTTTTAGAAATATATTTTAATAGCTATAATGGGTTTACAAACAAACTCCACTTCTCAGCTAAAGTCATCAGTCGGTGACTTGGTTGAGTTTGGCTGTAACACAAGGCAAAATAACACGAAGGATGACGTAAATTGTCTCCAGTGCACTACCTCTGCCTGTAAAAGAAGAAAAAAAACATGCAATGATCCCTCCCCTACTTCCTGTTTCAACAGAAAGAGTTGGAGACAGAAATGCATTTGAACAAATGACAAAACCAAAGAAGAGGTCACATACAGGAAAACTAATTTATTATCTTTTAATAAGGACTGCACAGCAATGCAAGCATGACATGACATAAAGAGATTTTATGAAACGTATGGCTAGTTACATAAACAGACCATTTTAAGTATAAATGTTTACAATCAAACTCAACTTTAAAAATGGACAAGTGAACATTCATCAGAAGAGGATGCTGTATGTTTAATAAAATCTATTTGCATCATGTGTCCTGTTAAAGGCCTCATTGAGGCTAATTGTATTCATTGGTTCCACTGTATCAGAAGAGACTCCTCTGAGGGTCAAAGTACTCTATAAAGATGGATTTGCTTGAGAGAATCTGGATCTGTGTCATTTTTTAGATTTGTTTTTTTAGGGGGGGGGGGAGTTTTATGAACTCTTGATAAAATGTATTGAATTACACTGCCAATCACAATTTAGAGACAAATTCAGAAATAACAGAGATAGAGAGAAACTTACAAAAGCATCCTTAAGTAAAGCAAGTGTCTCTTGAATGCTGGGTACAGTTACTAACAGTGCACCTTTCTTTCTGAAATGTTGACTAATAAATAGCCAAGCTCTGAAAAAAAGAATAGAAAAAATTGGTAATTTTAATTTAAACAATTTAAGACACAATAACTATTTATCATTTGTTTATTATAAAGAAAACCTTTATTTATGCATTTGTTCACATCTGTGCATGTTCCTGAGTGCAGACACTTACTGCATTTGATCACTTGGTTCCATGAAGTATTCAAACACGTTGTTCATGATCAGAACATCTGTATTTTGCACTAAGGCAGACTAAGAGCGGATATCTGCATGAATCACCTATGCAGGGTACATTAAACATCTTTGTAATACTATCCAGACAAAACAATTACCATTGGACAAAGAAACGGTTTGGCTGATTACCTGAATTCTGTCACTGAAGCCATATTTCTCTACAGCCATTGACAAACTCTGAACTTATTTCAATCCCCACAAGCTGAGATGATGCACTGTACAGGTAGCCCTGAGGAGAGAACAATGATCTATCTGAGGCAATAATATAGATGTATCTTCAGACCATGTTTTTAAAAATAAACAAAAGCTGGTGTAGTCTATTGTTTGGGGACTTTTTTTTTACAAGAGGGGGGGGGGAATTTTTCTGGACTGGTAAGAAAAAGGTTGCAGGTTTATATCCAGCAGGGCAAGGAAGTTAAAGGAATAATTCACCCAAAAATACAAATTTGCTTCAAATTTACTTCTTTATCAGAACAGATTTGGAGAGATTTAGTATTACATTACTTACTCACCAATGGCTCCTCTGCAGTGAATGGGTGCCGTCAGAATGAGAGTCCAAACAGCTGATAAAAACATCACAATAATCCACAAGTAATCCAAACAATTCCAGTCTTTCAATGAACATCTTGTGAAGTGAAAAGCTGCATGTCTGAAAGAAACAAGCTCATTGTTAAGATGTTTTAACTTTAAGCTGTCAATTTCGTTGCCAAAAGCATAAGTCCATAATAATGCTTCCTCCCAAAAAAAAAAATCGTGAAAAAGAGAAATATCCTGTGTTGTCCCCTCACATCAAAATCCACTGGCATATTAGTTTATAACTGTTTTGGACTGTTTTCGCTTGTAAATGTATGTAATGTAAATTCGCTTGTTTAATCTGTGCATAATTCTGCCCTGATTCAGATGAAACGATTTTTTCACTGGAGAAAGCGATATTATGGATAAAGGACTTGTATTTGAATTTGTTTATTACAAACATGCCGCTTTTCATGTCACAAGATGTTAACTGATGGACTGGAGTCGTGTGGATTACTTGTGGATTATTGTGATGTTTTTAATCAGCTGTTTGGACCCTCATGCTGACGGCACCCATTCACTGCAGAGGATCTGTTGGTGAGCAAGTGATATTACGCTAAATGTATCTGTATCTCTTCCCGTATCTGAGATTGATAAATCTCATCTACATCTTGGATGGCCTGAGGGTGAGTACATTTTCAGCATATTTTCATTTTTTGTGAACTATTCCTTTAACCCCTATTTGCGGTTACAGATTGTTTCTGTAACCGCAAATAGGGGTTACAGACGGTTACAGATTGTTTCTGTAACCTTCAGGTCATTCACAATCGATAATGAGTTTAGTTGCATTTAGGCTTAGGGTTAGGGGTTAAACAAACAATCACCAGCAATTTACCCCAAATAACACAGCTCCAAGTCTAGATCCCACATCCACCACCAGTTTTCCTGAGAGGTCTGGAAGAACGTTGTGGAATAGGAACTGGAGCTCCGGAATTGAGAATGAATGTGAAATGAACTCTGAAAAATTATAAATCGCAGATTATGATGTTGCTTTATTATAGCATGAATTTATGAAATACATAGCCCAGTATCCATGCAAACACTCACCCAGTGGTGCTGTTCTGTGCGATCCACAGTTGAGGCAGTAGTTACGACTCATTTTTCCCTCCTCACACAATGAATCCACAGCTTCCTCATCATATAAGAATGTATCCACATGCACAGTGGGATGAGGTTTCTGTTGAGTCTAAACGTTAAAGTATCCTTTAGGATCTAACAATGCAGTTGTGAATGCCAGAGTAAAATACAAAAAAATATAATGCACAGACCTTCTGAATAGCCATAGTCTCCGAGGGAGCCATAGCCTCCAGTGGAAGGCAACCCCTTAGGTCTTCTGCAATACTTTGAAGAATAACACTTTGGTTATCCACCAGAAAATCATCCAGATCATCTGAAAATGTAGATAAAAAAATGGTAACTGATTTATGTCCATGACCAAGTCAAAGTGCTTAATATTGTCTAAAATTAGATACAAAGTAAACAGGAGAAAACACAAAACAAATGCTCACACCTTGCACACAATCTAACCTGACAAAACAATAACAAAAGTTACCGGATGTTTTCAACCATTCTAACAGCTTTGGAAGATGTCATCTCTCAGTCTTGGACAACACCTGCAGAACTTCATTCTTTGCATCGTTCAAATTCATTGATCGCTTGATACTTATCTTACGTCAAACACAATCTAGATTGCAAACATACTACTGAGCAACACATGGGTCTGCTGTACGCAGTAGTGGAAAGCCTGTTATAATTTAAGGTAGAACTGTACATTTTCTCACTCTGATTTACTATTCCAGATCGTAAAAACAAACATTTCTATGTGTAATTTCACTCGTATCACTTATATTGTAATGTCTCTTAAAGGTAAAAATGCAACCATTCTGTTTAAGTTAAAATCAGTTGGATATACTGCTGTGCCACCTTAAGAATTTGCTCCATGACCAACATCTCTGACGTAAAAAAATATTTAAAAAAAACAAACAGTGATGGGATCAAAGTATATTCTAATTTATATACACAGACAGATATGGATTTACTTAAGTTAAATGAACAGTGAGTAAAAACGAATCTAAACTACATATGATATTTTTTAATAACGAAAAGCCAACTCTTATTTTACACGGAAGTAAAGTTACGTCACGGGAAGTTGGGGTTAGATGACGGTGTAGTCGCTGTTCTACTTGCCGAAAAACAGCTGCTACGAGTTTAGGTAAGTAATATTTAATCGAAGCGTATCTCTTTATATTAATAATTTGGGTACTGAACATCTTAATTTGACGTTGATTTGACTTAAACATGATTTAAAATCTGTCTTTTATTACATCGTCTACGTTAATGCGGTTTACAACGGCTGTTTGGCCTTATTTCAGCATAGAGCTGTAACGGAGTCAGTCTTAGAAAACATACAAATATATATTATAAATCTGTGATTATTTTATTATAGTTTAAATTACTCATGGGTGTTCCCATATTTATGTTTTGATATGGTAACGGCCCATGTCTTAAAATGATCCAGATTCATCCAGACTGTGCAGGACATGGCTGTTAATAACAGAACAGCTCATACACGATAACATTTTTTTATTTGTGTTTGTTTATTAAGGTTGAAAAAACATAATTGCCCTGGTTCCACTGAAGTCTCGAGGTTCAGAGTGAGCAGTGACAGGAGGATTGTTTTGGGGGGAAACCCCACCACATTGGAAAGCCTCATTCACCTAAGAAGTAAGTCTGTCTGCATTACATCAACCACACTTTTAATGTTATGAATTTACTTCTCAGGCTGTACATTGGTTTAAAAGTTATCTGACTAATAGGAGACAATGTGTGTTTTATAAAGTTATTCAGAAGGGAAAGTTGCAATGTGGTGTGCCTCAAGGAAGTTGTTTAGGACTATTGTTATTTTCTATTTTTGCCAATGATGTTCCTCTGGTTTTAAAGTGTGCAAGGACGGTTATGTACGCAGATGATACAACATTATATCTACCAGCAACATCAATTGAAATATTGTCTGTTGATTTGGATGAGGAATTACAATTAGTGTTAAAGTGGGTATGTAATAATAAGATGGTTCTAAATTAGTCAAAAACCAAAAGCATTGTGTTTGGATCAAATTCTCAACTTAAACTCAAAACGCATTTAAATTTGTCTGTAAAGAGTGTGCCCATTGAACAGGTAGAGGAAATCGAACTTCTTGGAGAGTTATGCTTGACAGTAGGCTGAAGTGGTCATAAAATATGGTAATAGTTATGGGAAGAGGTCTATCAGTTATTAAGAGGTTTGCAAAATTTTTACCACAGTATTGCATCTCTCAAATTGTGCAAACAATGGTTCTTACTTATTTAGACTACTGTCCAGTGGTGTGGTCAACTCGAGTACATCAAGTAAAGACTTGGTTACAGTTAGTCCAGAATAGAGCTGCACGACTTACCCTGAACTGTAATAGAAGGGTTAATATTATGAGAATGCACAACATTTTAGGTTGACCACTCGTGAAGGATAGGACAACTGTTTCTTTGCTTTGTTTTATAATAAATATTTCAGTTTCTAGAGTTCCTAATGTCCTGTACTGTCAACTTTTGTATAGTAGTGCTAGTCATAATTTTAACACCAGGCATGCATCAAAAGGGTCTTTTTTATTTCATGTTTCAAAACCTAATGCAAAGCAATGGACTGTAATGTATAGAGGAATGAAAATATGGAATGATTTGCCATCGGACATTACTTGTTTTGTTTTTTTAAAGTAAAATGAGGTTTAAAAAATCTTTAAAGGAATATCTAATGGCACAGTATACAGTAAATTGTTGATTCTGATGTCTTTAATGAATAAAGCTATATACATTTTTATAAAATCTCTCTCTCTCTCTCTCTCTTTTAATCTTGGCTACCTGAAGTAACCATAATCTCCTGTTGCAGGTTGGCAGCTCTTAAACCGCAAAAATGGTTTTAGCTGATCTGGGGAGGAAGATAACCTCAGCTTTGAGGTCTCTCAGCAATGCCACCATCATCAATGAGGAGGTACAGTGAATATGATACAATCTTAAAATGAGGCTTGTTAAGCATTGTGGCCCATCATAAAATGTTAACTTATTTACCATCTTTCTTAGGTATTAAATGCTATGCTAAAGGAGGTCTGTGCTGCCCTGCTCGAGGCTGATGTGAATATCAAGTTGGTAAAGCAGCTTAGAGAAAATGTCAAGTAAGTAACGAGGGTTTTTCTTTTTGCCATTTTATATAGTAAATGACCAATTATAGAATATCTGTTTGCTCTATAACCACTTTGTAATCTCAGGGCAGCCATTGATCTGGAGGAAATGGCTTCTGGCCTAAACAAGAGAAGAATGATCCAGCATGCTGTTTTCAAGGAACTTGTCAAGGTAAATGATGGTTTGCTGTTTTGTCTGATAAATATTGGTTTTCACATTGTTCCTCAGGGAGTCCTCTACTTGTTTACACCCTGTAGCTCAGGAGATACTCGATTTCATCATGAAGTAGAAAAACTACCTTAAACCAAATGGAATTGACTGGCTGATGATAGAAATGTATTCTAGAAGATAAATAGTGTTTTTTATTGCAGCTGGTGGATCCTGGAGTGAAAGCCTGGACTCCCACGAAGGGAAAGAACAATGTTATTATGTTTGTGGGTCTGCAGGGCAGTGGGAAAACCACAACATGTTCTAAGGTGAGCAGTTCTTGGGTGTTTGCACTGAGATTTCAGATTATAGACCGGTTTTTAAATGGCTAATCATAAAGGCAAGAAAGTTTGGAGGGAAAAAAACAAAGTTGAAATGAGAAAATTGTCAATCTCTCTTCTATATGCAGTCCTATATACATTATATTCATTTTATAATAGTAACATTGCATGTATTTTTTCACTCATGATTAGTCATATCTCATTGCTGTTACACTTTGTGTATTTATTACTTGCATCAATTCTGTTTTTACTCTGTACCTAGTTACTATTGTCTGTATTTATTGTCCATATTTAATGGTGTCTTTTAGTCCTTGTGACTACCATGTGATGTGCTAGATAAAGTTGACTTCTTTTCTTTTTATTAGTTGGCATACTACTACCAAAGAAAAGGATGGAAGACGTGTTTGATTTGCGCCGACACATTCAGAGCAGGTATCGTCGCAGAAAAGTAATATTACTACTAATGCTTCTGGAAAAAAATTTATTTGTTTTGTTTGTTTTTAAAGGTGCCTTTGACCAACTCAAACAAAATGCCACAAAAGCCAGAATACCCTTTTATGGAAGGTAATATAATTTATTTTTAATTTTTTTTATTTACATACCACACTTGTTACTATTGTATTTCATCTGCTCGCCAAACCTAATCATCGATTCATGTTTGTGTGAATTAACAGTTACACAGAAATGGATCCAGTGATCATAGCTTCAGAGGGTGTGGAAAAATTCAAGACCGAAAACTTTGAAATAATCATTGTGGACACTAGTGGAAGACATAAACAGGAAGACTCACTTTTTGAAGAAATGCTTCAGGTGTCAAATGCTGTGGTAAGTGTGAGACTTCTGAAACCTCTGTTATTATAAAATATCAAGAAGCAATAAAGAAAATAAGATGTAGTTGCTTCATGGTCGTTATTCTGTCCCGCAGCAACCTGACAACATAGTCTACGTGATGGATGCCTCCATTGGTCAGGCTTGTGAGGCTCAGGCTAAGGCCTTCAAAGACAAGGTAGATGTGGCTTCTGTTATTGTCACCAAACTGGACGGCCATGCCAAGGGTGGTGGCGCACTCAGTGCGTAAGTACACGCTTTATGCATTTTACTTTCAGCACTTAAGTAAATAAATGCAGAAGCTGACATAATTTATGTTTACAGTGTGGCGGCCACAAAGAGTCCTATCATTTTTATCGGCACAGGCGAGCACATTGATGACTTGGAGCCTTTCAAGACTCAACCCTTCATAAGCAAACTGCTCGGTAAGGTTTAAATATACTGCTGAGCTGCTGTTTAGTTAAAGGAACAGTTCATCCAAAAATGTAAATTTGCTGGACATTTGCTAACCTTTAGGCCATCCAAGATGTAGATTAGTTTGTTTTCTGTAGAAATTTAGCATTACATCACTTTCTAAACAGTGGATCCTCTGCAGTGAATGGGTGCCGTCAGAATGAGAGTCCAAACAGCTGATTAAAAACATCACAATAATCCACACCACTCCAGTCCATCAGTTAACATTGTGACGCGAAAAGATGCATGTTTGTAAGAAATAAAGGCATTTTAACTTTAAACCACAAGTCTTTAATTTATGGATTTTTATCAGCTGTTTGGACTTTCATTCTGACTGCACCCATTCACTGCAGAGGATCCATTTGTGAGCAAGTGACGTAATGATACATTTCTCCAAAATCTGTTCCAATTAAGAAACAAACTCAACATCTTGCACAGCCTAAGGGTGAATACATTTTCATGATTGTTCATTTGGATGTTGGAACTGTGTTATATATGTTGCAATTCTTTTTTTCCTTTTCTTTCCCTCTCTCTCTAGGTATGGGAGATATTGAGGGACTGATTGACAAAGTGAATGAACTAAAGCTTGATGACAACGAGGAGCTAATTGACAAGCTCAAACATGGTAACTAGAACCTTATTTTTACAAGAATGTATATTTTTGTGTATTCAGTGTTTTTACGCTACATTAAGATATTTCCCAGTGCCTTTTCACCAACAAATGTGACCTTTCTCTCTCTTATTAGGTCAGTTTACACTCAGGGACATGTATGAACAGTTTCAGAACATCATGAAGATGGGACCGTTTGGTCAGATCATGGTAACGCCAACCTTTACAGAAAGGATATCTAATTATGATTATCCACTGACTAGATCTTTTCTTACCATTTATGTTTTTCTTTGTATGTGTTCAGGGAATGATCCCAGGCTTTGGAACAGATTTCATGAGCAAAGGAAATGAGCAGGAGTCTATGGCCAGACTAAAGAAACTCATGACAATAATGGATAGTATGAATGACCAGGGTATGTGCTTTTTTTTCTCCTTTTAGCACTGTCTAAAAGTGGAATAATACACTGACTTCTCTAAATTGGACAATTTTAGGTATAGTTCTGAACTATACCGGTTTAGTTTAACACACTGTGGTTTTTCATCTCAGAACTTGACAACAAAGATGGTGCCAAGCTCTTCACTAAACAGCCTAACCGCATCCAGCGAGTGGCTCGGGGATCTGGAGTGGCTACCAGGGATGTACAAGAGTTACTCACACAGTACACAAAGTTCGCACAGATGGTCAAAAAGATGGGAGGCATTAAAGGCTTATTTAAAGGTTGAGTGATCTGAGCTTGACGCATTCAAATTGTGTTCATTTCCTGATGCATTTAAAATCAGTGACTCATGGTATCATTGTTTTAAAGGAGGGGACATGTCCAAGAACGTCAACCCATCACAGATGGCGAAACTGAACCAGCAGATGGCTAAAATGATGGATCCCAGAGTGCTTCACCACATGGGTATGAACTCCCTTTTCACCCTAACATGCTTTAAGTTTTACTAGACCATGGGCAGCAGTATTGGATTTATCTTCACTAAACATGGGGCAGTTATTGCATGCAAGAACCTATTTGAAATGACCAAAATTGCATTTTTAAATGTCACGTTTCACAGTGAAATATGTGAGGATCTTTGAATATAGATGATGGTTGTAAAAGCCTTAAAGACATTTATCTTTGTTTTTTAAAGGTGGCATGGCTGGACTGCAGTCTATGATGAGGCAGTTTCAGCAGGGAGCTGCTGGCAACATGAAAGGCATGATGGGATTTAACAACATGTGAACCTCTAACAGAGGATGCAAAAGAATCGGATGGTTTTAGCAAACAAAACCTGGGTGGATGAAGATGGTTTTGTCTTGCCACAAGTAATTTAATTTTTAAACGGTGTAAAACAATAAACAGGCTCATTTACATGTAATCGATAATGGGGAAATTTTGCTTCCTGAGATCAAGTCCAGAGATATTTCAAATGTCTTGTGATGTCAAGAGAGTAGTTGGTTTGGCAAATATACACAGTGTATATTTGCCACAGTATATATTCTGAGTGCTTCACAATATTGTCAGACTTACTGACAACTGACCACTATCACTATCTCTAAACCGGATTAAGGGTACAGGTGTAAATGTTATATGATTTTACACAGTAATTGCTATGGCCATCTTCATAGCATAAGATATTCATAAGTAGAAATCATGGTTTATTGTATAATTAAATATAATTTCTTGACTTGCCATAGAAAAGCTTTGACTTTGTATCAGAGATGAACACAGTAGTTGCAAAATAGTATGTGACAATATTTTGTCAATGTTATAATAAAATATATATGGCAACATTTTAAGAGCAAATGTCTTTTCTTTTTGATTCATGATGAAATTCAAATATTTGTGCTCTTTTTACACAAATTGACCATAGTACTTGTAATGTTTATGTACATATGTAATCTATACTTTGCAAAGCAACAGCTTGACAAATTTGCACAGAGATTAGTTAGTAATCTTAGTTGTATCCCTGATCAAATGATTGTAAATACATAAAAAAATCAGTTCTTTTAAATTGTAAATGATTACCTTTCAGCTTGGCAACCAATGAGTGAAAACATAATTGTTCACATTAAGTTTTATATCACGTATAATGCTAAAACGAAGGAAAGATAATGTGCATAATAATAGAACTTAAATATGATTGTTTGTAAAAAAAAGAAAAAAAGTCCTTTATTGCTGTACTTAAGTTGTGTTAATTCCATTTACAATTGAACACATTTATTGATCCATTTAATTTCACTGGATAAGTTTTTTTCTAATATAATGTGTATATAAACATTTTCATTAACACTTAAAAAGAAGTCCAAAAAACAATGCGCATAGAATGAGTGTTAAAATCATGCATACCTCACTGCATGATTAATGCATTTCTTAATTTTTTTTAAGGGGGTCGTATTATGCTCTTTTACGAAGTCTTGATTTTGTTTTGGGGGTGTACTAGAACAGGCTCTCGTACTAGGTTGTTCGAAAAACACGTTATTTTTCACATATTTTACATTATTACAACACCTCTCTCCCCAGTCTGGCATGAACGGCTTGAATAGTTCCTGTATCAAATGAAGGCCAGCCTTCTGAAATACGAAATGTGCTGTGATTGGTTAGAGGGCCAGTGTGTGCTGTTATTGGTTAGCTGGGTCAAAAAGGGTTTTTTTTGTGGGTTGTTTGTGTTGTGATTGGTTAGCTGGGCCAGTGTGTGCTGTGATTGGTTAGCTGAGCCAGTGTGTGCTGTTATTGGTTAGCTGGGCCAGTGTGTGCTGTGATTGGTTAGCTGGGCCAGTGTGTGCTGTTGATTCGTTAAGTGGGTCAGTGTGTGTTGTGATTGGTTAGCTGGGCCCAGTGTGTTGTGCGTGTTGTTTGATGGGCCAGTGTGTGCTGTGTTTGGTTAGCTGGGCCAGTGTGTGTGCTGTGATCGGTTAGCTGGGCCAAGTGTGTGCTGTGATCGGTCAGCTGGGCCAGTGTGTGTTGTGATCGGTTAGCTGGGACAGTGTGTGCTGTGATTGTTTAGCTGGGTCAGTGTGTGTTGTGATTTGGTTAGCTGGGCCAGTGTGTGTTGTTATTGGTTAGCTGGGCCAGTGTGTGCTCTGATTGGTTAGATGGGCCAGTGTGTGCTGTGATTGTTAGCTGGGCCAGTGTGTGCTGTGAACGGTTAGCTGGGCCAGTGTGTGCCGTGAACGGTTAGCTGGGCCAGTGTGTGCCGTGAACGGTTAGCTGGGCCAGTGTGTGCCGTGAACGGTTAGCTGGGCCAGTGTGTGCCGTGAATGGTTAGCTGGGCCAGTGTGTGCTGTGACTGGTTAGCTGGGCCAGGGTGTGCTGTGATTGGTTAGCTTGGGTCAGTGTGTGTTGTGATTGGTTAGCTGGGCCAGTGTGTGCGTGATTGGTTAGTGGGCCAGTGTGTGCTGTGATTGGTTAGCCAGGCCAGTGTGCATTGTGATTGGTTAGCCGGGCCAGTGTGTGCTGTGATTGGTTAGCTGGGGCCAGTGTGTGCTGTGATCGGTTAACTGGACCAGTGTGTGTTGCGATCGGTTAGCTGGGCCAGTGTGTGCAGTGATGGGTTGGCTGGGCCAGTGTGTGCTGTGATTTGGTTTGGTGGGCCAGTGTGTGCTGTGATTGGGTTAGCTGGGCCAGTGTGTGCTTGATTGGTTAGCTGAGCCAGTGTGTGCTGTGATTGGTTAGATGGGCCAGTGTGTGCTGTTATTGGTTAGCTGGGTCAGTGTGTGCTGGGATTGGTTAGCTGGACCAGTGTGTGCTGCGATTGGTTAGCTGGGCCAGTGTGTGCTGTGATTGGTTGGCTGGGCCAGTGTGTGCTGGGATTGGTTCGCTGGGACAGGTGTGTTGGATTGGTAGCGGGGCCAGTGTGTGCTGGGATTGGTTAGCTGGGCTAGTGTGTGTGCTGTGATTGGTTAGCTTGGGCAGTGTGTGCTGTGATTGGTTAGATGGGCCAGTGTGTGTTGTGATTGGCAAGCACTCGGCGCCTGGTCGGGGAAATTCACGCCCCTTACCACAGCCGCCTGCAAGCTTCAGCGTAAATATTGCGTCAAAATCAAATAAATATGAGCGCGATTTAAACCCGGATGATTATAACCACCCTAAGTTCGTCTGCCTTGGGAAAGCTAGCATGTCTCAGACATAGTGATAACACTCGCTGCCTTCTTTTTCTTTTTTTTTCTAGTGCAGATCAACCAGGTCCTCGTTCATCGTTCTGTATTTGTGATATAACAAATCCCGGAAAATATGTGTTGTAGTGCAAACGAGTCGTTCGTTGTAGTTTTTAAAAGTGATTTCTGTTAAATAAAATATCTTTTTTTGAATTGGACTTTGAGCTTTGTAATTTTTTGCAGATCTTTTTTATGCTCAAACAGCAACATTACAGACTAACTAAAGTGAAAAAGTGAAAAAGCATAATAGGACCCCTTTAAAAGTATACATTAATATTAGTGGAAATTAACTTATTTCCCCCTATTATAAGTAATATATACTGTTAATATTTAAAAAAAAAAAGCTAAACGTCTCAAAAGAAGGGTATAATTCAACTCTTAAATGAATTATAAAATGAACCTCAGGCTCTTGACGTTTTTTATTTATTTATTTATTTTTAAAAATTTATTAGACATTAAAGACATAACATGCAACATTTACAACTTTAACAAGACATCCAAAAAGATAACACAATTAAAGGAATGGGTTTACATTACACAGAAAAAAGAAGAAAAAAACCTCGGGCTCTTGACGTGGCACCGACTCCATGTTGAGCTGCTACGTCATCAGCTCGCGAGCTCGCTCGAGCAGTGAGCGCGCTGTCAGTGAGTCTCTGAGGAGACACTAAATCAAGGTTTCAGGTACGTCTAAACTCTTACTATTTGCAAATAGATGATCGTATATATTACTCTAATGATCTGATTATTAATGATGATTGATGTGAAGCGTTAGATGGACTGCAGTGCGAGAAATCGCGGGTTTAAAGGGCATTTAGCTTGAAGTCAGGGTTGACTGGAAGCATCACGTCTAACTGTTACATCAACACGCAGGTCACCGCAGCGGCGGTTTACTGAAATGTGTGATCGGATCAGATCGTTATAAAGTAGTTGTGCTCTGTAGTTGTTTCACGTTGATGTAAGCTTATTTATATTTCTTATGCTATCGAACTAGCTTTCTGTGGCTAATTTGGGAGGGTGGGCTGACGCCCCCAGTGGATCCATGTAACGTTAGTTCAAGTAAACTGAAAAACTAAACTTATAAATTGCATAATTAACTGCGGTTATGCAGTCTTATTTATGTTTTTCGTTGCCATAAATACATGAATTACCCTAATATTTGTTATGAGCTTATAATTTTGGAATAGTCACTTATTTGAAAATTGGGCAGACTGCTGCATTGCGTACTTATTTTGTATCTTAATATTTCCCCAAATGTGTTTATAATTGTCAACACATTTGTATTGTTTTTAATATGTCTCCTACTTCATTGGTTTGTGTTCTTCTTATCTGCACATGTGGCATTTTTGCTGCTCTTCTGCAGCCATGGAATTTTCAAACTGGGGTCCGGGTCCATGAGAAAGTTGAGAAAATGCATTGAATAACATTGATGATAATATTAATAACAATAATAAACAACTAAATAAATACATGTTATATTTAAAAATTGGCGTAATAGAATGATCCACTCTGCGGATAAGCCACTTTAAAGTCAGTATGAAAGCATTTTTGACATGTCAAATAATAAAATAAAAGTAGACAATAAAAATAAGCAAAAATACTAATAAATAAGGAAGCAAAGGAAAATAATACCAATAATTATATATTTTATGTTTAAATATATTTTAAGTATACTGTAATGCTGTCTTTCTAAAAGAAAATGTTTAGCTGTCTTTAAATTTTAGGAAAGTGGTCTGTGGTTTGAACACCCCTGGTATATGATCCAAAACCTAGTGAGCTGCCTACCTAGACAGCATTTTTAGGCATCATAGTCAGGCATACAAATATAGGCTGATACTCAAAACTAAGTGAGCTACCTACCTAGAGGGCTTTGGCATCATAGATGCTTTCTGAACTTGAATCTCTTATCTCATTCCAGCTTTTAATGATGTGTGATGTGACATTATAGTTTGCCCTGTGTCCAAAGGGTAACGATGAATCAGACTGTAATATACACACAGATCAGATTGCATGTCGTATTTGAATACATCACCGCATACATTTCTCTCTCTTATCCATAAACCCTGTTTAACTGGTAGATTGCAGAGGGTGCTATGGCGACCTTCCAGGAGTTCATCCAGCAGAACGAGGACCGCGATGGCGTCCGTTTCAGTTGGAATGTTTGGCCGTCCAGTCGTCTGGAAGCCACGCGTATGGTGGTTCCTGTGGCCTCCCTGTTCACCCCGCTGAAGGAGCGGCCCGATCTCCCCCCGATTCAGTACGAGCCGGTGCTGTGCAGCCGGGCCACGTGCCGAGCTGTGCTCAATCCTCTGTGGTAAGTCTGTTAAGTCAGAGCAGACAGCATAATGAGTTCACAGATGGAGGATCTACTTCTTATCCATTGCAGTAATTTCCAAATAAACACATTTATTATGAAAGCTGGATACATTATTTGCGATGCCCTAATATTATTATGCTTCTGTTTTTTTTCTTTTTTTCCCTGTTTACACAATCAGTCAAGTGGATTACAGAGCAAAACTCTGGGCTTGCAACTTCTGTTATCAGAGAAATCAGGTAAAGCCATTTCAGTTTTGAAAAGTGTAGAGCTACAATTAACAATTATTGAATTAATCTGTAGATTATCTCCTCAATTAAACGGATGTAAAATCCAAATATGGTTACTTAAAAAAAAAAATCATAATTTTAATTAAAAGATTCATTCTGATCAATTATTTGCAGAACTGTTATTCCACTTCCTCAAAACAATCATTATTCAAATAAATATACTAAATGTATTTATGTAGGCTCGAAATTAAACATTATATGCAAAAAAGGGGTTACATTTGAACAGATTGTTTACCATTTTAAATTAATAAATTAAAAATGATAAAGAAAAACAAAAGCGCATCCTAAATGTTGACTTGTACAAGGTAGGAGGAACACACATTCACTCATGTGAACATATTATATTTATACTCCATTACAGTAGTCCCTTTACTGTTTCTGCTCATGAAAAATACAATTTCATCTAAAATTTTAAACTTACATTTAATGTCTAACAAGAAGTATTTTTAGTAAAATGTATATTTTAGAATTATGGCGCTCTGTCTGTTTGATGCGCATGTGTGTCGATGCTCATTCACTGAAGTGTGTGAAGTTTAACGGATACTCGCTTGCTGTCAGGATGAGCCTTTATGCAAAAATGGAAATAATTGCATGACAGATAAGGATAAAACTGTGAGGGAAAACACATTTCAAACGCAACAGCACACACATCTGCCAGAAAGCCTGACAGGGCAAGCAAATTTAAAATATATGCTTTTGTTTGAAATACTTAATATGACGCATTCTTATGTTCGTGACAAGTTGGGTCATTCACTTTTTCCGCAAGCAGCTCACTTTGCTTCCTCCTTGGTTTTCCAGATTTTGTACATGGAAATTCATTATTAACTCGCACTATAAAGTGTTGTTTGTAAAGTGACTCCTGAAAAGTGATATTTGAAAAGTGGTGTTTTATATGAAGAGTGTACAGATGCCATTAATCGATAATCATATTAGTTTTTGATTATTTTTATTATTGATTTTATCAGTTAATGGTTGCGGCTCAAGAAAAGTTCATTGCATTTTTAAAGTGTCAATTAATTAATGGCAAAAACAATATCCATGTCCTGTCATAGTTCCCACCAACTTACGCTGGAATATCTGAGGTCAACCAGCCTGCTGAGCTTCTTCCACAGTTCTCCACTATTGAATATGTTGTCCAGGTAAAGCTTTAATTATCCACCTTTCATGGCCATATAAGTACTGAACACTAAAACTGGATACATAAGAAATAGTTACTGATCTATCAGAAGGATTGAGATGACGATCACAAGTTTCATTCGTTGATTCTGTTTCTTTTCTATAGCGTGGTCCGCAGATGCCCCTGAACTTCCTGTATGTGGTGGACACATGCATGGAAGATGATGATCTGCAGGCGCTGAAAGAGTCGCTTCAGATGTCCCTAAGCCTGCTGCCTCCCACTGCTCTGGTGGGCCTCATTACGTTTGGACGCATGGTCCAGGTTCATGAGCTGGGCTGTGAAGGCATCTCTAAGAGCTACGTCTTCAGGGGCACCAAAGACCTCAGTGCTAAACAGCTTCAGGTAGTTCAAGATAATTTAAGATACAGCTGTTTGACTAAACTAGTCGGCACAAATGTCTCTTAATATACAATATTTTAATTTGATAAATCTTGTGTACAGGAGATGCTTGGGTTATCTAAACCCGCTGCAGCACAGGCAGGCCGAGGGCCACAACAGCCTCCGGTTCCTCCTTCAAACAGGTGAGCTAAATATGTTTTTATAGCTGCTTTGAAAATGTAAATATTCAGACTGTATAAACGAATAATTTGCATAATCAAATTCTGATATTTTAATCTATCTCTGTAGTTGTCGAGTCAAGTCAGTTTTATTTATATATTGCTTTATACATTATAGATTGTGTCAAAGCAGCTTCAGATTGATAAACCGTGATAACAGAATCAATGATGCAAACTTTATGAAATATGAGACAAATTCAAATTCTGCTGTAAACCAGCTCTAGTGTCCTTGTTCAGCTCAAGTAATTTCAGTTTAATAACTATGTAAAATTCATCAATTATATAACGAATTCAGCTATAAGCAGCTCTGAAGAAGACAATAGTGTCATTATTCAGCTCAAGTTCAATGTTGATTCAATTCAGTCTAATAACAGTGGCGAAGTTGCAGAATCCATCCATTAATGAACCAAATTTAATTCGGTTATAAAGAATCTCTACAGAAGACAATAGTGTTGTCATCCAGAACAATTCATTTCCAGTTTTGTTCTCTGAAGTGTATTTTAAACCCTGATTAAGCAAGCCAAAGGCATCACAGACAAGGAACCAAAACTCCATCAGGTGGCAGTAGTGGAGAAAAAATCTTGGGAAACCAGCCTCAGTGTGGGGACCAGTTAAACAAACCTATGTGAATGAAGACAGTGTGATTTATGGTGGTCACTGATTATATGTGTGCTCAGGTTTCTGCAGCCAGTACAGAAGATAGATATGAATCTGACAGATTTGCTGGGAGAGCTGCAGAGAGACCCCTGGCCTGTGACTCAAGGAAAACGACCACTGAGATCACTCGGAGTGGCTCTTTCCATTGCTGTTGGTCTGTTAGAGGTGACTGTCATGATTTATGTTATTATCTTCAATCGTGGTCTGCTGTCATGGCAGCTTTTCTACCAGCTGCAGTTACTAAATTATACCAGTTTGGACATGTCTTTTTGTTCTTTATTATTACTATTTTCCATACTTTGTTTAGACTAACAATAAGGGCATTAAATCAATGAAGTAACACAAATAGAAATATGGGAATTATGTTGTGATCAAAACGTATAGTTTCTTCAAAGTAGTTTTGCACATTCTGGATGTGCTCAAAAACTCAACATAATGAAGTTTATCCTGGGATGCTTTTTAAACCGCATTGAAAAAGTTTCCAATGTATACTGGATACTCATGATTAACTTCATTCACATTCTGCACTCAAATGATAATTTTGTTAATGAAAAATTTAAGTTTTTTTTTTTTTTGTTGTACTTTGTAGAGGCGTACTAATTTTAAGCATTTAAGCAGAAGCCTTAAGCATGGCTCAAAAGGTTTTTGAGATCATAAAATGCATAAATTCATTAAGGGGTGTCCAAAGCTTTGTGCTTATTAATTGTTTCCCTCCCTCTTGTAGTGCACTTTCCCTAACACTGGCGCTCGCATCATGGCATTCATCGGTGGGCCCGCCACTCAGGGTCCGGGTATGGTGGTAGGAGATGAACTGAAAACGCCTATTAGATCCTGGCACGACATCGAGAAAGACAATGCCAAGTTCATGAAGAAAGCCACTAAAGTGAGTCTTCCCATATTTGTTCAGAGTTTCCGCGGGTCTTAAAAAATCTTAAATTTAGTTGTATTAAAAAATTGTACAAGAAAGTCTTAATATGATTAAGGAGTTTAAATTTGGGGACGGAAAGACCAGAATTGCGATATGGCTGTATGTGTCGATTAAACTTAAAAAGGCTATGATTTCATTAAATAAACATGAGCGCTGCAAGTTCAAAGTCCAGTGTTGCGCTGCTTTGTGTACAGCTGTTACTGGGGAAACAGTTATATTTCTACCAAACACTCCACGGCTGTCAGAAATGAATGAGCATTTTCAATAAAACTGATGTTTTTTTCAGAGTTCAGGCAAATGCAAAAATCGACCCATGTTTTTACCCTGCAAACACACAGAGCTTTAAATGTGAACTGGTGGATCGGTAAGAAGACAATGCATTATAAAAATCTAAACCGTAAGGTGTGCGATATGTATGGTCTGCGATAATATCGTAATTGGTGTTTTAACGGTGTCTGTGGATTTTATATATTGAGTAATCGCGAAAAAGCAAACAAAACACCTCCGAGTGCACGATACATTAGAGATGAAGATAGCAGGTTAGACGAGTGCGCTGTGAGCATTTAGAGTGAAGTTCTTTCATGCATGATCGTCTATAAAATGCAGTTAGAAGATCACATATTGTCAAGATATTGAGGGCAGAAATGTATATAGTTATATATTTCATATAGTAAATCACAGCGAAAAGTCCGCAGTTTTTTTCTCTCCAGGAACGTCAGCGAGATTACAATGTGATATTGTTTATACAACAGTTCAAATAACCAGGAAAGTTAATAGTAAGAGGACTAGGTTTAGACACCAGATTCCTGGTTTTGCTTATTTTCTCCAACAAATCATTCAAACAAGCCACAGTGCTGTATTTCCTGGCAACAAAAATCTTTTCAAACACAGCCACAGCGCTGTTTTGCTTCTCTGAGCAACATGACGTTTTTTGTTTCTGAATGAATCAACCGTTTTAAATGATTCGGTTCAATCGCAATGAATCGCTTATTAACCAAGTGACGTGATGACTATATGGCGGTTTTAATTTAACATTTAAAGTATCTTTTCATTTTTTTTATAATTTCAAACATCAGTATTTAATGTTTTATGTTTAAAATAACAAAAATATTATTTATGCATTTGTAACTGCAGGCTAAAGTATTTAATGTCCCTCAGAGCTGCATTAAACAGTGTATAAATGCATCAAAATGCCCCTTCTAATGCAGCTTCTGAGTTTTCTCTGCATTGCAAAGATTAATTTAGCCAATACTGATTTCATTTGCTTGGTAAAAGCCCAAATACAATAATTTGACTCAAAAGATGGTGCACACATTTAGAAAAGATGGCTTAAAGATAAAAATGCCCATAAAACTGGTTGGAAATTAAAGGGGGTCATATGATGCGATTTCAAGTGTCCTTTCTCTTTGGAGTGTTACAAGTGATTGTGCATAGATAAGATCCCTGAAGTTGTTAAGACTAAAGTCTCAAAACCAAAGAGAGATTATTTATTAAAGTTAAGACTCTGCCACTCCCCCCTAAAACGTCTCGTTCTAACACGCCCCCACATATATCTACCTCACTATGTGGAAATATATGCCGCCCAAATGTGCACACAAAGACAGAAGGCGTGGTTTCAGTAACAGCAGTAGTGTTAAAGCAGCCATGTCAGGGAGAAGCTGTTTGTTTCTAGGAGAAAGCAAAAGCACTTAATTTGGCCTTCCAAAAGTAGATGCATATAGAAATCTTTACGATCACTTACAACAGAACAGCAATGCAATTTATGGACGACCGTTTCGTGAACCTATGAGAGGAGGTAATTCTGACTTTGCTATGACAATCTGGAGCTTCTGAATCAGCTACCGTTTTGTTATTAATTTAAGTATTTGCTATTTACTGTTCAAATGCAGAGTTTTGCACATTGTGTGTGTGTGAGCGAGAGATGAGAGACGCGTCACATCCCCAAAGTGGGTAAGCTGCTAAACGTGCGCTTGTGTACGGCATTCTTACTGGTCTGTTGCCCTTCGGGCTTGAACTGATGGTAAAACTAATGACTAATGACATTATTTACTGTCTTTAAATTTATTTTGAAAGATGAAGCTCACGAATATGGTAAGGGGAGTTACATTTCCGACAAGTGCATGCGGTGTTCGGCCAATCACAACGCACCGGGTCAGCTGGCCAATCAGAACAGACTGCACTTGTCGGAAGGAGGGAATTTGAAGAAAACGAAGCGTTTGAGAGAGGCGAGGCATAGAGGACCTACAATAATGTACAGTAATTTGAAAAATAATGTGTTTTTTGAACATTAAAGCTTGTGAACATATTCTGTTACACCAAATAATGAACTTTAAAAAAGCATCATATGACCACTTTAATATTTCTATCACCTGCTGTGCTTTGATTAGAGAACCTTTATCAAATTCTAGATGAACTTGCTATAAAAAAAGTCAGGAGTCACTGTCAGCACAAAGCGATCAGATATCAGGCAATAACACATTCAGCAACTATTGTCTTAAGTATCTTTATCATAAAATCCCTGTACATCTATCGCGATATAATTTTTGTCAATACTGCACACCCCTACTAAATTGTATGTATATTGTGATATAATAATTGATTCAATATGTGTAAATTATCTAGTAATTAACTTTTGACTCATCCATTTCTTTAAAATGGTTTAAAGGGCTGAAATATAAAGTTGATCATTTTATAAAACTTTTTGTTTTTGTGAAAACTTGTATCTGAACTGTAAATTATGCTTTTTACAGCAATTTTACAGTTTAATATGGTACTATAGACATTGCCCTACCCCGCTCAAATGGTATTAATTTTATTTGTGCAGGTCTTAAATTTGAGTGTAAAAATCCTGCAGAAACCCTGTTGTTGTCTGTGTGATTGGCTTGTTAGAAGTTCCCACATACTGGTGATACCAGTGATTTCATAAAGATTGAGTATCTTGAAGCTGTACTGGTGAGTGATGGGTCACAGAGGTGCATTGGAAAGTTCACAATTGAACTGACCGTTGCATTTTCAACTGAAATTTCAGAGCAGAACACCGTAAAATCAGAGTGTTATTTTCTGGAAAAACAACTGCACATTACAGTAATGTCTTGAGTTTACGTCTACATTTATGCATTTGACCACACATTTAGCCAAGTGCATTCAAGGTAGACGTTTTATCAGATCTTACTTTCCCTAGGAATCGAACCCATGACCTTTGCTTTGATAATGCCATGCATTTCTATCTGAGCTATTCCTATTCTATTTAAAGTGTAAATGTTGTTTCTGTACACATTTAAAATAGTACTTCATTCCATTGTAGCACTATGAAGCCTTGGCCAACCGTGCTGCTGCCAATGGACACATCATTGATATTTATGCATGCGCTCTGGATCAGACAGGATTACTGGAAATGAAGTGCTGCACTAACTATACAGGGTAGGTGATTCAAAAAAGGTTTTCAATTTTCTTTTTAAATTGTGTTTCAGCATACTGACAGTGCGTGTTTAGAGATTTGAGGGGACTCCGGTGCATATTAAAACATGTTGAGAGTCAGGAAACATAATTCTAGACATACTATCCCCAAGATTTTCAGTACGAGCAAAGATGTATTCAGAAATGTGTGAAAATCTCTTTTTTAAATAAATTTTAATAAATAAATTTTATACTGATTGTAAACTTGCAATGTCTTTGGACTGTCTTCAACAGTACATCTTTATGCTTTTGTGTAAATGGCAGGGGTTACATGGTCATGGCGGACTCTTTCAACACATCCCTATTCAAGCAAACCTTCCAGAGAGTTTTCACTAAGGACGCACAGGGCTCCTTTAAGATGGCATTAGCAGGGACTCTTGAGATTAAGGTGGCTTGCATTTCTTTTTGTCATTGTTCTGTTGTCTTGTCTGTTTTAATTATTTCATTATTTAATTGTGCTATATATGGGTTACCTTATAATCTTAACAAACTATTATTTCAGACTTCAAGAGAGATAAAGATTTCTGGAGCAATCGGCCCGTGTGTCTCCCTGAACGCCAAAGGTCCCTGTGTGTCAGAAAATGTAAGTGCTCATCTATCTTAAATCAAATAGGCTATACATTTTCTCTTAGGTTCAGTGTTTTCCCTGGCAATGTCGACAACATACTGACATTCATTTTGACTTCTGCTTGTAGGAAATAGGAACTGGCGGTACAAGTCAGTGGAAAATTTGTGGACTGGATCCAAACACCACCCTTGCATTCTTCTTCGAGGTTGTGAATCAGGTACATAAGAATTACATTTGTTGGATTTTCTTACAGTAGCCCTTGACATACATGTTTAGAAGCAGGCATTGCGACGGATGGTTTCGGATTACTACAGAAAATAATTTTGGCTTGTCCTTCGGCTTGCAAAAAAATTTTAATTTTCAAAATGTTTATTTTTGTATTACTGTGAAGCAAAAATTGGCCTCAGAGTATTACAAAAGTCACAGATACTGTGGCTGTTGAACCTGGTGTCAGATTGCATGTAGATTTCCATCTTAAAGGGATAGTTCACCCAAAAATGAAAATTATGTTTTTCTGCTTACACCCAGGGCATCCAAGATGTAAGTGACGTTGTTTCTCAGTAGAACACCAACCGAAGATTTTTTTAATCAAAAACGTTGCAGTCGTCAATTTTAATGGAGTGAATGGGAATCACGGCTTTGAGAGTCAACAAAAACATACACAAACAAAACCAAATTAAACCCTGCGACTCGTGACGATACATTGATGTGCAAAGACACGAAAGGAGAACAGTATTTATATCGTTTTTTACCTCTGATGCACGGCAATGTCTGAACTGTCCTGAGCGCGTTCTCAACAGCCGGCACGTGACGTGTCGTGGTCTTGCTTTACTGCGGATCGCAGACTTAAAAGTGCATTACATCAATGTATCTTAGCAAATTTCATTTTTGGGTGAACTACCCTTTAAATGCAGGTGGTCCACTAGAGGGCAAACTTTCCTCATACATGGAATGTTTCTTTTGAAACTGTATTTCAATTTAAAGCATTACTTCACTGCAGTAGTTTTTAACCTTTTATATCTTTTAGTGATTCTCAAAAGATAGAACTGTAAATAAATTATTCCAAATACTGCACAGTATATGGAGGAACATGAAGTGAAATTTGTACAGAAAATAATTTGGAGTTAGTCTTGTCTTCACAGTTACTCATTTTATTTTGTCGTTCTGAGTATGCATGGTTTTAAAGGAATAGTTCACTCAAAAAAAAAAATTTGCTTAATTTATTTGTAGATGAGCTTGTTTGTTCATCAGATTTGGAGAAATTTAGCATAACAAAACTTGCCCAGCAATAGATCCTCTGCAGTGAATGGGTGCCGTCAGAAGGAGAGTCCAAACAGCTGATAAAAACATCACAATAATCCACATGACTCCAGTCTATCAAATAACGTCTAGTGAAGTGAAAATCTGCATGTGTAAGGATTAAATACATAATTTAAACATTTCAACTTTTGTTTCTTGCCAAAATGTAAGTCTATAATCCATAATAACGCTTTCTCCAGGGAAAAAAATATTGACTAAAAACATTTTGACTAGTGGATTATTGTGTGATGTTTTTTATCAGCTATTTGAACTCAGATTCTGACGGCACCCATTCACTGCAGAGGATCCATTGGTGAGCAAGTTATGTAATGCTAAATTTCTCCAAATATTTTCTGACGAAGAAACAATTCATCTTCATCTTGAATGGCCCGAGAGTGTTTACATTTTTTGCAAATTTTCATTTTTTGGGTGAAATATTCCTATAATGTTTGCCAGCTTACACAGTTACTGTACAGTGAATAATCATTTTAGAGGTTGGCGTGAGCTTTTATTTATTTATTTTAATCAGTCATGGATGCAGTTCCTGAAAGCAATTGAACTGTTTCAGATGCTGAACATTTTAGAGACAGCATTCATTTGAGCATTCATTTACAAAAAAGAAAAGAATCGTTGTTTGTGTTCAAGTCACAAAAGAAAACAATACAACTTTTCTGAAGCAAAAGTCCTTTTTTCTCTTCTTTCTTTCAAGATTCATTTACTGTAGAATATCGCGCAAGGTTTCTTCTTTCTGCATGAAGTCTGTTTACATCATAAGCCGTGCAATTGCTTCTGGTTAGCTCTGCCAACCCAGTGTCCTCTTGTGCTGGGGTGAAGCGATGCTGCAGACGCTTCCTTAAGTCATGATTATTTCTACGCTATTCAAACCACCAAAGGTCAGTGAGGGTCGCGCTCAAACCAGCGTGAGGTCCTGTTGGGGTTCGTTGTTTGTTTGTAGTGCCGGAGGTACACTGTGAGCTGGTGAGGAGAAGCTGTTGCTCTCGCGGCATGGCTGTATGGTCATGCACTGGGAGAGGGAGTTTTTACGAGGATACTCAAACATCTGCCGAATTTTATTCAGGCTTTTGCGCAGCGCTGCTCTGTACCTCCTGAGAGATACAAACAAGGTCATGGTAAACCTCCCACATACTTGCAAGCTCTAAGAATCTAAAAAACAGCCACATATCAATACCATGATTCATAGCCACTCCATGTTCTCTTTCTAGATGTGGCCCAAATTGGCCATTGAGTTTTTTTTACCTCTACCTTCCTTTTCCAATCCTGCTCCACATTCGATTCCTGCCACATTTTATTTACGAAACATTATTGAATGCGACAGGTATTAATATGGGCTGCCACATCTGATAGTTAAAAGGTCAGGAATGTCTTAATCAACGATAAAAAAGGTAATGGCTCTCCATGATTACATTTCCCAAAATAGTGAGCTTCTTTTCAGGGAGAATGTTTTATGGATATTCCTGTGTTCCTTCTACCTATCATGCCATTAAGGATGGGCTGTGTGACCTTATATTTACAGTAATGTCTTGCAGTATTGATATATGTATTACAATGTAGTTTTCTCTTGAAATTCAACCATAAAATGGTTTATATATTAATATATAAATGCATCACGAGGTCTGTAAGTTTTATTTAATGCTTTTGAAAGCATAAGAGATGTCTTACCGAAGCTGCATTTATTTGATGAAATATACAGAAAACCTTAATATTGTGAAATAGTTACAATTTTGAACAGCTGTTTTCTATTTAAATTTGTTACAATTTTAAACATTTCTTGTTATCAATGCTGAAAACAGTTGTGCTGCTTAATATTTTTTTCATTTATTTTGGTGAAAACCATGGATAAAGTTTTTGGCAGGATTTTTTTGGAATAGAAATTGTAACAGCCATTTATTTTACAGTTTATAAAAAAAAAATACTATTATTTTTAAAATATGGTATTTTTTGGTCAATTGATGCCGCCTTGCTGAATAGAATACATTTTTAATAAATTTTTAAAATGTTTGAATAATGGTGAATTTTATTACACCAGAGTGTGACAATAAAGCAGTGACGTACATATTAATTGGTATAGGTATATAGGAGACATGTGTTTCTGTTGTTATATGAATGTACTGTCATACAGCCCAGCCCTATTTGCTTCGTAAGAGACTTGGCTTTTTACCCTACTTCCACATGATATGCATTATAAGAATGAAAATGGTGCGCTTAGTTGCTTACGTTTGAGTCATGGAGTTGATCCATGGGTTAAGAGCTGAAGTGAAGAGTACAAGCCATGTGGCAACAGCTGAGGCAGGCTGCGGGCTCTCTTTTCCCGTCAATGTCTCAAAGAAGCAGATAACGATGTATGGCAGCCAGCAAACGAGCAGGCACACTGTCAACAACACACACAAATCACATGACGTGGTTAAAGTTTTTTTTGGACAAGCTTATTTCATTAGCTCAAGAGGAATATCGACTTGAACTGTCTGGAGGTTGTTGCATGTGTGATGCATTTTGCTAATTAATTAGTTTCTCCATAATCTACCTGGACCCTTGCTGTTGTTTTTCTCAGTCACCAAAGACAGGAATAAACATCATACATTTAAAATAATTAGGTTGTCAATCGATTAGAATTTTAAATTGAATTAATTGCATTGAGTTAAATCACAATTAATCCACAGCAATTCAGTTTTGCAGTTAAATTTGCGAGTCTGTGGGTTAGTTGTGTGTCTACATACAAACACAGACTGATGTCTTAAGCCACTGTAATCTCACTAACTCTAATTTTATTCTATAAATTTTCTGATTTACATAACCAGTCAAAAGTTTGGACACCCCTGCTCATTGTTTATTATTTCCATAATGGGGAAGAATGCAGAACTTTGAAATAGAACGAATGGAAATAGCAAAAATATAAAATTTGTGTTATCTTATTATTTTTTTAGCTTCTTTGTATAGATTCCAGCTCTGCACACCAACTTCATGAGGTGCAATGTGGGTTGCTTTTAAACAGCACTGAAGTAGTATGCTGGATACTTGTTGGCTGCTGTTCCTTCCTCTCCAGTCCAAGTCGTCCATTAAATAAATTAAAGTTTTTGAAATTAAATTCATACATAGACATTTTATATTTGTCTGCAAAACTAATTTGAAGCATTTAAGGTGAAGCCTGTAATGTTTTTAAGGTCGTGAGAAACATAAATGGAGTTACATGAAGTGTGTCTAAACTTTTGACTTAGTGTATTTTATTTGGAGTCATTGGCGCAGTGCTCAAGACACAAATAAGGTCTCTATAATATCAAAAATTTTTGATAAGATTTTGAAAGATTAAATGGAGAGAAAAATGAGAGAAAAATTTGTCTTTAAAAATGAATCTTTTCTATACTTTCAGAAGGCACTGCAATCTATAATTATAGTATTACTGTACACTATTATTCAAAAGTTTGGGGTTAGTAAGAAATGCTTTTATTCAGCAAGGATGCACTAAATTGACCAAAAGTGACTGTAAATATAATGTAATACAGAATATTTATATTTCAAATAAATGTTGTTCTTTTGATATTTATCAAAGAAACCTTAAAAAATGTATTATGGTTTCCACAAAAATATTAGGCAGTAACATTGATGATAATTAGGGGTGCTCCGATTGATCGGCTACCAATCACTATCGGCCGATAATCACGCTGGGATGATTGATCTGCGGTCTCTAAAAAGGCAGATCTCAAAAAACCGATCTCAAACGGATGACGCTGCTGTGAGAGGTTTGGCACGACATGCAGCGGCACCGTCTCAGTCTCTGTCCGGTGCCGCTGCATGTCGTGTCGGAATTATTTTTATAATTAAAAATAATTCTAATGCTGAAGGTGAGGTACTCTACTTCATATTTCTTCATTAAATAACTTGCATAAGGTTTTCAAATTACTTTATGAGACGTAATTTCACAAACAGCGTGAGTGAATCACCGTGCGCGCTCTCTTTCTCTCTCAAAATACGCAAATGGCTTCAAATCACCACGCATCTGTCTATAAACGAGCTGCACGCTGCACAATCGAGGCAGTGTCACATCGTCACTAAAGTTTATAAATTGCATTACTTTTTAATTATTGCCAGTGTTTAATCATTCAGCGCTCGCGCGCTCTCCTGGAGACTGAGCGCTCATGCACATCACTCGCAGCGTACACATAATGTCAGGTTCACATTACTCTGTTTGCAGTGTGTATGCGGTGCGTATTTTTTCCGCACAATTTCCGGATTAAAGCATTCACACTGCACACACAGTTGCGGTCCAGCAGTGCGTTCAGGAGCGGTGCGTCTGCAGCAGTGCAGAGATCGTCTATTTTTGCTGTGCTGCAAGCGCTGAATTAAAGTAACAGCACATTGTTTGCAGTAAATATGAACATGGATTGACACGAAAATGTAGTAATTACACCATAAATGCTTATTATTAAAGTCTACTGTGTTTCACAATCAAAACACACGGCTTTTTGGCTAGGTTTAAAGGGAAAAAGAGCACTTTTAGATAAACAAGGCAATAATAAATGGCACTCGTTGAGGTAGGAAAACAAAGTTCTTTATGAGCTGCAGGATTGCTTGTAATAAAGATTTCAATGCAAAAGGAAAGGCAGTAGAGCTGACTATTTCGGTCAATGGTAAGTTTGTGATAACGTAAGAAAAGTAGTTTAAATGTTTTGCCACTTGCTTGAGCAACTTAATATATAAATCTAGAAGTAAATGCAAAAGTAAAAAGCATTGAATAATGTGTTGCTTATATTTGTTTAAACATGTCTGTGAAAGATTGTATTACTGTACTGTGTAAAAAAAGAATTGCAATGCTGAAAAAGCATTTTCAGTGAGTGTTTGGATTTGAAATTAAAATAATGGATAAATGTTGTTTGTGGTAAACAGCCACGGATCAGTAGCGGGCTCCTGTGTGAAAGCACAGTCCTTGCTGCTTCTCCTCTCACAAGAGTCACCTAAGAGGGGAATTCCCCCCATTTTCAAAAATGAAATTCAGGCCCTAAAAATCCTGATTGGAGTGGAATGATTTGGTATATTCCAATGATATGGAAATTATAAAAAGGCTTTAAAAAGATCTGTATCAGTGATCGGTATCGGCAGATACTGCTTTCTGTGATCGGCGATCGGCCTCAAAAATCCTGATCGGAGCACCCCTTATGATAATAATAAGAAATGTTTCTTGAGCAGTAAATCAGCATATTAGAATGATTACTGAAGGATCATGTGACACTGAAGACTGGAGTAAAATGCTGAAAAGTCAGCTTTGATCACAGGAATAAATTACATTTTAAAATATATTCAAATAGAAAACAGTTTTTACAGTATATTTGATCAAATAAAATTAGTCGTTGAGCATTAGAAACTTTTCAAAAACATTTTTAAAAATCTTACCGACCCCAGACAATGATAATATATGTGGATGCTGGTGTTGTTCTGTGTTTGTATTAAGCAGGAAGCAAGTCTCCATATGTCAAGGAAAAATTATTGTACCTAATCAAGTGATGTCAGAAAGATAATCACTTATTAAAAATCCAAAACACTGTGGCAAATCAAACACAATAAAGCTGCTTTATGCCCCCTGGTTTAATTACGCTTACCTATGGTTGTCACCATTACTATGGAGCTTTTGAAGTAATTACTGGCTGGCACGTAGAAACAATGGTCTTCGTTGCAAACAAACGTCCCTCGTCGCACCTGGTTCCTGGCTATATACACTATATATCCATACATGGAGCACATCAGTACAATGGGAATGATGATTCCCACCACCATGAAGAGCATGTTGAAGGCAATGCTGGACGGTTTGAAGTTGGGAACACAGAGGAACTTTGTCTCGCTGTAGATGTAACTACCAAAACCAAAGAGTGGCAGAGCTGCGGTGAGGATGCTGTAGACCCACACCATTGCGAGGATGACTTTGGCCCTGTATGCTGTGAAGATCCCGGGGTAGCTGAGGGCAAAGTAGATCTCTGTGAACTTGTCGACAGTCGCCCAGGTGAGCGAATGGATTGAGGCGAGCTGGAGCAACAAAAACAGAAAGGCGCTGCCCTTGCAGGTGGCGCTCTTACTAGGGTAGCTCTTGACTTGAAAAAGGCTGTTATGGATACCGAAAGGGATGGTGGAGACGCCCAACGCCAGATCACATAGGCAGAAGCTTAAAGTGAGACCCCAGGTGTCCGTTTGCAAACTCCGATTGAGTAACACCACCAACAGTAATACCAAGTTCCCCAACACGGAGCAGATACTGGAACCGATCATCAACGCTGCATAAACCATCGCCGTCCACTGCATGTTTACATGTGTGTTCAAATGTAGACATTTACAAAGAAGAACACAAACGCTCATTCAACGACAGAGATCACACTGGAAGCTGTGGAAAGAGGAGGTCACATTATCTGCCAAACCACCAGGGAAGGTGTTGCTTTATGGGAGGAGTGTACCTCATGCTGATCTTCAGGAGTAGAGGATCAACCGCAATTTACCAAGCACTGATCTCTTTGGGGTGCGTTAGTCAAACCCCCCTCCACCTTTACTATCAGCACCTGCCTCAGCCGGTTTGAAAATGGCAAACACGCTGCCTTGAGAGGCAAAACTATGTGAACAGCTACAATCACATGTAGTGAGGTAAATAAAGCATCTAACATTTAAAGAGTATGTTTCTGTGGACACAGGGCGCACTGGGAGGCTGGAGCTGCACTGCTCTGCAAACACGACGCTTGAGATTCAATATCCTCTCTGTTGTGGCTGCTGCCGACTTTATGAGCCGTTTCATGCTCGAGTGTTTTTTTTAGTATAATTGGCAAGAAGCATGACCCTAATGCGGTTTAAGCCTTAATCATTAATTAAGGCTTCGGTGCCTTTACCCAGAGCTTAAGCCTTCCTTCCAGTTATAACAGTTATATCCTGTTACATGTGTCGTTTCTTACGGGCATTAAACAGTTTTTGGATTACAGGTTTTTTGATGGTATTGCACAAGCCATATTTGCAATACCTGACCTGGAATTAATTGTTTAGTCAAATATAAATATCAAAACTTACTAATTACTTCACAGTTGCAGTCAGTTTCTATGAAAGCCCGTTTCCACACTGTGTAAAAAAATAAAACAAGGTAATTGCGACTTTTTATCTCACAATTATTATTATTTTTTTTTTTACATTTCTCGCAACTGCTAGTTTACATCTTACAATTCTGACTTTTTTCTTGTAATTGTGAATTTACATGTCACAATTCTTACTTATATTCTCAGAAGTGTGAGAGATAAACACAAAATTGCAAGTTATAAAGTCCGATTCTGAGGGGATAAAAAAGGTACTTTCTTACAATTGTGAGTTTATATCTTGCAATTCTGACTTTATTTCTAAGAATTGCACATTTATCTCACAATACTGACTTTGCAATTCACAATTCAGAATTGCGAGAGATAAATTAGAAATTCTTAGAAATAAAGTCAGAATTGCGAGAAAGTCAGAATCTTGATATAAAAAGTAGCAATTTCTTTTCATTTTTTTTTTCAGTGTCGGAAACATGCTCTTAAGTTCACCAAGGCTGAAAATTCAGCTTTGGCATTACAGGAATACATTTAATTTTAAACTATATTAAAATGGTAATATTATCAAATATTATTACAAGTGAAAAATTTTTTTTCTTTGTTTTTAATCAAATAAATGCAGCCTTTGTGAGCATACTTTTAAACTTTGAAAAGTTTGGAATATTGATTATTTTTTTTGTAGTAGACTTCTTGAGGAATGGGACACTGTGGCTTTGCTAGTGCTTCCAAAACATCTCCATTTGTCTTCGATTCTTGCTTAATGGTGTGACTTTGGATTAGACTATGTATAAGCTGTTCAGTGGAGCATTAGTTAGTTTGTCCAGACAATAGCAGATTGGTGGGAATGTTTTGGAAACCTGTTAGAATGCAACCCTTTATCTTTGCAATAACCTTTGATGGGTTTGTCTTTAATATTGTTGAACAAAATATTGAGCAGTGTTCTGTCTTTTCTTTTTCCTCAGCACAACGCTCCTATCCCACAGGGTGGACGTGGAGCCATACAATACGTAACACAGTACCAGCATTCTAGCGGGCAGAGGCGCATCAGAGTGACCACAATTGCAAGGAAGTGAGTGTTTTCAACATTGACAATAAAAAGAGATATTTCTTGAGCAGCAAATCAGCATATTAGAATGATTTCTGAAGGATCATGTGACCCTGAAGACTGGAGTAATGATGCTGTCGTTATAGTATACTGTTATTAAGACCATAGTTTTTACTGTTTTTTTGATCAAATAAATGCAACCTTTGTAAGCGCAAGTAACTTCTTTCAAAAACATCTTACCAGCTCAAAACTTTTGAACGGTACCATAAGGCTTTTGTATATTAGAACTTCTGTTCTACTGTATTTCAACCCTAAATGTCACCGAGATACAAGAACCGATAAAGTCCACAAAGTGTCCACTTTTTTCACTATACATTTGAGTAATAGTACACTTGGCAAGAGGAACTATGGGGGGGGGAAACCTTGTAGATGGTTCTTCTTGTAGATTGTCCTTTCATAAATGTTCAAGCTTGGACATCATCTTTGTACATCATCCATTTGTTATGTTCAACATTCACGTACAGTTTCCAAGACAACTTGAAGACATCAAAAGATTCCACTTTTAGAACATTGCATTTGTTTGTCAGAATCAATGTGCATCGTAAGCTTAAATTTAGTCTTGGACAAAGACTAATGCACTGCTTGTAGCTTTCAAACATACTAAAAGTGTTTTAAGTGCCTGAAACATTACTGAGCTCTTTGACTCTTTTCTGTTCTGTCGCTTTAAATATACCTTTTAGATTTATTTTTTACCATGCAGACATGAGGATGAATCAATGTGAGTCAGACCGATGATGCAAAAGCTTGTATTTGAAGGTCACTGTGCTATAACATGTTCTTCGCATCCTCCTCTTCAGCTGGGCTGATGCGCAGACTCAGATCCAGAGCATCGCTGCATCTTTTGACCAGGAGGCCGCTGCCATCCTCATGGCCCGCCTGGCCATCTATAGGGCAGAGACGGAGGAGGGCCCGGATGTTCTGCGCTGGCTGGACCGACAGCTCATCCGCTTGGTGAGTCTTTCAGCACTTCTTCTTTCAGCTGGGACTTACTTGGTATAATCAGTCCTTTAGTATTAGGGATGCACAATAATATCTTTATTTTCTTTCATTTGCAGTGCCAGAAATTTGGAGATTATCATAAAGACGATCCCAATTCATTCCGTTTCTCTGAGACGTTCTCATTGTATCCTCAGGTACGTTCTTTTTGTCTCGCGCTCTGAGACTACACTGAATCTCGCTTTACAGCTAAGTGAAAATAAGATCTTGACATTGTCTTTGGCAGTTTATGTTCCATCTGAGGAGGTCTTCATTCCTGCAAGTGTTCAACAACAGTCCTGATGAAAGCACCTATTACAGACACCAGTTCATGAGACAGGACCTGACCCAGTCTCTGATAATGGTACAGCCCATCCTGTATGCATACTCGTTCAGCGGGCCGCCAGAGGTAAACATGCAAACCTTCTCCCACAGCACATTTAATGTTTGCTTGATTTGACGGATCAATGAGGGACTTTATAGATGGAAGATTCATGCATGATTTTCAACACATTAAATTTAAATGTTCTTCAGATTGTTAGAAATGAATGAATATATGATGTATATGTTGATATATATGATGTTTGTATGTATATACAGTGGGTACGGATAGTATTCAGACCCCTTTATATTTTTCACTCTTTGTTATATTGCAGCAATTTGCTAAAATCATCTAAGTTAATGTTTTTTCCTCCATTAATGTACACACAGCACCCCATAATGACAGAAAAACACAGAATTGTGACATTTTTGCAGATTTATTAAAAAGAAAAAATGAAATATCACATGGTCTTAAGTATTCAGACCCTTTGCTGTGACACTCACATATTTAATCAGGTGCTGTCCATTTCTTCTGATCATTCTTGAGATGGGTCTACACCTTCATTTGAGTCCAGCTGTGTTTGATTAAACCGATTGGACTTGATTAGGAAAGCCACAAACCTGTCTATATAAGACCTTACAGCTAACAGTGCATGTCAGAGCAAATGAGAATCATGAGGTCAAAGGAAATGCCTGAAGAGCTCAGAGACAGAATTAAGGCAAGGCACAGATCTGGCCAAGGTTAAAAAAAAAAATTCTGCTGCACTTAAGGTTCCCAAGAGCACAGTGGCCTCCATAATCCTTAAATGGAAGAGGTTGGGACGACCAGAACCCTTCCTAGAGCTGGCCGTCCGGCAAAACTGAGCAATCGGGGGAGAAGAGCCTTGGTGAGAGAGGTAAAGAAGAACCCAACGATCACTGTGGCTGAGCTCCAGAGATCCAGTCGGGAGATGGGAGAAAGTTGTAGAAAGTCAACATCACTGCAGCCCTCCACCAGTCGGGGATTTATGGCAGAGTGCATGACGGAAGCCTCTCCTCAGTGCAAGCCACATGAAAAAACACCTGAAGGACTCCAAGATGGATGGTGAGAAATAAGATTCTCTGGTGGGATGAGACCAAGATAGAACTTTTTGGCCTAATTCTAAGCGGTATGTGTGGGAGAAAACCAGGCACTGCTCATCACCTGTACAATACAGTCCCAACAGTGAAGCATGGTTGTGGCAGCATCATGCTGTGGGGGTGTTTTTTCAGCTGCAGGGACAGGACGAGTGGTTGCAATCGAGGGAAAGATGAATAAGTACAGGCCAAGTACAGGGATATCCTGGACGAAAACCTTCTCCAGAGTGCTCAGACCTCAGACTGGGCCGAAGGTTTACCTTCCAACAAGACAATGACCCTAGCACACAGCTAAAATAACGAAGGAGTGGCTTCACAACAACTCTGTGACTGTTCTTGAATGGCCCCAGCCAGAGCCCTGACTTAAACCCAATTGATCATCTCTGGAGAGACCTAAAAATGACTGCCCACCAACGTTTACCATCCAACCTGAAAGAACTGGAGAGGATCTGCAAGGAGGAATGGCAGAGGATCCAAAAATCCAGGTGTGAAAAACTTGTTGAATCTTTCCCAAAAAGACTCATAGCTGTATTATATCAAAAGGGTGCTTCTACTAAATACAAAGGGTCTGAATACTTAGGACCATAAGATATTTCAGTTTTTCTTTTTAAATAAATCTGCAAAAATGTCAAAAATTCTGTGTTTTTCTGTCAATATGGGGTGCTGTGTGTACTTAATGAGGAAAAAAAATTAACTTAAAAGATTTTAGCAAATGGCTGCAATATAAAACAGAGTGAAATGAAAACTGTAAGGGTGGTCTGAATACTTCCGTACCCATGTATATATATATATATATTATATATATACATAAATGAATAACGGTTCTGGCATTCAGAAACATGGCTTTTCATATCATGCTATGCTGATGACACTCAACTCTACCTCTCATTCAATCCTGATGATCCGACGATAGCTGCTAGCATCTCAGCATGTCTAACAGACATTCTTGTTGGATGACGGACCATCACCTACAACTCAACCTGGCTAAGACAGAACTACTTGTGGTTTCAACAAACCCATCACTATATCAAAATTTCACCATCCAGTTAAGCTCATCAACCACAACTCCTTCAAAAACAGCTAGAAACCTTGGAGTTGTGATTGATGATAAGCTGAATTTCTCAGACCACATTGCTAAAACTGTCCGGTCCTGCAGATTTGCTTTATAAAACATTAGGAAGATCAGGCCCTTTCTTCAGAACATGCACCACAACTCCTTGTTCAAGCTCTTGTTATGTCCAGGCTGGACTATTGCAATGCTCTCTTGGCGGGTCTTCCAGCCACTTCTATCAAACCTCTAAAATTATTCCAAAATGCTGCTGCAAGATTAATCTGTAATGAGCCGAAAAGAACGCACGTCACACCTCTGTTCATCAATTTGCACTGGCTACCAGTAGCTCCTCGCATTAATGTTTGCCTACAAAACCACCACTGGCTCTGCACCCACTTACCTAAATTCATAATCAAGAGTATGGGCCTCTAGAAGCTTGTGTTCTGCAAGTGAATGTCGCTTTATTGTGCCATCCAAAAGAGGCACAAAATCACTTTCACAAACTTTTAAATTAAATGTTCCCTCCTGGTGGAATGAACTGCCCAAATCAATCCGAGCAGCTGAGGCCTTAACCATCTTCAAGAAACGACTAAAAAAAACAACATCTGTTCCATCTTTATTTGACCCTATAAACTCTAGCACTTTCTCTTATATTTTAATTCTACTTTATCTATTTATATTTTTAATAAAAAAAGAAAAAAAACTAACACTAGCTTTCTATTTTTTCCTATTCTATCTACTTGTTTTTCTTTTTGTGTGTGTGTGTGTATATATATATAAGTATATATATATATATATATATATATATATAAATAATCCTGGCTAACGTGGCTACCGAGACTTGTCAAGGTGCACTACATATTGTGCTCTTTTGTAGTTTGAGCTTCTAGGTCCTCATTTGTAAGTGCTTGGAGATAAAAAACAAAAAAAAAAAAAAAGGGGGCGGTCTGCCTAAATGACTAAAGGTAACTATAAACTTTGTAGCCATGCCATATTTAAAATATATTTAAATCACATTTTAAATGTAATTATTTTATGAGAAAAAGCTGAATTTTGACAGGCATCATTACTCCCAGTCCTCAGTGTCACATTATCTTCAAAAAATCTATTCTAATATGCTGATTGGTTATTATATTCTTAACAGTGGTGAAAACAGCTGTGCTGCTTAACATTTTTGTGAAAAGGGGAATATTTAATTTTTTTTAAATATTAAAGTTTACAAACCATGGCTGAGTGAAATGTACTTCAGTATTGCAGTTTAAACTTAAAATAATTAAGTAGAAATTACTCATCAAACTCTAACTGGCCATGTTATATTTACTTATTTCCTTTGCTAATTTTCCTTAACTTAGTTAAGTAGATTTTACTTAATTCCATACTTACATTTTACTTCAAAAATATGCGTGCAGAAACTTGCAAAATAAAAATTACGTAAATTTTACTTATTGCCTTTTTCAGTGTTTGCAAAAAAGCTTCAAGACAACAATATTATGAGCTTAAACGAAAATAAGAACAAAAAGATCACAGCACACTAATTAAACAGAACACTGTTTAATCTGTTGAGTCTGGGGACATCAAGTGCACAGTCATCATGACACTGCACTGCACATTCAACGAGAGTCATGACACGTGATTGACTTTGAAGACTCATTAAGCTCATTAAAAATAAATAAATAAAAACAAAATCAATTAATACTGATATTAAAAAAATTATTAAACTACTTACACATTCTTACACTGCCTTTCAAAAGTTTGGTGTCAGTAATTTTTTTTGTATGAAATTAATACAGTTATTTTGCAAGGACGCATTTAAATGATCCATGTAGAAAATACATATTTAAAATGCCTTTTCTTGAAAAAGTAAAGTAGTTACTTTTTGTGTAAGTAGTTTAATAATTTTTTTAATATCAGTATTAATTGATTTTGTTTTTATTTATTTATTTTTAATGAGCTTAATGAGTCTTCAAAGTCAATCACGTGTCATGACTCTCGTTGAATGTGCAGTGCAGTGTCATGATGACTGTGCACTTGATGTCCCCAGACTCAACAGATTAAACAGTGTTCTGTTTAATTAGTGTGCTGTGATCTTTTTTGTTCTTATTTTCATTCAAGCTCATAATATTGTTGTCGTGAAGCTTTTTTGCAAACACTGAAAAAAGCAATAAGTAAAATTTACGTAATTTTTATTTTGCAAGTTTTTGCACACACATTTTTGAAGTAAAATGTAAGTATGGAATTAAGTAAAATCTACTTGACTAATTTAAGTAAAATTAGCAAAGGAAATAAGTAAATTTAGCGTGTCCAGTCAGAGTTTGATGAGTAATTTCTACTTAATTATTTTAAGTTTACCCTGCAATACTGAAGTACATTTCACTCAGCCACGGTTTGTAAACTTTACTCAAACAACATAGCACTGAAAAAAAAAGCCATTAAAGCATGTGGTTCACTTAGAAAAGCAAGTAGACAGCTCCTTATTCTTTTTAAGATAACATGTCTACTCAATAGAGTTATTACCCAAATAAACACAAAGGCCTCAATACTTGGCACATGATCACAATGACGGTAACATCATTGAACGTTGAGTATGAATAGGTCATTTTGAGTAGAAAATGAACTCTAGATGTCACAAAACGGCAACTTACTTAACCTAACAACAAAAGCAACCATAAAACAGTGTAAATACATCTCGAAAACAGTGAAAAATGTAACATTAATTACCCATGCCCTAGTGCATGATGGGAACAACGGGATCATGACTTTATTTTTACAAAGATTAAGTAAATCTCAAATTACTGCAAGTAAAATATACTCAAGTTCAAACTTTAAATTCTACAAGCTTAAATTGAGTACTAATATTGAATTTACTCTTTTTTTAATTCTTGCCTGAACTAAATTATTTAATGTAGAAATTACATTTGTTTTTCTGTGTTTACTTCACCACAAAATAATTTTTGAACTCTACATAATGTTCAGATAGTCTGTACTGCTTGTTCTTCAGTAGCAGTGAGTTAAACAACATCAGGGTGATGATACACACACATCAGTTTGAGTTGCGCGTTGTATTTCTAATCTGCTTTTAATGGAGGGCTTTGTCACTTACTGTTTTCCCCTGACATTGGGACCAGAAGGGGGAAGTTCTAGGAAAGATGTTTATCAAAGCATCTAACTGACAGAGACAGTCTAATAATGGCCTTTGTTTCCTGTTGTTGTAGCCAGTGTTGCTGGACAGCAGCAGTATCTTGCCTGACCGCATCCTCCTCATGGACACCTTCTTCCAAATTGTGATTTACCACGGAGAGGTAAGATGTAAAAATCACAGCGCATGTTCTGCCTTCCGATTGCACGGCGGTTTGTTTTCCCATGTGACTGGGTAGACGTTGGTTTAAAGCCAAGTCTTTTTCATCTCTTCAATAATTAAGAATGCAGTCTGCTTTCTTGGTCTCGGTCTGAACTGTTCAGTAATCTGTGCAAATGAATTCAGAGCCAGTTTTGCACTGAAACATGTTTAAACTTGGCTGCGTTTCAGAGGACAGACATTTTCTGATGAAACACTTGAAGGTGTCTCGCTGAAGTACATGCTAATGAAGTGAAATTTTAAACAAATGGAGTGAGATGTTCCCATTTACTAGCGCCAGTAAACAAGATGTATTTTCACATTTGGCACCTTGTTGGATGACTTCTGACAGATGCATTGTGTTTTCCCTCATGTAGACGGTGTCTCAGTGGCGTAAAGCCGGGTACCAGGACATGCCTGAGTATGAGAACTTCCGCCACCTGCTTCAGGCTCCTGTGGATGATGCCCAAGAGCTTCTGCACACTCGATTCCCCATGCCACGCTACATCGACACAGAGCACGGCGGCAGTCAGGTACAGAGGACGTCAATAATTCTGAGGCACTCACACTAAACTAAACCGGTTCCACTGATTTATTGATTTAACAATATTAAAGGTCATCAATGTTCATTATTCATAAGTAAAGGTCATTAATATTCACTGACCTTTGTAATCTGAGTTAAATAAAGCAATAAGCCACGAGATGTTGTGCAATACAAGCTCTGTCCCTAAACCTTTCACATACATAGTCATAAAAACGGAATTTACTGTATAACGCTGAATGTCACGGAATTTGCCAAATTTTGTATGAATAAATCAAAAAGCATGTCAGTACACTTAAAACATTATGGACTAGTGTCTGTGCATATTAAGCCACAGAAATACTAAATATGAATCCTGCATGTTCTGCGTGCCTCTGTGTGAATGAATGATGCAAAGCGTGGTTTCATTTACTATACACATACTGAAGCGCGCATGATGCTCGCAGGGATTTCAGCCTCTGCCGCCTCATTTTATGAGTACATAAACATCTCTAGAACGGCTCAGTCACTTCATCAGCATTTTAGTTTCTTTTGAGAAAAACTCGTCATATTATATGCAAACTTGAAGAATCTGTGACTGAAATAGATTTCTTAATGTAATGATAGTCCATCTACTACTACTAATAAAATTATTATTAAAACATTATTTTTATATATGTATTATAACAGTATGTCTGAAAAAATAAATAAATTAAATAATAATAAATTATTTTTTAGAAAACAATTCATTAGAGATGCTTTTGGATTATTAAAATACAAGGGAAGCCAGTAAATACACTCCAGAAAATTAATAAAAAATAAAAATAAAACTCAATTTGAGGGGGGAAAAAAACTCATAGGGGCCTTAAAAATACTAATTTTGTAAACTTTTAAAAATTGTTATTTTGAATTGTAAGTATCATGATTTCAATTTGTTGATGATTTGATGATTAATAAAACTTAATTTAATCATTAAAACAGAGTTGAGAAAAATTAAAACAGAAAAAAAAACCCCGAAAACGGAACTTAGGGGAAAAAATAACCGGATTTCATAGGGCTCTACATACACTATTAAAAATAAAGGTTCTTGTGGGCATTGAGGGTCCATGAAGAAATTTAGCATGGAACCTTGCATGTGCACAAAGTTCTTCATATTGTGGAAAAAAGGTTCTTTAGATTATTAAAAAAAAAATTATTTTAAGAACTGTTCAATGAAAAGTTCTTTGGGGAACCTAAGTGTAGGCAGTTAAATTCTAAGGTGCCTTTTAACAGTAATAGAGCCTGATAAGTGACTGACTTGGAACACTACGTAGTCAGCAACTCTGGACTACTCATATTAAACACATGAGAGACCTGATTTACAGTTTATTCTAATGCAATCTGAAATTAGAATGTTGCTAATAGTTAGTCTTATAAGCACAGCATTTGTAAAATAGATAAAAGAAAGGTTCAATGACATTGAATTAGATTTTTGTCAATACTTTTAAATATATTTATAACAGAAATGTATCTTGATTTTTGGATTACACTTTTTACTCTTCTCTCTGGGTTTGGATTGTTCTCTCAATGTCAGATTTGTCAGCACAATGTTTCTGCCTACATTTTGGCATAGCCTTTATGTTGGGAATGCACCAGTGATGCCTTAAATTGCTGTCTAGGTAGGCAGTTCTGTGTCAGCTCAAGTTTTGGAGCAGAACTCTCTTAATTCTGGAAAAAATCAGTGCCATGGTGATTATTTGCGTTTTTTTTTGTTGTGTTTTAATGGAATGGCAACAACAGTTATAATATAAAAGATGGCAATTTTCACAAACAACCCCCCCCCCCCCCCCCCGTTCAACTTATATTTTATGATAAAAAACAAAAACACAAGCAAATTTCTGCAAAGTAATATTGTTCAGTAGCCGCTGAGGTTATGGTTGCCAAGCAGCATAACAAATCAAAGATCATTCTGTGTTGCAGCCAACATTTAAGTGCACTTGGCTCTGGAATAGGGATGTCTGCTGATACCGTGTGTGTGTGTGTGTGTGTGTGTAGTGTATATATTAATATATTATATCTATATCTAATATATATATATATATATATATAGATAATATATTATTATATATATATATATATATATAATATATATAGATAAGATAGTACAGCTGAGCGATAATGAGGCTAAAATATATATAGTTCATATTTTTCCAAATTTTGATGACATTTTCAATTATCTCTCTCTTATATGTATTTATGGGGGGCAAAAATTAACCTTTTTCAATTTTTTGAGAGCAAATGCCACTTAAAACAATTGACAGGTCTATTAACTGCATGTACACTGTAAACTGTAGGTTTTTATTTCTAAAAAAATAGTTAGAGAGCGCCTTGGCAAACGACAGTTTTTTTTTTAATCAGTAATTTTGCACTAGTCAGTGCAAATATTTATAAATTGCTTTCACAAATCCACCTCCATTTTCTCAAGCCTTGATTAATGACGGCTCAAATGGAAGGTGCTACTTTGAAAACAGTTGTTCCGCCAGCTCTTCAGTCAATTTCTACGCCTGAGCAACTCGCCCTCTGAGATTTTTAAATGGCGCTTGTGAATAAATGACTGTAATGGGTCATCGAGACATGGCTGCTGTTCTGCATATTAATACACCATGTGAACTGTTTTTAGGGTCTGAATTTTTACCGAGATTTATTTTCTCTCCCCCTCCAGGCTCGTTTCCTCCTCTCCAAAGTGAATCCTTCTCAAACTCACAACAACATGTATGCATGGGGTCAGGTAAGCGCATATATCTCGCCAACACAAGCACATTTCCTATGTGAGGAATATTGATTAGTCTACTGTGACGAGCCATTGTTATACAACAATATAAACACGTCTCGGCTTGTTCTAATATTGTTTTACCCACACCGCCGCTGATTGAATCACACTTCCTCTGTTTGTGTAGGAGTCTGGCGCACCCATTCTGACAGACGACGTGAGTCTTCAGGTGTTTATGGATCATCTGAAAAAGCTGGCAGTGTCCAGCGCTGCCTAAGAGCATCCGCTCGTCAATCTTTTTCTCAGTAACACACAGCCAGCAGGGTCACATTGGCACTGCCCTCAGTTTTCCCCATTTATATCATGCATATATTGAGCCTAGATCTTTGAAAAGAGAGATTGAGTCAATCGTGAAGGGAAGTGTCATTCTTGAATGATTAATTATGACAAAAACTGGTAAACGCTACATGTTGAGTATACATCAGGACAAGACATTTGTAACTGTTTTAATCAGAATGAATCTAATTTAGCTATGTGAGTTAAAGAAATAGTTTACACGAAAATGACAATTCATTTATTATGTACTCGCCCTCATGCTATTTCAAACCCATATGCTGATTTTGTTTTTGGTACCTGAACACAAACGGATTTTTTTGAAGAATTATCTAGACAAAAATTGTCCATATGCTTTATTTCCAAGTCTTCTGAAGCCATATAAGCTTTCAGTCATTTCAGTTTTTTAGTCATTATTCACTGCCTAGCCCACATTTGTCTCCAGGATTTAAAAAATGGATATATGCTATACAAATGGCTTTTATGTACCATTTTTGATTTAGTCTAATTTGATTATAGGAGAGTTTAAAATACTCTGTACTAGGAGAGCAGAAGTACTATTAAAGGTCATTAATATCCATTATTCAAAAGTAAAGGTCATTAATATTCACTGACCTATGTAATCTTAGTTAAATTAAGCAATAAGCCAATGCTGTTTGTTGTCGATAGCTTCTGCGCGCCATTTTTGAATGCTCTAGACATGAAATCTTAAATTTCCTTGTACAACGCTATTGTATGACTTCAGAAAACCTGGAATGTAGTGCAAAAGTCATATCGATTTACTTTTATTGTGCTTTTTTCCTATGGCAAAATCCATAATTCTCAAAAGCTATTTGCCAGCATATGGGTTTGGAACAACATGAGGGCAAGTAAATAATGACTGAACATTCGTTCTTTGGCTGAACTATTGCTTTGAATCTGATGTTTACGTGAACGAAGCTCTGTGATGAGACTTATGTTGAACGGAGGGAGGAAACTCGCTGGTTTTAGCACACCTGCAGCAGATACTTTTGTTTGCCTAGTCGAGGAAGGTGAAAGCAGTGCCAATGTAGCCAATTAAGCATGACAGCTCGAACGCCGCCTCTAGCCAACAGCGCAGAACAATGGCTTATTTTTAGACCCTGTGCGCGTCTCTCCGTTGATGGTTTGTGTTTCAGCGCAGGGTTGAATGCCCCGTTCCAAACACAGACTTGCGGAATTTGTAAGCTGCCTTTCTGTCTGTAGCTCTGATATTTATGAGCCGTTTCTAGCAGTATTGTATTGTTTGTTTCTAATAAAACCGGCTTCGTGATCCCAGCTTTTCTGCAGTGTTCAGATTTTGGAAACTGAAAACCTTCTTTCTGTCACTCTTGCCTTTCAAGTCAGCATCCTGTGAGTCTCAAAGGACACGGAAACTGACTGTGTGTTGTTAAAAGAAGAGTTGAAAACACTGTCATCATTTTCTCACCCTCATGTCATTCCAAACTGCATGACTTTGCTTTCTTCTGTGAGACACAGAGGTTTTGTATCATCTCTGAGCTGTTCTTTTCCATACAGGCTTTGATCGACACGAGTGTCGAAATATTCCTTTAACAGAGCGCAACTATTGCATGTTCCACAAGTGAGAGTTTGGGCTTTTGTGTAAAATAATTAATTGCATTACAGAGTCATGAAATACGATAGCACGGTTTAACACAAAGATTCAGGGATTTCCTTCAAGACTAATTACCTAGTTTACACCATTTCTGTGGTTGTTTTCACTGATGGCCACACGGGAGCAGCAATTAACTAAGAGAGCACCGGTTCAACTGTGATTATTGGACAAGTCAAACGTTCCTTGAAATTCTGTATGTAAATGATTAAACTCTCACAGCAGTCGATCTAGATATTTCCCATCCAAGTTTAATGGAAAGACAATTACAGATTCATGCCTTAAGTGTTCATTATTTCAGAACGTACCATGTTATTCTCAGTTAAAGTTCTCATCCGTCTCCCTATCCATACTTGTATGGATCATCCTGTCAAATAGACATGCCAGGGTTTTCATGCTTATTAAACACTTCATTAGGCCGGTATGAAAAGGATATTACTTACACCCCCTGAGCACAATGTATGTAATGTATGATCTATATTCTGATTCTATAATGCATGCTGAAACGTTTTTCACACTTGATTTCAGCTCAATGGCTGTGAAAGCCTGTAACTATACCGGTAAATTCCATTGATTTTATCCTTACGCATTTGTTTTCTTCATATATCCCATCTATTACTTTCTTAAATTTGCCTCCCAGTCTCACTATTTCAAAATTTAATCAAAAATACCATTAAAAATTGAGGAACTATGTCTAAAGAGCATGCATTACATGTTGATTTGGAAAGCATGAATTGTAGTCTCTTATTACAATTGCAACATGCAAATCAATGTGTATGTGAGGGGTGCAAAGTATATCTGTCTTCCAGTGAAAGACAGTTATTTATTAGCAACATGAACCCAAATCCGATTGGCAGGAGTGTCATGATGCATTTTACATTCACTGCAGAATGCAAGCAGGTTGCAGACATTGAGAGTGGAAACAAAGCATATTGTCAAAGACAATATTCCCAAACTGTATTGCTGTGGTCCATAACAATCTGATCTGATTTAATCTTAGAAAACAATCTTTTACTTAGATCGTTGCCTTAAGACAAATTAAGACCTATGTCTATAACAAAACCACATCTGGAGTGTTGTTAAACCCACTGTCTTGTAACATCCTCAAGAGAGGTTGAGAATTATCGCTCGCCAGAAAATCTCCATTAATTATTGAATGAGATCTGCTGCATTTTGGTGCAAAATATGCACTTTAATTATGCATTAGATTTGATAAGCAGTTTCTCCATGGCTCATTGGAAAAAAATTCAATGCTACAGATTTTGGGTCAATGTGTTTCACTTTTCCAATTCATTCGCCGTGATGGATCCAGCTAATTAACCCACACAGTGCTGGCCTCTCACAGATGGGTGGAAAATTACTCATTACGGCAAATGAAGGTACGGCCTTGCTGATTGAAATTCTCCAAATATCTCTCCCTAGATGGAGTATGTTTGCAGACTCACTACAGCCTCGTTCAGGTGCATTTGAACGCAAGCCTCATGACACATCCATCACCTGCCTACATGAATCATCTCAGATTTTTTCAGCAGTTTTGTCTAGATAATATAGTCAGCCCTTTCAAACAGCTTTTAAAGAGGCAGCTATTTTGTCCTTGTAATCAGGAGACTGTTTGTCGTTTAAGCAGGTTGCTGTAGAGTCTGTATATTGAATAGGCTGTACACAAGAGGATAAGGGGATTGGGGATCTGTGATGCCATCAGTACAGTAATGTCACAAAAGAGAGACCTGTGCATCTCAAATGAATTCAGAGGACATTCTGAACCACTCAAACTACACACTGCCAAGGATAAAGTGCTTTCTGTGGGGTTATTTGAAAAACATGCACAAAAGGTTTTTTTAGGGCACTGCAATATGCCCAAAAATCAAGAAAGAAGAATGATTTTACTGTAAAAATATTTAACTTAAATTTACAGTAAAGAAATTAACTGAAATAATAGTATTAATATATCAAATTACTAAAATCATTTTTTTTAATCTTTATATTATGCTGTGACAGCCACCTTAAAAATACAGGTGGTGAAGCAAAAGCCACATGAAGAATCAAAGTAGCTTTTCCACAAACTGAAGTAAATACTAAATATACAGGTGTACTGTCATATACACAAATATGAAACACCATCATGGTAACATACGACACTAAAATAATGCAATAAATATGGATTTAACAACATATTATGTAGCACAAAGTCCTAATGTACATTACTGATAACTTAGTCTCACAAATGAAACCATGAAGAATATTTCAATTTCAATGAAAAACCATCAGATGTGGAGTGTCAATTTATGATTTTTCACTGAAAATTGTAAGGTGACTTGTTCTATCTATCCATCCATCCATAGCTATAACAAACAATATACAAACATTAACTCGCTGTCATGATGTTATAGTGTTACTAAACTATTCTAAGTGGTTGTTAGTGCTTTGGTGTTAGTAATGGACTTTATTCAGTAGATGCCATATTTATTTTTAACAAATGCAACTGACATAGATGTACAGTCTGACATTACAACATGTTGCACGGCCTCCGTCTATTCCTAACAAAAAATACAAACGGATAAATAGTAAGGGACAAATAATAGGATAAGCGTATATGCATAGCATGGGGTTAATATGTTAGTAAGTGCAAATTTGAAAACCACAAACCTTTTACTCAAAACAGAAGCCTTAATGAATTTTTAGCAGCATCTTAATCAACACTTACATAGACTTTTAACAATTTAATTCAAATCTGTGAAATCTGAAAGTGAGCTTTCAAAGAAAACATGCCTGCATTTTAACTTTGAGCACTGGAATGTGTTATTCGAACGTTTTAATTACATATAATGTGATAAAAACGGTCCATATTCTGCAACGAATGTATGGCAATGAATTGCGGTTACTATTACCATGGCAACCCTGCATCTGAGATAATTTTTTCGGCATATAATCATCTGAGAGAATTTAATCTGGCATTGACAGCCAAGACTTTACTCTTATACTGTCACTTCGAGGACAGAAGAGATGACAAGCTAAATTTATATTCAAATACTGTTTGTCGTCAGAGTTAAACACAGTTAACTGAGCAATTGCTGGTATAGTCACTCAGGTTCAAATATACGTCAAGTTTCAGCTTTACGTGACCACGACTTCACATTATTACAAGACAGTCACAGCTTTAAGATAAGGGTATTATAATAAAAGCTTCACAGAAGAGTAAAAAAAAAGTATTATGGAAATGACATTATTACAGTGTATGCAATATGTGGCTGTAAACTGACAGTTGTGATATATGAATATTTGCCATTTCTATTCATAGCTTCTGCCACATTTTTTATTTGAATTTTGAATGATAATTGTGGCTACCATTATCCTCTGAACTATGAGCAACAATATAGTGCTGAGAATCTTAAAGAAGTCAAGTTTGATTCTGTTTCCTGCTGGCAACTGTGTGAGAAACTGTGTGAAATATAATTGCATCATTATGTAGAGAAGCCATTGCTTTACAGTTATATTTGCCCTTTAATAGCTGACACGTATGTAATTTCATATTTGCAGTATGTTTCTTTGTCCTGTGTTGCCAAGTAACTAAATGGCCATTAATTTGAGTACACTGCATTTGCTTTAGTCTACTGCACATCCGTAATTCTCATAAATCTTAGCACACAATCTCAGAGGATGGTCTTCTCATTCAGGGCAAGTCTCAGATGTCCAGAGACAAGCGTTCCAATGAATGAGCATGATTTCTCAGATACACAGCGCTGTGGTCTCTGTGAACTCTCATTCTGGGACGTTACTGATGGATCACTCTCCTGTGCCACTGACAGTTCTATTTCAGTCAGACTTATCTATGGAAGCCTGTTTCTGTGACGGAATAAAAAAAAAAAGATAATTACTTTTTACCTCACAATTCGGACCTTTTCTCCCCTCCTTCCTCCTTGCAATGTGAGGTTTATATGTCTCACCATCTTGTTTTCTAATAAAAGTTTACATTTTACAATTCTGACTTTTTTTCCCCTCAGAATTCCGAGTTTATATCTCACAATTCAGACATTTTTTCTCAGAATTCTAAGTTTACATCTCACAATTTTGGACACTTTTTTTTTCCCCTCAGAATTCTGAGTTTAGATTTCGAAATTCTGACTTTTTTCTTAGAATTCCAAGTTCACATTTTACAATTCTGACTTTTGTCATATTTTTCTCAGAATTCCAAGTTTAGATTTCGAAAGTATCTGACATTTTTTTCTTAGAATTCCACGTTGTACTTTTACCATTCTGGACCTTTTTTTTCCCCTCCAGATTCTGAGTTTAGATTTTCAAAATTCTGACTTTTTTCTTAGAATTCCAAGTTTACATTTGACAATTCTGACTTTTTCCCTCAGAGTTTAGATTTCGAAAATTCTGCTTTTTTCTTAAATTCCAATGTTTACATGGACAATATTTTACTTTTTTTTTCCCTCCGAGATTTAGATTCGAATTTCTGACTTTTTTCCTTAGAATTCCAAGGGTTCGCATTTTTACAATTTCTGCTTGACTTTTTTTCTCAGAATTCCAAGTTTAGATTTCGAAATTCTGACTTTTTTCTTAGAATTCCAAGTTTACATTTTACAATTTTGACTTTTTTTCCCTCAGAATTCTGAGTTTAGATTTAGAAATTCTGACTTTTTTCTTAGAATTCCAAGTTCACATTTTACAATTCTGACTTTTTTTCTCAGAATTCCAAGTTTAGATTTCGAAATTCTGACTTTTTTCTTAGAATTCCAAGTTTACATTTTACAATTCTGACTTTTTTTTCCTCCGAATTCCGAGTTTACATCTCTCAATTCTGACTTTTTTTCCCTCAGAATTCCAAGTTTGATTTCGGAATTTCTGACTTCTTTCTTAGAATTTCTCTCCAAATTTACATTTGTACAATTCAGACTTTTTTCCCCATACATTCGAGTTTACATCTCTCAAGTTTTAACTTTTTTCTCAGAATTCCGAGTTTACATTTTGCAGTTATGACTCTTTTTCTCAGAATTTTGATTTTCATCTTGCAATTCTGTTCTTTTGGTTGCCGCACTTAGATAGAATAAAAAAGTAATTGCACAGCTTTTATCATAACAACTGCATCAAGGCTTCTTTAACGCAATTGCAAAATATCGTCTCACACTTCAGACTTTTCTTTTTTAGACTATAGGTTGAATCTTGCAATTCTGAGTTTGTTTCACAATTCTGATAAAAAGAGAAAAAAGTGTTAAATGTAAAACTCAGAAAGATGAGAAAAAAAATTCTGAATTGTTGCAATTGCCTTTATTTTTTATGCCACGGATATATATGTATCTGTGAAATATAGTTCCGAGAATTCATTCTGGCTGTGTCCGAAATTGCATGCCCTCTGAGTAAGTAGAGTAACACTTTACTTGAAGGGGTGTGCATAAGACTGACATGACACCTTCATAATCATGACATGACACATGTCATTAATATGAAGGAGGTTTTACTGAGTTTAGAACCACTTTTTTCATTCAGTGTCTTTCGCGCAGTTATGTCATTATTTGTAAATATGACATTATTTGACCTAACCTAACCCTACCCTTACCCCTAACCATAGCCCATAACAAAGACATCTCAAACAATGTCATCTTTGCATTAAAAATTACATAACTGAGCGAATGACACTTAATGACAGTTGTCATAAACATGCATAAAAAACCATTCATATTCATGACATGTGTCATGTCATGATTATGAAAGTGTCAGGTCAGTCTTATGCACACCCCTTCAAGTTAAGTGTAACCGTAAGTAGTTACTAGCAATGGGATTCAATGGAAAGAAACTTTTGTTTAGGACTCTTCTCATGAGAAACAGACCCCAGTCATCTCTATTTTGCCTTTCCAGAGCAACAATGTCACAAACTGTGCTCAGCTTTGCCACAATCTCAATATGAGCTAATTTACTGTATATTTATAATATTCATAATATTTCTACCAAATGATGTGAAATTTACACTCCACATAAATGTTATAGCTCTATACTCTTACTGTATTTTCTCATTTGTCTACTTCAGTTAATACATTTATTATTTTTTTTTAATGTACATATTCATTTTTAAGTAATAAAACTACCTGTTAAATTGGCAGACCTATGAAAGAGAATCCATCCATTTTTAATTCGCCTTATTTGAGTTACACTGATTTTCCTTTCATGGCAGCTTGAAATGTGACTAAATTTAGTTCAATATTTTTTGATTAGCCACCAGGCACTAATTTGTCATATCTACATCAACACTCACACAACACGGATCTAACGCTGTGCTTTTGTCAAGAGTATATGTGTGTGTGCGCTGTTAATTATTTATGTTGACATATGGAGCACTGCAAGTTAAAAGTGTTTTTCATCTTGTTTATCTATATCTGTACCTGCGGTGGTGATTACTTTGACTGAACAGCAAATAATCTCCTGGTATAAAGACGACGCCTGCGGGGGATTGATTTAAGGGCTGCAACAATAAGGAACTACATTCAATAAATCCATGATTTCCAAGTATGTGAAGGTATACTTCATCAAGACCCTTTCAAACAAAACCCTTGGATTATGTTCAGAATTCAATACTAGCATTTTGCTTACAGCACATTATATACAGCACATTATTTTTCAGTAGTATGTGAAATAGTGGGCTATGCAGCAGACATCAGTATGCTAAAATTGTTGACACATGACATTGTGTTGCATGTTTAATTAATCAGATATAAATAGTTATTTAGCATTTAGATGCAATTTTGTGCAAAAATGTCTTTTGGCAGTCTGCTAAAAATCACAGTTTATACTGCTTTGGCTTATTCACTACACTGTCATTCAAGCCTTGTGTTTAGCATATTATATAAGATGATTGCAGTTATTTATGGAGAGCTCTTTAAGGCAAGACACGCCAGGTGAACAGGGTTAAAAAAATATATCACTATACCTCCCCAGTTGATTGATTACATTAAGAATAGCAAAATAAAAAATGTAAATATGAAAATGAGGCATTATTTAATTATATATGCACTAATTTGCTTGCCTTTCCAGAACAGAAATCTGAACATTGGATAAAGCCATGCTTAAGCCAAGCTTAAAATACAAAATTGTTTGATTGTACAGACATATTAGTCAAAGTGTTTTACACATGGGATTTTGGATCTCTCTATCTCTATAAATCAGAAAATACTGTCAACAGCTAGAAAAAATACTTTTGCTCCATTGTTTTAGGAATAAAATGTATAAAAACGGTGAGCAATATATGAACAAACTCCTCTGTAAAACCCTTCAGAATATAGATAGGAATAAAACTGTTTAGAGTGCTACTGTAAGTGCTGTTGAATTGTAGATCTGGCTCAGTGCAGAAAAGAAAAACTCCTTTTGAGAAAATGACCTTTAAAGAAATGTATTGTAATTGAAATCTGCAGACACAAATATAGATAGCATGCATTAAGGTGTATTTTGGATGTTTTCTTTCCACTAGACTGAAGAAAAGACATGTTATGGAAGCAGAAAAGCCCAAAAGTGGTGTCTTGCCTTGAAACATGAAATGCATTTGTGTTTTTCCTCATCTACTGATGTTCTTATACAGAGTTTTGGGGCACTAAGAGCCAATGGCTATAGAAACATTTGCAGTCTGTGCACTGGAGGAATAGTATCAGAGTTTCCAAACATGCCATGCACACAACTTATTCTGGATGTGCCTGTCAGTCTCTATCACACACTGTCGCTAAAGCAGGTGATCAGTCAGAATTGCTTTTGACTGAGAGCTTTTTAGAACCATCACACTTTTAAAGGTCAGCGGCAGCCAACACTTCAGTATGACAATAAGAGGGGAAGATTTGTCATTGGAAAAAAAGTTAATCTTCTACATTACTTGCTTTTTGAGTGCATATTGGGCTGTCAAAAATCAAATGCCTTTCTAATGAGTTCCTCTTCACCGAGACGTAGAAATCGGATTATGAGCCAGATAGGACACAACAAGAGAAGATTAAAGGAAACCAAAAATTCTCAGATGTTGTGAATCATGACACCGAGTAGTGAAAAAGCACCTTAATAAATAAAAATCAAGAGAATAAAACCAAATCAGACAAAGCGGACATACACAAAGTGGTAAAATTTTATTACTGCAGGAATATAGAAAATTTTGAGGAGAAATTAGTTAACTCTATAACAGCCTGACAGCAAATAACATCAACTTCAACTCTTTCTGCTCAATTCATCACACATATTCCACCAGCACGGCTGCAAATAAAGATCGCCACATTAGTCTGAATGAGGCAAGAAAAGGGGCGTGTCAAAGAGGAACTGGAGATCAGCAACCAATCATCACTTGCTACTACCGCTCGAACTGATCTAGAGTCAGGTGTGCATTTACCAGAAATGATTCGAAAAGTTTTGGGGCAGAATCTTTTTTTTTAAATAAATGAATAACTTCATACACATTAAACTGATCAAAAGTGACAGTAAAGACATTTATAATGAATCCGTGTATCATTCGATCATTCGTCTTTTGATTTAATATTGAAAGTAGAAAAATGAGAAAACGGCTCCTTTTTTGTTTTTTTGTTTTTTTCCAAAAAACGAAAAACGAAAATTCATCTTAAATTTTCGTTTTTCGTTCATGGGTGGAAAAATTAATAAACAGCTTGAATATTGGATTTCTACACGTGGGCGGGAATTAAACGCCCCTTTCTGCTGATTGGTCAGCCGAAGATCAAACCGTGCCGTCATCAGTTCTTCTGCAGTATCACGCAGCAGAATAATAGTCCTCCACTGCTGCAGTTGTACGGATTAATAACCCATTTGATCAATTTCATATTTTTCTCATCAAACGGACTAATGAATAGCTCGACACAACTTGTACCGGGGTAGAGTCTAGACAGGGCTTTCTTCTGTGACTTTGTGGTTCTTAAAGTGATAGGGGGTCCGCAAAATTATTTGCTATAGCCTAAAGTATTTCCAGACTGTAAAGTCGCTTTTTTTGTCATGATACATCGGCCTACTGTGATTTATTCCAAAGTGACTTATATGATGCATTTAATGTAAAATAATCTAAATGAAGCCTTTTAAAAGACGAGTATTCGCTGTGGTTGATGTTTGTGGCATGTGTCAGAAAGATGCTCAAGGAGACCTACGTGCTAAAGCAGCGCTTTCTGTTGTTCTCTTTATTTTTCAAATGCATGACATTTTGTAGTTATTTTGAAAGTAACGTTACAATTAAAATATACATTTTACCATACGACTAATGGCAGTGTATTAAGTTATTTCCCCTCGATGGGGAAAAAATCCAAGTGAACGTCAAGTGAATGTAAACTGGTTTGGAACTGTGTGAACTAGAGTGACTACTCACCTTAATGTTGTTCTAAAGGCTTATTACTTAATAACACAAAAATGTCCTGCTCGCACTTGCCAATTTAATGGCAGAGAAAGGTGACTTTAGTTTTTTTTTTTTTTTTTTTTTGGAAGCGGATGAATATTTGTCGTAAAATAATCCTATGCATCTCATGGCATATATTCCAAGCATTCTGAACTTCTACTGAGGGTTTGGTGAGAAAAAAACAAAATGGCAAGTTATTATATTTTATGAAAATATTGCGTTGCAGTGCGAGTGCGCAGCAGCTCAAGCCGCGCACAAGTGCATATCCTTTTGAGAAATCAATTATAATCAATTTTAATAAAACACAAGACTACATTATATAACTCTAACAGTAGGCTATTTAATATCTGTTGTTCTCCGGTTGTCAGTCAGAATGACAGTTCTTGTGTGAACATAGGCCTGTATATACCCAAGCCAATGTATTATTCTTTCCTTTTTGTCTTAGTGTTTAAAATATTTATTTTGAAACAAATTAATTAATTTCTTGATTAAACAAACAGACTTACTGGGTGAGCAGTGTAGGCTATGACAGCTGTCATATCGTACCCTGCCATGCCCAGCTGATGCAATGAATATAATTTATATCTACACAGAAAAAAGCCCTGTCTAGACTCTGCCCCAGTATGAGTTGTTGAGCTATTCATAAGCCAGTTTGTTTGACAAAAAAAGATTAAATGTAGTTGCGATAAATGCGTTAAGAATCCATACAACTGCAGCAGTGGAGGACTATTATTCTGCTGCAGAAGAACTGATGACCGCATGGTTTGATATTCGGCTGACCAATCAGCAGAAAGGGGCATTTAATTCCCGCCCACGTGTAGAAATCCAATATTCAAGCTGTTTATTAATTTTTCCACCCATGAACGAAAAACTAAAATTTAAGATGAATTTTCGTTTGTTGGGGAAAAAAACAAAAAAACGAAAAAGGAGCCGTTTTCTAATTTTTCTACTTTCAATATTAAATCCAAAAACGAATGATCGAATGATACACGGATTATAATTTCACACAAAATTTCAATTTCAAATAAATGCTGTTCTTTTTTTTTGTTGTGATTATGATACTGCATTATTACTAGAGGAATAAAATTGGTTGCCAACTGCACCACACTTCTGGACTTGGTGGCAAACTGTCTTTCCATCTATGTATGACATATTTTTATTTGCTTTTTGCATTGTGCAAGCGTCCGGAGCTTGGGAAAGGCACTATATAAATCAATGAAAATTTAATTAAACTTTTGAACACATTAGAATGATTTTTGAAGGATCATGTGACACTGACATGTGAATAATTATGCTGAATATTCAGCTTTGCATAGGAATAAATTACCATTTTAAATTCTATTCAAATAGAAAACAGATATTTAAAATAGTAATATTACTATTTTTACTGTATTTTTTCATCAAATAAATGCAGCCTTGGTGAGCATATGTAAAGGGGGGGGACGAAAAAGTCTAACCGGCCGCACATTTTTGAACAATATTGTGCCTAGAAATAGAAGTAACTGTTATATTTAAATAAATGTTCTGGGTAACTAATGGCATGCTGGTGATAACCACATAATAACTTCAATTTGTAATACAAAAGTTGTTACATATAGTATGAACACACTTAAAACTGTAAGTCTGTGGGGCAGGATATTACATGGGGCCTAAAAGCAGAAAAGCATTGCTTGTATTTTTGTGAAAGCACTTATATGAATTTATTTGTACAAAATTGTGTGTTATTTGAGCTTTAAAGTAAAGATCATCCTTTTAGAGGTGCAACTATTGTTCTAGGTGGATGAACTTCTGGTTAAGAGTAATTTTAGCAACATTTTGAAGTATCTTACAGTGCTAAGTTTTGCCTCATAGATTTCCACCAAATTACTGTGCATTGCATTTTTGCTTGTTTTTAACAAAATGAAGTATAAGTCCAAATCATTTTGTTTTGTATTCAACATGCCAAAGGCTTAAACTGTTTTGAACTCAGATTATTCCTAAAAATATGCACACAAAAAAAATAAAATTGTATTAAAAATATAGTCATTTAAAAGCAGCGTTGGCGTTATACTAAGTGTCTACACTGGCTGTTTTTAAATGACAGCACATGTGAAGGCCTCTCGGCAGGATTTTCTGACATTAGACCGAGTTAATGATGTGTGAACTGTCAGTGATTGTGCCCTGTAGTCCAACGGCGCTGCTCTCTCACCATCCTTTAACAGTAGTAGGTCATTTTAATCACAAGATGTGGCGCTCGACTAACAGCCTCACATTTCTCACCCCACACAGGAATACGCTTAGACAGCTTTATACAGATTCACAGTCTGCCGGTGCGCTCCAACACCCAGCACAGCACTGAACAGTTATGTGTTTTTGACTTAAACACACACACCATACTCTAAAAATAGAGCTTGACTTCATTTTTCTATAATGTGCATATGCGTTTATACTCGGCTGGTGGAATAGCGGTGAATTAGTGGTCTTTGTGGAGTAATGTCTTAATGGTTTCTGTTGGGTAATGTTGGGGTGGTGTGTTTTGCTCTGCTGAAGCTAAATGACTCTGATGTCTCCTCTTCATGTTGATGATTACAAGTCATTTTAGCTCACTGACTGTTTACGCGTAGACACTTCCATTTTCAGCTCTAACTACAGCCTGGACAAGCAAGGTGACAGCATGTAACCATATGGATTGTTTTTAAATGACTAAAGGTTATAGTGAACTTAATACCTATGATATGCATTCCATTCTATCGCATCTACCTATACACTTTAAAACAAGAGCTCTGCACAGCCTAAAATCACATACGTATTCTCTCCAGATTTCCAATAAACAGTACTTTCACAAATCAAAATATATAGGGGATATCGGGTCTAGTGATTTCACAAGGATTGATATATATCATTCTCAGAATATATAATATGAGACAGTTTGTAGTAAATACTTGTTGCATATGGCAATTGCAACAGTGCTGCTATTGTACACTAAATCTAATAATTTTTATTATTTGAAATAAAGCTAAAATAAAATATAAATATTAGATGAAAACTTAAAAGAAAATCTGACAATGAACGAATGTTAGCTGAAGTGCTAAAATGACTAAAGCTAAAACTGGAATAAAAATAAATTAATATAACTGTTCATTACATGTGTTAAAAATGGAATATAGGCTATTAAATATTAATTTATTATTTTTAAGGCCATTAACCTTGACCACCATAAATTGTAATAAATTAATTTTAGAAAAAAATTACATCACATAAAATCTGAAAATTTAACCCAATCTCACATTTCACCAATTTTACTGTATGGAAATACCCTTGTATTCAGTGCAATTAATATTTGCCATTAGCTTTATTTTTATCAAAAATTTTAGTAATTTTGTTATGTTCTTATGTCATTTTTATAACATTTGTAAAAATATTTCATATAAATGTGTGTGTGTGATTCTTGTTTATGCTACATTGTGGGGACATTTGGTTATTATAGAATATTAGGTGGCGGCTTGTCGGGGGAGGCAGGGGAGGCACAGCTTCCCCAAAATTTTGAGGTGAAAATGGGAGGAGGACGATTTAATGTTAATAAAATTCACAATTCATTTCAATTCATGTCTCAGAATGTGTATTTTTTGTTTGTAATTTCACAGCTGTAATACCATAACATGTTACTGAAGTTGGAAAGCGTTGCTTGTGCCGAATCTGCTGATGTAATTACAACCGCTAAGTGATAGAAAAGGGTAGGGGGAGGCCGGGGGTGTCACCTGTCACCAGCTCTGGACTCCATACCCCAGAATCCTCCTCGGCTCACACCAGTTCACAGTCACAATCACCAATCTCACCAGATCACACTCACCTGGATTCTGATCACCTGCACCTGCCGCCACCAATCAAGCCACCTTCAAAAGCACGCTCCTTTCAGTCACTCACCGTCCGATCTACGGTTAGTACAGCAAGCTAACCAGACGCCATTTGGTTATTTACCTGGTGTCTCTACTTACCTCTAGTGTCTCCTACATTCCAGCGATCCTGTCCCTTGTTGATCCCTTTCATTCCCGGACTCCTGCAACAGAGCAGACTCCAAGGACCCAGAGTTAAGAACCCTCAAACTCTCTCTTGTTCTCACGATTTACCTGCCATCTGTCGTCGTTGCCAGCCTCAGTCAATAAACTACCTTGTTTGCACTCTTACCTCCTGTCTCTGCCTTGTGTATCATGACAGAAGATCGGACCAAACCTAAAGATGAAGTTAACCTCCATTAATGTGTGCCCCAGGAAGGAAGATGAGTTCTCTGGAGGAGGTACTGTTTTTATCTTTCAGGGTGGCAGGTGTCTAGAGGACTATGTGGAGGAGTTTATAGACACCTGCCACCAAGCCACCTGCAGTGACCTCACTTTGATGGAGGGATTCAGGGTTGGGCTGGATATGGGAATTCAATTCGTAATGCCATGAGAAGATCCCAGCTGGTCATTTGCATAATACCTGAACTTTGCATTATGGATTTCAGGATCCACATATGAAGTTGGCAAAGTGGAGGCTGCGCCAGCTCCTGAGTCCAACCCCAAATACCCCTGTATCCTCCAAAGCTCCACCCTCGTCCTCAGCCCAGGAACGCCGGCAGTTCCTGAGTCAAGTCAGCCGGCAGATAATATGGCAAGCCCACCAAGCGTTCAGCTCACTCCAGTGCCAGCTCCTCGAAAGCGCTTTGCTGTGCCTGCTCCTCCAGAGCACCCTCCAGTGCCAGCTCCTCGTAAGCACTTCACAGTTCCAGAGTATAGCCCACGGAGGGCTCCTGATCCCCAGTTAAGCCCAGGCAGGTCTCCATCCCAAGCTCCCTCCAGGCCCAGAGCTCGCTTCAGTGTCGGCTCCAGCCCTAGAGCTCGCTCCAGTGTCGGCTCCAAGCCCAGAGCTCGCTCCAGTGTTGGCTCCAGCCCCAGGCATCGTTCAGAGTCCACTCCGCTTGTCATCGCTTAATGGACTGGCCGGCTGCCCCCGGGTTCTCGCACCGGTCGATCACCGCCAGAATGCACTCCAACACGCTTCTCTGAGCCTCCTCTTCTCCCTCCCTCCTCTGCTGGTCCCGTCCAGCCCTCCCTCGCCTCCCTGGTCCCTCACTCGCCTTCGTCTCCTTGCCTCCGCTGGTCGGCCGTCCCACCCCCTCCCGCTCCCTCCAGAGCGCCCACCATAGCCATCTCCTCCCGAGCGCCCCCAGAGGATTCCCTAGATTTCCCCAAGAAATTTTGGTGGGGGGGGGGGGGGGGGGGGGGGGGGGGGTCGCCATGTCCACACCGGTGTATAGGTTCCGGCTCGGATGGCGCCGGCCGGTAGGGGGAGTAATGTCAGGAGTATCTTTCACCTGTTCACGGATGTTTTGCTGGACATTGTAGTCGGGGGAGCTGCTGCGCTGATCAAGTGCTTCAGGACGTGCAGATGGGGGAAGCGAGCCGGCGCGCTTGTGAAGCTCAGACAGTGCGGATTCAGAACGCCGTTGCCTAGCACCCATCTGGTGAATCTACGCTCTCTACCCAACAAAATTGACAAACTTCTTCTGTTCTCCCGGACAAATAAGGATTTTTCTTACTCTGCTGCTCTGTGTTTCACGGAACCCTGGCTGAAAGACGCCATTCCGGACAGCGCGTTGAGTCTCCCGGGCTTTCAGCTGTTCAGAGCGGATTGCGACGCAAAATCAACGGGGAAATCACGCGGTGGCGGGACATGCTTTTACATCAATGAGAGGTGGTGTACAGATGTAACTGTGTTAAAGAAGATTTGCTGTTCAGATCTAGAAGTGCTCTTCATTAACTGTAAGCCGTTCTATTCGCCGCGGAGTTTTGCTCGTTCATTCTCGTAAGTGTGTACATTCCTCCGCAAGCGCACGTGAGCTCAGCTTTACAGAAACTCTCTGATTTGATCACAGACACAGAACAACAACACCCCGGACTCTGTTTTAATCATTCTCGGGGACTTTAATAAAGCCAATCTCTCCCGTGAACTGCCAAAATACAGACAGCACATCACATGTCCCACCAGAGACAGTAATATATTGGATCACTGTTACACCACAATAAAGAATGCATATCACTCTGTCCCACGGGCAGCTTTGGGGCTCTCTGATCACTGTTTGGTTCATCTTATACCGACCTACAGGCAGAAACTGAAATCAGCTAAACCTGTATTAAGGACTGTAAAAAGATGGACTAATGAAGCCGAGCAGGATTTACAAGCTTGTTTTGACTTCACTGATTGGAGTGTTTTTGAAGCTGCTGCCACCGATCTGGACGAGCTCACAGAGACTGTAACATCTTATATCAGTTTCTGTGAAGATATGTGCATTCCTACCAGGACTCATTTAACCTACAACAACGACAAACCATGGTTCACTGCAAAACTCAGACAGCTCCGTCAGGCCAAAGAAGATGCTTACAGGAAGGGGGATAATGTCTTGTATAAACAGGCTAAATACACACTGGAAAAGGAGATCAGAGTGGCAAAGAGGAATTTTTCTGGAAAAATAAGGACTCAGTTCATTTCCAGCGACTCGGCATCAGTGTGGAAAAGTCTAAAAGAGATCACCAACTACAAGACACCATCTCCCAGCACTGTGGAGAATCAACAACTGGCAGACGATCTGAACGAGTTCTACTGTAGGTTTGAAAAAACACCCCACACCCACCCTGAACACCTCTCCACAAAACCATTCACACCTCCAGCAACCCCCCTCTCCCCCACACCTGCAATTCAGATCAGCGAAGACGAGGTGCGCCAGGTCTTCCGGAAGCAGAAAAGGAAAAAAGCACCAGGCCCAGATTGTGTTACACCAGTCTGTCTGAAATCCTGTGCTGACCAGCTGGCCCCAATCTTCACACAGATCTTCATCAGATCACTGGAGCTGTGCGAAGTCCCTTCGTGCTTCAAACGCTCCACCATCATCTCTGTCCCAAAGAAACCCAAAATTACTGGCCTTAATGACTACAGACCTGTGGCTCTAACGTCTGTGGTTATGAAGTCTTTTGAAAGACTGGTGCTGTCCCACCTGAAGGACTCACTGTACCCTTGCTGGATCCTCTTCAGTTTGCCTACAGATCAAACAGGTCTGTGGACGATGCAGTATACATGGGACTGCATTATGTTCTGCAATATCTAGACAGACCAGGGACTTATGTGTGGATCCTGTTCGTGGACTTCAGCTCGGCCTTGTAACACCATCATCCCAAACCTCCTCCTGCCCAAACTATCTCAGCTCTCCGTGCCCACCTCCGTCTGTCTGTGGATCAACAGCTTCCTGACAGACAGACACCCAGACAGCAGCTCGTGAGGCTGGGAAAATACACATCCAGCACCTGTAAGATTAGCACTGGAGCTCCTCAGGGTTGCGTCCTCTCCCCACTGCTCTTCTCCTTCTACACCAACGACTGCACATCTAAAGACCCCTCTGTCAAGCGCCTGAAGTTTGCAGACGACACCACACTCATCTGCCTCATTCAGGATGGTGACGAGTCTTCTTACAGACAGGAGGTCGAGCAGCTGCTGTCTGGTGCAGTCTCAACAACCTGGCGCGCAACACGCTAAAAACTGTGGAGATGACCGTGGACTTCATGAGAAACCAAGTACAGCAAAAAACAATGGAGATGATAGTGGACTTCAGGAGAAACCCCCTGCACTCCCCCCACTCACCATCATGGACAGCACTGTGACTGCATTGGAGTCATTCAGGTTCCTGGGCACCACAATATCTCAGGATCTGAAGTGGGACACTCACATTGACTTTCCATGGGGAAAACGGCAGTGAAAGTCCACAGAGTTGTACGTTCCGTCGCCACTGCGAAATTTCAAACCGCTCAGGACTGCTGAAACATTTCTACAGTTCTACGCCGCCATTATTGAATCTGTCCTCTGCACTTCTATAACTGTTTGGTTCAGCTCAGCTACCAAATCTGAGCTCAGAAGACTTCAGAGGGTAGTCCGTACTGCTGAGCGAATCATTGGTACAACTCTTCCTTCTCTCCAAGAACTGTACTCGTCCAGAGTGAGCAAAGGGGCTGGCAGAATCACTCTGGACCCCTCACATTCAGCACACTCCCTCTTTGAACTGTTGCCATCTGGTCGACGCTACAGAGCACTGAGCACCAGAACGACCAGACACAGGAACAGTTTCTTCCCTCAGGCCATCCATCTCATGAACACTTGACAATAACTGTGGAACACACACTATTTATTCACTCATACACTTATTTATCTAACACACACACTCAGTCTACACCTCAAATTTGCTCATAATATACCTGTACATACAAAACTGTATATTGTAATATACCTGTACATACAATTGTCGTTTTGTATATTTTTATTCTTTATTTACTTGTTCTATTTTTTTTTTATTATCTGTGTTTTTTTGTTTTGTCACTGTCATTCTGTTACACTGTGTAGCTTCTGTCATGAAAACAAATTCCTCGTATGTGTAAACATACCTGGCAATAAAAACTCATTCATTCATTACCAGCTCTGAACTCCATACCTCAGAATCCTCCTCGGCTCACACCAGTTCACAGCTGATAATGTACCAAGTACTTATGAGCAGCGATATTGAATATTTGATTTCAATAGATTTACCATTGTCATTCAAACAGTGTGTGTTTGTGTGTTGTGTGTGTGTGTGTATGTACCGAAAGTATCAGACCCCCTTAAATTTTTCACTCTTTGTATATTGCAGCCATTTGCTAAAATCATTAAGTAAACTTTTTTTTCCTCATTAATGTACACACAGCACCCCATATGACAGAAAAACACAGACTTGTTGACATTTTTGCAGATTTATTAAAAAAGAGAAACTGAAATATCACATGGGCCTAAGTATTCAGACCCTTTGCTCAGTATTTAGTAGAAGCACCCTTTTGATCTAATACAGCCATGAGTCTTTTTTGGGAAAGATGCAACAAGTTTTTCACACCTGGATTTGGGGATCTTCTGCCATTGCTCCTTGCAGATCCTCTCCATTTCTGTCAGGTTGGATGGTAAACGTTGGTGGACAGCCTTTTTAGGTCTCTCCAGAGATGCTCAATTGGGTTAAGTCAGGGCTCTGGCTGGGCCATTCACGAACAGTCACAGAGTTGTTGTGAAGCCACTTCTTTGTTATTTTAGCTGTGTGCTTAGTGTCATTGTTTTGTTGGAAGGTAAACCTTCGGCCCATTCTGAGGTCCTGAGCACTCTGGGAGAAGGTTTTCGTCCAGGCTATCCCTGTACTTGTCCGCATTCATCTTTCCCTCGAATGCAACCAGACGTCCTGTCCCTGCAGCTGAAAAACAACCCACAGCATGATGCTGCCACCACCAAGCTTCACTGTTGGGACTGTATTGGACAGTGA
>JADLZN010008953.1:0-43217 GCA_018155175.1 Sinocyclocheilus anophthalmus
TAATATGTTTAATTTTCACATTTAAAATGCTATCCACAATACTTTTTCTCAAAAGGCAATAAAACAACCAGAATCTTCTAAATATGCACACATCTTTTGTGTCTTTCCCCGAGACCCCTGAGTGGAACATAAACATCTTCAAACTATGTTTTATGACCTGAAATAAAGCCTTAATCAGCCTGCAAGTAGAGTTTTGTAATAGCATGTGTTGATAGTGACATTTTTTAAGTTGTTGATGTAAAAATTAGACACACATTGGACTTGGCAATGCAACAAGTTTGCTAGCAGTCCATTTTTTCTACTAATGTTTTAAATGATACACACACATAATATATATAAATATATATAATTAATAAAAAATATATATAGTTACAATTATATTGAACACTTTAAATATTAAAGGAAACATTTTTTTCGGTTCTTAGGAAATAATGCATTTATGTTTTATGCTAAAACCTTTTATCTCTGAAGATCTCTTGCTGCCACTCAGATTTAATAAGGAGTTCCAAATGGTTGTAATCTGTTTGAGGAATGGCCTCACTATTACAAGAGTAAATGCTTGGTAGACATATGACTTCTGTCAGTAAGGATAGTCAAACAAAGTTCTGTTTGCAGAGGGTTCGATTGTGCTGCAGTGCTTGTGTCTGGATGCTTTACATTTTTTTTCTTCCTCTCATGCCGAAGACCAGCACTGTATGAGCCAAGCATGTTGGAACAGTGGTAACAGAATATGTGTGCCGTTTCCCAGCAGATGTGAGTCATAGACACAAAGAAAGTACTTTATCTCCTGGAGTGCTACCGTCTGTTTGGGAACCATATACAAATACATATACCTGCAGGCAAAATCCGATACTTAAGCTGTCATGCTGTTTGATGCTTGGCAAACCTTTTACCGATGGATCATCTTCAGTTGTTCGTGAGACCTTTTCTTCATTCAGCCCTTATCACGTGCAGCAGGTCAAACAGTATCAGCTCTGCAGGGAGTTGTGTCGATTTTCAACCGATCTGGCACTGTCACCCACTTGATAAACGACACTGGAGAACGTTCAACAAGCTATTCAGAGCACTTGACAATTCACTTCTGGGGTTTATACTCCCCATGACTCACTTGTTGCTGATTGGACATTGAAACCAGACAGGAGACTCTGCGGATCCAGTCCCATATTCCTCATGCCAGATACAGGACTCAAGAAAAAGGCTGCTGGTCTGGGCTTAGTGTCGTCTGACATTTATTTGCTTTCGCTCGTTTGCTGAAATGACATGTTGACCTTGTGGAGTTTTGCGCCGTTCGTGATGTGGTAGCTTTTCGAAGTGAGCTTTGGCCCGTACGGCCTCCATAATTACATGCAGCGGGACTGTGGCGCCATTTTAAATGCCAAGCAACCCAGGCTGGTGTTGAGCTGTCATTGTCAATGAGGTCCTTGTGCTTGAGAGATCTTCTAATTACTTGAGCGTTTGCTTTCGAAGAGCTGGTAGTGGCTTTCACACAGTGCCGAGGTTTTTGGGTCAATGAACGCTTCCAAGTTTGCTTGTAACCATGACTCGTGATTGCGGTATACAGAAACCTCTTGTTGGAGGTAAATGACTGGTGTTCTCCACGAGAATGCTCCAGTGCATGACTTCCATGAAAGGCGCTGCTTCCAAGAGAAAGTTTGTGCCATACTAAGTTGTAATCAAGTCTTCAGGCCATGTTTGGAACTGCAGAACAAGGCAATCAATCAGCTGAGGATGCTTTTGTCCTTTTTGTTTAATCCTGTGTTGAGTAAAGTGAGGGCAAGTGTTCACGCACAGTCTACCTTCAAGCAGAACTGGCTGAGGCTGCAATTCTCCCGGGAAGCCAGCCAGAAACTCAGTGAATAGCTGGCATCTGGTAGCCATCTTATTCTGGCCAGTGCCTGAGGAAATTCCAGGCTTGAATGGCTATGATAGCTCTTGTGTAGAGCACTGCTCCACAGCCTTATCCCCGTTTCACGTCAAATTGATGTCTGTTTTCAATGCCAGGTCCAAAACGCTCGTAATTTGCCTCGTTTGCAAAGACTTTTAGCTGTATCTGTCAAACTGTACAAATGTTGACTGTGAGAAGTCCACAAACAGATGCCGTTTTCTTTCTTTGACTTCTTAGATCATCAGCTTGCTCCATGTTGAAGGGTTTCACGGAGGCTGGGGGTGGGCAACTCCAAATATTGTTTATTTGTGACGGTGAGGACATTTTCCCACCGGTTAATCGACGTGTGACAACACCGGTAATACCGGTAACACCGTGGGGGCGTTCCCTCTTTTCCTCGCTTTCCTTCGCTTTTAAATAGCTTAAAAGCGCCGTGCACATTTTACTTTCACTTTCGAATTAGCTTCAGTTCAGGTCAATCGCTTGAATGCAACAACAAAATACAACGTCAAACTCACTTTAGCGTATATATAAAACATAGAACTTTTATTAACAAAACAAATAAAAATACACCATGCTATAGGGCAAGCTATGCCTAATATAAAATAACATATAACTTACATAAAGTTTAAATGTACAAAACTGGAAACAAGTAAACATGTATAATATATAACCAAATAAATAAGAAATGTAGAACGTTTATTAGCAAAACGAATGGGAAAGCTTGGAGGCACGGCATATACATTGATGTCAAATAAAATAAATAAGTGTCACAAAGTTTAAATAAAGTAAAAATCGGCAAATAATGTGGAATCAATTAAATAAGAAACAAATGTTTTAAAAAAACTTCCAAAATCACCTTAGATAAACGGCAAATTCAACAGGTTTTTCAAAATCCAAAATATTGCCAAACAGGTGCTTTTGCATTTCGTTTCGAGACTAAATCATCCGCCATCGTCTTGTCTGTCTCACCTCACCTCACTCTTCTTGTCAGTCAGCTCGACTCACTCTCCTCACTGGATAAATTAAATCTGATCTGTGATGCTACTGTCGTTCGGCACGCTGCATTGAGCAGCCGCGTTCAGTTTTAATTGTAGTGTCTGTTCTTTTAATGTTTTGTAATTAAAGTATTTACATTCTGTGTCTATTTGGATTGAAAGTGACTTCTGTGTGACTGTGCTTCATACAGCACACACTATTGATGGAAAATTGATCTTTTGCCAAAAAAGTTTCCTAAATTTTACCAGACTGCAGATATAGCCTTCCTGAATTAAAAATATCAAATGAGCTTTATGGCAAGGTAAATAATGTTTACCTACGAGGTTTGTTTTTCGTGCAGAAGCTTTCCACAGTGTAACATAATCGACCGTGACCAGAACAAAAAAACAGATAATAAACCATAGAACCAGTTTAAATCATGTAATAAAAATGTATATAAAGTGGTACCGTTGTACAGTGGGTACGAAAGTAGTCATGACTCCCCTATAAATTTGTCCACTCTTTGTTATATTGGCAGCCATTCTTTTTCTAAAATCTTTAATTAATTTTTTTTCCTCATTAATACCCACAGCACCCCATATTGACAGAAAACACAAAATTGTTGACAAATTTGCAGATTTATTAAAAAAGAAAAGCTGAAATATCGCCTAATTGGTCCTGCTAAGGTATTTTCCCAACTCCTGCTTTGCTTGCGCCTGACTTATCTTCATTTATTTAACTCAGTTGCTGTCCATTTCTTCTGATCATCCTGAGATGGTTCTACACCTTCATTTTGAGTCCAGCTGTGTTTGATTATACGGATTGGACTTGATTAGGAAAGCCACACACATGTCTATATAATACCTTACAAGCTCACAGTGCATGTCAGAGCAAATTAGAATCATGAGGTCAAAGGAACTGCCTGACGAGCTCACGAGACAGAATTGTTGCAAGGCACAGATCTGGCCAAGGTTACACAAAAAATTTCTGCTGCACTTAAGGTTTCCTAAGAGCACAGTGGCCTCCATAATGGAAGATGTTTGGGATGACCAGAACTCTTCCTAGAGCTGGCCGTCCTGGCCAAACTGAGCTATCGGGGGAGAAAAACCTTGGTGAGAGAGGTAAAGAAGAACACAAAGATCACTGCGGCTGTGCTCCAGTTACCTTCCGTCAGAGAGTCCGTCGTTGAGAGATGGGCGAAAGTATTGTTTGCTAAAGGTCACCATACTGGTAGCTCTCCGTCCACCATTCTGGGGCTTTATGGCAGAGTGTGTGCCCTCGTGCCGGAGCCTATTCTTGCTCCTCTTCGAGGTGCAAGACTCCATGCGTATACACATCCTGAGGTTCCCTCCAGATGGTGAGGCAAATAAGCATTTTTCTGCTGGATCGGATGTAGGCCATGATGAGAACTTTTGGCCTTAATTCTAAGCGGTATGTGTGGAGAAAACCAGGCACCTGCTCATCACCTGTCCAATACAGTCCCCAACAGTGAAGCATGGTGGTGCAGCATCATGCTGTGGGGGTGTTTTTCCGCTGCAGGGACAGGACGCTGGTTGCAATTCGAGGGAAAGATTTATGCGGCCAAGTACAGGGATATCCTGACGAAAACCTTCTCCAGAGTGCTCAGGACCTCAGAGTGGGCCGAAGGTTTACCTTCCAACAAGACAATGACCCTAAGCACACAGCTAAAATAACCAAGGAGTGGCTTCACAACAACTCTGTGTTCTTGAATGGCCCAGCCAGAGCCTTGACTTAAACCCAGTTGAGCATCTCTGGAGAGATCTAAAAATGGCTGTCCACCAACGTTTCATCCAACCTGACAGAACTGGAGAGATCTGCAAGGAGGAATGGCCGAGGATCCCCAAATCCAGGTGTGAAATACTTGTTGCATCTTTCCCAAAAAGACTCATGGCAGTATTAGATCAAACGGGTGCTTCTACTAAATACTGGGCAAAGGGTCTGAATACGTAGGACCATGTTATCTTTCATTTTTCTTTTTTAATAAATCTGCAAATGTCAACAATTCTGTTTTTTTCTGTCAATATGGGGTTCTGTGTGTACATTAATGAGGAAAAAAAATCAAATTAAATGATTTTAGCAAATGGCTGCAATATAAAGAGTGAAAAATTTAAGGGGGTCTGATACTTTCCGTACCCACTGTATGTGCAGGTATATTACAATAGACAGTTTTTTTTGTATGTACAGGTAATGTATATTTTGTGCAAATTTGAGGTGTAGACTGAGTGTGTGTGTTAGATAATAAGTGTATGAGTGAATAATTAATGTGTGTTCCACAGTTATTGTCAAGTGTTCATGAGATGGATGGCCTGAGGGAAGAAACTGTTCCTGTGTCTGGTCGTTCTGGTGCTCAGAGCTCTGTAGCGTCGACCAGATGGCAACAGTTCAAAGAGGGAGTGTGCTGGATGTGAGGGTTCCAGAGTGATTTTGCCAGCCCTTTTGCTCACTCTGGATGAGTACAGTTCTTGGAGAGAAGGGAGGGTTGTACCAATGATTCGCTCAGCAGTCCGGACTACCCTCTGTAGTCTTCTGAGGTCAGATTTGGTAGCTGAGCTGAACCAGACATTTATTGAAGTGCAGAGGACAGATTCAATTATGGCAGAGTAGAACTGTTTAAGCAGCTTCTGTGGCAGGTTGAATTTCCTCAGTTTGGCGAAGGAAGTACAACCTCTGCTGTGCCTTTTTCACAATGGATTCAATGTGAGTGTCCCACTTCAGGTCCTGAGAGATGTTGGTTCCCTGGAGCTTGAATGACTCCACTGCAGCCACAGATCGGTCCATGATGGTTAGTGGGGGGAGTGCAGGGGGGTTTCTCCTGAAGTCCACGGTCATCTCCACAGTTTTGAGCGTGTTGAGCTCCAAGTTGTTGAGACTGCACCAGACAGCCAGCTGCTCGACCTCCTGTCTGTAAGCAGACTCGTCACCGTCCTGTATGAGGCCGATGAGTGTGGTGTCGTCTGCAAACTTCAGGAGCTTGACAGAGGGGTCTTTAGATGTGCAGTCGTTGGTGTACAGGGAGAAGAGCAGTGGAGAGAGAACACAACCCTGAGGAGCTCCAGTGCTGGTTATACGGGTGCTGGATGTGTATTTTCCCAGTCTCACTAGCTGCTGTCTGTCTGTCAGGAATCTGTTGATCCACTGACAGACGGAGGTGGGCACGGAGAGCTGAGTTAGTTTGGGCAGGAGGAGGTTTGGGATGATAGTGTTAAAGGCCGAGCTGAAGTCCACGAACAGGATCCTCACATAAGTCCCTGGTCTGTCTAGATGTTGCAGAACATAATGCAGTCCCATGTTAACTGCATCATCCACAGACCTGTTTGCTCTGTAGGCAAACTGAAGAGGATCCAGTGATGTCCTTCAGGTGGGCCAGCACCAGTTTTTCAAAATACTTCATGACCACAGATGTTAGAGCCGCAGGTCTGTAGTCATTAAGTCCAGTATTTTTGGGTTTCTTTGGGACGGGGATGGTGGTGGAGCATTTGAAGCAGGAGGGGGCTTCACACAGCTCCAGTGATCTGTTGAAGATCTGTGTGAAGATGGGGGTCAGCTGGTCAGCACAGGATTTCAGACAGACTGGTGTAACACAGTCTGGGCCTGGTGCTTTTTTCCTTTTCTGCTTCCGGAAGACCTGGCGCACCTTGTCTTCACTGATCTGAATTGCAGGTGTGGGGGAGAGGGGGGTTGCTGGAGGTGTGAATGGTTGTGTGGAGAGGTGTTCAAGGCGGGTGTGGGGTGTTTTTTTCAAAACACCCCACACACATAATTACTTTCTCTTCAAGTTTCACATATTGTTCACTGGCACAGTTATGCAGTTGCTCAAAGAATATCCAATTAAACTTTTTCATAGCATATAATACAGCAGAGGAAGAACATTTGAACATTTGAGCAGTTTTTCAGTTCTCTTAAAGTATTCCTATACGGTTTCTCCAATTCCTATTCCACAAGTAATATACTCTTCAGTGTGGTCTTGCTTCTCAGTGGGCCTCACAGGCACAGGCTCAGGCATGGTCTCCTCGACAGGTGTGTGTGGACGAACGTCAGGCTCTGGGTTGGTTTCTTGTTGCGACAATCCAATGCATGCAGGCTCTCTCATCGGTTCTGGATTTATATTCACATTAGACTCTATTGCATTATAACTGCAGCGATACTGCTGTGCTTGCGACTGTCTATGATATTGGCAGCAAAGGAACAGGCAAATGAGAATGAAATCAATTAGCACAGACAGAGTTATGTAGTGATGTCTCTGGGTCACACCTGTGCATGACAAAGAAAGGGACTTAGTTCTGAATGCAAACGAAAGCCAATTATTAAACTGAAAAGAACAAATTAAACAGAAAATGAAATTAGTTTGATTTCAAACTTACCCTCCACAGTGACAGTGTTGACACCAATGACTTCATCCATCTTGTTTTTCACAGTAAATGTGCCTGTATCAGTAGACGTTAACTCGCGCAGCAAGAGGAAGTCATTTATGACAGACACTCTGTGCGTGTACTCAGATGAGCATGTAGTGTTGTTCCCTGTCACACTGCAAACAGGGGTCTCATCTGCATCATGACCGGTGAAAGTTACCTTTACACGGTCAGAGCCAAACAGGTCCAGGGTGAGATTTCCACCAAACTTTTTTGTATAGAACTTTTGATCAGCTGAAGAAAGAATTTCACAGTTTTAGTTAAACTTTTTTTTTTCTATTACAGGAGAAAAAAGAAAGTGTAAAAAATGTAATGTTTAACAACCTGTAACATTGAGAGTGACAGCACCAGGATAACCCAGTTCTTCTGTAGTTCTGTGATAGCACTGGTACAATCCCTTATCTGATGTGGTGACCCTGAGCATGTTAAGGGAAAGATCTCCGTGCTTATAATGGTGAAGTAAAATTGATGCCCTGCCTGTAAAACCTGAGCCATATGTTGTAATTCCTTTTTGAACTTGTAACACCGTTTGGCCATCTTTTTTCCACAGGATGTTCACAGCATCATCAGTAATTCGTTTCTCTGTGCGTGCGTAGCAGGGTAGTGTGACGTTGCTTCTGACTGAGGTGATCACAGTAGTTGGTACTAAACAATGAAAGGAAACAATACAAAGCATTAGATCACATCTAACAGTGGTAAGCACCTTATTTAGGGTGATAAACATTACCATTAAATAATCATGTGTCATCACTAACTAAAAAATAAGAACTTACCAAGAGCTTCTAAGTGGAATTCACAGCGAAACACTTAATCACATTTGACCATGTACCAGCCTTCATCATTGTACAGAACAGGATACAGGCCTAGAGACATGTTTCCAGGCTTAAGGCTCACTCTGTTCTTAAAGTGGTCTCCTTTGGTGCAAATCTCTTGGATACATTTTAAAACTTCCAGATTTTCATTGTTAGTGTGGAATGTCCATAAGAGATGTCCATTACATGTCTCATTACAAGTGAAAATCGCAGTATCCCCAATGTTCACTGCAACAGGGATCAACATCCCACCTAGAAAGGGTCCTAGCAGGAAAGAGAGTAAAAAGGATTTCAGAAGAACATATTTGATTGTAAAACAAATTAGCATTCTAGCATACTAGTATTAACTAATAAGATTTAGTTTAGATCCTTGTTTTTGACCAAGATAAATACTGTTCAGATTGGAAACTATTTACCTAATAGGATAGTGATGTATTAAAAAGATACTGGCCCCTTAAATACCTTCAGCGTAGTTGGCTAATTTTTATAATTAACTTAAGTGTCATATCTACCTTTCTGAAAGTGCTTTTTCATGAAGAAATATGAAGAAAAATCATCACAATATATAAATTCACACACAAAAAAAGATATCTGCACGTTACCAAAGGTTAGGAGCAAATAAAGGAGGCTCTTTGATGGGTGAAGTAGCTTCATAGTTGTCCAGTGGCCTCTTGAACTGGAGGATTTAAGAGTAAGAGGATATGAAATGTAGACAATTGAGTATAATGTCTTGTAATATCAATACTATTCTGTCTCTTCCACACTCCAGTATTGTTCTGATGTTTTTGGGAGTACCGCATTCAAAAAGAGGAATATTATTTATTTATTATTTATTTAATTTAGCTTTGCTTTTATTATATTTAATACTTTAAAGCTGCACACAGTTTCTAGGATGGTTGTATGAAGTTGTTTAAAGGTTGGGTAAGCAGTTTCTGAGTCATCTACCCAGCAGAACTAAAAAAATAAAACATTTTCAAAGAATCTTTGCAACCTAATGCAATTATTGGACGAAACATCTTATAGTCCTGAGCCTTACACAGATGATTTCAAACAGTATAAAAAAAATAAAAAAAAGTTAGAATTTCAGCCGTTGTGTACTGTATATTTCACATAATAACACACTCCCTGACAAGAAATATAGTCTTTACTCTTAACAAATTAAATAAATAAAAATAAAAAATCGCGTTTACTCACCTGTCCCGTTGCAAGCTCTTCCTCGCGTTATTCTTTCTATCGACACATTTGAACACATGTAAGATGAGTTCAAATGCGTGCGAACCGAATTAACACATCCAAACAACTTTAACAGTTCACTGAATCTCAGGTAGAAGTCGACGATAAAAGAAATCTTAAAAACACGGAAGAAAGTTGACAAGTGTCTAACTGCTCTGAAACAGGTGTCGTGAAGCTCCGGGCTCTTTCTTCTTCTTTTTGTTTTATGGCGGGTGGCATCCAACATTAAGGTGCATTACCGCCACCTACTATACCGGAGTGTGGACCAGAGTGACTAAAAAAATATAAAAACTTTTTTAAACACTCAAATAAAAAAGAAAAACACATTATTAATAATAAAAGAACAATTATACTTTATAGTCTTTTATTAACCCAGTTTCCCTCAAGGAATACAATTTAAAGAATTATAATTTCCGGTTTGCCGAGTATTGCTTTGCATCTAGTATACTCCTTTGGGGTCCTTGAATATTCTTTTCTATAATATATTTGGCAGGCGATGACAGTAGAACAGGTATACGGATTCCTCTCCGACCATACTCACACAGACCTGTGTGTTGCGATGTTTTCCAATGAGAGGTATGTCTATTTAGTCTTGTGTGACCAAGTCTACCTGCTATTAATATTTTCCTCCTTGTTATTCGCCCTGTCATCCTCATCTTCCCAATCTTCCGGCTCTTTGATTGCCCCCTGGTGGCTGGCTGTGGTACAGGTCATAAACCCCGCCCTCTCATGTAAACGAATGGGACTTGAGTCAAAACAAAAAAAATAAATTACACTTCCAATACAATCTTCCGAAAGATGGTTTTGGTCATTTAATGTAGTTGTTATCACGCTGATATATGTCAAATTGTTAATTTTTGTGATAAGTTTGTTATATTGTTAAGATAAGTTTCAAAAGGCGTGTTGTTATGGTTGATTGGGTAATTATCGATATGGTTGATTATCGCAAAAAGGCGTGTCATTATGGTTGATTGGGTCTGCGGGAGTTTGGGCAGGAGTTTGATACCGTGGCTCCACCTCACGACACTACTGCGCAGACTCTGGCTCCAAACGATTCTCTACTGCGCAGACTCTGGCTCCAAAAGAGGTCATTTACTCAAGATGGCAGCGGCCATACTGAGATGCTTTGGCTCACTTTCTATAGTGCGAAGGATAAGGGAGACGCGTCTTACGTCCATCTTTTTAACAGTTCTATGGTCTGAACCAAGCGGCAACCTTCTGGTCTCTCTATTGAAACCAACACGGAAGTGAATTAAACTGCAATTCATCCACTGGCTGCTAGACTGCTCCCCCCCCAAAACATTTTTTTTTTAAACTCATCCGTTTAAATTATATTAAGCCTTAAAGTTCTGAAGGTGAGCAGGGTCCTAATCCACTCTGCCCAGTTCGGGCCCTTAGAGTGTATGCTGAGCACTCTGGCCTATTTCGGCACTCAGAGCAGCTCTTCGTGTGCTTCGGAGGCCGCTCTAAAGCTGTTGTTCACGAAGTAAAGACTATCTCGCTGGATAGTGGATGCTATACCCTTGGCTTACGCCTCAGAGGGCTTAAAGTCTCCTATAGGAGTGAGGGTCCACTCCACCAGAGGGATGGCCTCCTTTTGGGCTTGGTCCAGCAGAATTTCTATTGGTGATATCTGTGCGGTCGCTGTCTACCTTCACCAGATTTTATAACTCTGACATCCCTGCCCTGCAGGCACGGATTTTGTCCGCTTAGTCTACCTTACCTCCTTGCATGCAAGTCAACGACTGTCGCTTCAGTCAAAAGATTCTGATGAAATGGCACTCAGAGCCGACTTATATAGCAGTCGGCTCCACTCCTTTTGGCGGGTTGAAGTGCTATCGGTTTGTGCAGCTACATGATCGTGATCAAATCAGGCTTCAGTATCAGAGTAAACAGTGATTAATGCAACGCTCGTTCCCAGGGTTGCCAGGTTTTCACAACAAAACCCGCTCAATTGCTACTCAAAACTAGCCCAAAACTAGGGAATGGGGTCCCCCGGTTCCGGGGGGTAAAATACACGTTTTATGGTGTGTTCCGCTGGTAAAATTTGCATTTTAGGGGCTAAATATCACGTTCTTGTGGTCGCCTAAACCTGCGGACATGAAAAACAACCCGCAGAAACAGTGTTAGAGTAGCCCAATTCCGTGGGAAAACCGCGGACTTGGCAACACTGCTCGTTCCCTTATCTCAGAGAATAGTTGCTTTTCACACCATCGTCTAGAAGCCTACAAAAACACTCAAAACTATATCAAAGGACTAGTTCACCATAAAGTAAACTGTATACTCTTAATTTCAAAATATTAAAAAAAAAAGTGAGATTGCTTTTTTTAATAAATTATTATTGCACGCCCGTTGCTTTTACGGAACTACAGAACTATATAAGAACAATAGTTATAGTTTCTAGACCACATTTTTTCATGAAGGACAAGCAAAATTGTAAGTAGCCCAGTAGATTGGGTTTGGTCCACTATTGGCCCGGCACTCACCTGTACACCTCCCCCCCCCGGTTGCCCTGCTTCCTCAGGTCATCAGACGGGTCAGTGAAGTCAGATGCTCAGCCCTCCTGGTGGCCCCACTCTGGAGGAATCAGACGTGGTTCCCCGAGTTGATTCAGCTGCTATCGGCAGCCCCTTGGCTGATACCACTGAGGAGAAGGAAAGGAAGGAACTCCTCTCGCAGGTGAGGGCCATGAGTATGATTTGGCATCCCCGGCCGCCCCAGAGCCAGACAGAGCTGTGGAGCCTTCATATTTGACCCCTCGGCGGGAGTCTTTGCAGCTCCCCACGAGTGTAGCTAATTTATTATTGCATGCCAGTTGCTAAATTATTATTGCATGCCAGTTGCTTTTACGGAACTACAGAACTATATAAGAACAATAGTTATAGTTTCTAGCAGTTTTTCATGAAGGACAAACAAAACCGTAAGTAGACCAGTAGATTTTTATTGCCAAAACAAATCAAATGAATAAAAAAATAAACATACATAAACACTTAATCATTTAACAATTCAAATGTTAAACTTGCTCAAATAAAAGTGCATATTTAATATAGCCTATATTTCTTAAATATAAATAGGCTATTCCCATTCTCATTCCCTTTTCTCCTATCCAAAGAAAGGCCAAAACCAGTCTGTTATAGCTGTCAAATTTGGAGTTTCAAGGGTTCTTATATATTTATTTGAACAACAACAACAATGATCCTCTCTTATCCATGATCCTCTCTTATTCTTCACTGGTGGAGGTGCGTTTTTTTTTCCTGGTCTTCATATGCACCACTAAAACCGTTACTAACATTCCCAACAGGCCAAAACACAGCACTGTTACGAATACTTGGTAATGAAGAGAAAGACCATCAGCACCTGTTTTTTTTTAAGGAAAGTTCAGTCAGTATTTTTCTATTTTTACTTAAATCATATGAAAAAATGATATTTTACATATATAAAATATTGTCTATTGTGTTTTTTAGTTTTATAGCATTTTTCGCTCTTACCTTGTAATTGATCAAAGGGCTTGTTTTTACTTTGGTTTGCTGAAAGGACCACAAAAAAAGATGAGCAGAAAAATCACACTTCTAATAATAATGCCCATATAAACTCAGCAAAAAAAAAGAAAAAAAAAAAAAAAAATTCAGATCTTATTTTAAAGATAATTTTGTAATCCAAATATTATTGGAATTTAAAGATACTTTTGAAATCCAATTCAAATAAGCTGTACAGATCTTTATTGGCAAGGGTTTAAACAATATTACTTTTTAATTATTTCAATGAACCATAATCCATTATTGCACATGAACCTGTGGGATAGTCCTTAAGGCTTACGATTTATTGGCAACAGGAAATTAAGATCACAGTTAGGCTATAACTAGATACAAAAAAGGATAATCAACACACACCAGCCTGACCAGAAAGTTTTGAAGTAGTCTTAAAAGCTTTAGGTTCAAAGCTTTTCAGTTTGATTGCAGTTTTAAAGCTTGAAGTTTAAAGGTTTTGAAGGCATGCAGTCTATCAGAAAACAGACTGATATTCGGTTTGATATGGTTGCTAGCAGGTTGCTTTGCAGTTGATAGATTACTCCAGGTGATTGGTAAGTTATTGCTGTGCAGTTGATAGGGTATTCTGCCGAGTAGTAACAAAGTCCCTTTAAGGCCTAGTCCACACATGCACAGGTATTTTTTATAAACTTTTATGGGTTTTTCCTCCATTTAATAAAAAAAATAAATCTTGTCCACATGAAAATGCAAAAACACACTATAAAGCGCGGTCAAGAGCATGCCAAACAAACAGGTGGCGATATAACCCTAACCGTAAAGCCATGTTGGCCAATCACAGACTCGCCTCATGTAAACAAAGGAGATGGTGGCGCACAACCTGACCTCAAACAAAGGAGATAACAGCATGCACTCCGACGTCACAAACCAAAATCTACAGTTTCACCGGATACACAACACTGCAATCAGTTTCTGAAAATCTTCACCCTGGCAGGAGTTTTCAAAAAGGGTCAGTTTCAGTGACCTGATACTGCATTTGTGGGTGGACAAACGGCCAAATTGCATAGAAAAAGCTGCGGTTTTGAAAATACCTGTGTTCGTGGTGGAAAGGGCTACGCATTGACTCGGCGGCCATCTTTGAAATGCCTCTAGGGCATACAAGTGCAGCTCTTATCTCTTTGAAAAGGGAAACAAAACAAAAGGTTACTGTTCGTAACCCCGGTTCTCAGAAACATTGAGTGGAGAGATCCACCTATGGGAAGGGCATCCGCGCCTGACCTCTGCAGAAGCATCCAATTGCACCAAGTCTGGCTTGACACCTTAACTGAGCGCATATAGCGCCTGCACGCGCTACCTTTCCTCTGTGAGCATATTCGCTTCTCATGCAGCAAGGGGGGCAAACTTGGTGGATCTCTCCACTCGATGTTTCAGAGAACCGGGGTTATGAACAATAACCTATTTTTCTCTTTCATCATCTTGTGTTTAAGATCCACCTATGGGAGATATGGTCAACTCCCCGGTTGCCCAGTACTCTCACAGCGAGGCCGTGTAAGCCAGAGGACGGTAACCTGGCAAGAAAAAAAGCCGGGCAGGCTCGCAACAGGTTGTCCACGGTAACGTTAGTAGCCAGACTCGGTTTGGAAAGAGCCAATAACAACGGACAGTGGAAAAGGACAGGTAAGAGGCGGGCAGCCTAGTAATTAGTGCGAGCGTGGGTGGCTTGCAGAGTAAAAACAGCTGACCTGGTAAATTGACAAGCATGCCTGGCGGAGGCTGATCCAGAGATGTGTCCTCCTGTAGACGGTTAAGTGATGTCAAAACCAACGAGCTGTGAGTAAATTCCAGAGGTCGCGAGAAGCGAATGTCAACTGAGGAAAGGTAGCATGTGCAGGGACTTTATGCACTCGGTGAAGGGGCAGTCCCTTACCTGCCATTGGGCACATGCTCCTGTCTGTCAAGCCAGACTTGGTGCAATTGGATGCTTCTGCAGAGGTCAGGCACGGATGCCCTTCCCATAGGTTGATCTCGAACACGAGATGATGAAAGAGAACTCATTAGTGACTGTTTCTATTGACCACTATACACAAGCCGTCCACCATTCGAAGGGTCAACTTAAGTTGACGTCATTCACCATAACAGCCGATGGTCTGCGAAGTGCGAACCCTCGAGTACTGTTGCCGGAAGAGCTCAATGTGTTGTTGTGTAAACCTAACTAACACCATACAACAAGATGAGCACATTAGCTAACACATTAAAAGTTACCAATGTTTCAAAACTTGTAATATTGAGTTAATACATTTACAAACACAAACCAACACATTCTCACCTGTGAAAGGTTATCCAGTTTCTTCGGGAATTTAAATCCCGGCGGGTTTTTTTTACAACCATTGGCTGTGCAGGATTGTGGCATCTTCATATGTTCATTGATTATTATGGTGATTGATGCCGCATCTATGTGCTTGCTTGGCGCAGTCGAATGGGGCATCTACAGTACTATACATATCTATTGATAGTTTTCACGTGACGTCACACAATTATAGGAACGCCCACCTGGAGGGCAAAACAAAGCTTTACTCCACTGATCGCCAGTTATTTTTACGAGGTTTGCATTAAGTAGTAATGTAGTAAGACAGTGATATTTAAAGGTAAAATTCAGTAAACACCTTATTGATTAAGTATATTTTGTACAGGCAAGCAGATGAACCCAGAATATAAACGCAATGCGCAAAGTTTAATATTAAATGTTTTCCCATAGAAAACCATTATAAAGAAGACGCTTAACCATTTAGTGCATTGTGTTCATATTCCGGGCTCATTTGCTTGCCTGCATAAAGCATGCATCGTCAATAAGGTGTGTTCTGAATTTTTTCTTTTAATATCACTTTTTTAAAGGCACTTTAAGTGTTTTCACATGTTTTTAATGATTGAAATACTGCGGTGGGTGATTTATATGGATTGCTAATGGCCAAAACTTGCATTTTGTTCACATATCTTTGTTTTGTTCTTTTAAGAGATGATCTAAGTATTTTTGGATTGGAACTGATAGAAAATCAACAGGCTTGTGCTGCAGTTCTATGGATGTTTTGCCTGTCAGGTCTTCGAGCCGGTCTCGTGACTGAAAACTATCAATGGAAACCACATTCAACTGCTCCAGATGCGTCCGCCATCTTGGAACGATCAATGTGTCGTCACTCACAATAAAAATAAAAGAGTTTCAAGATGCCACAACATTGTGCAGCCTCTTGCTGTAAAAACACCGAAATTTAAATTCCTGAAGAAACTGCAAGTTTCCTGAAGTAACTTTCACAGGTAAGAATGTGTTGGATTGTGTTTTTAATATGCATTAACTCAATATTACAGGTTTTTAAACTATGTTAGCAATATGTGTTGTTTAGCAAAAATCATCCCCCCCCCCCCACCTCCTGCTGAAGTCTATGCAGAGTTAGATTAGAGATTCATACTGTGGATAGGATTGCAGCATGCTCTCGAGGTTCATCACCGGCTTGACCATTTCCAATATGGCGGACGTTACCGGTTTATGTTATAGCAGAGCCCCATAGAAAGAGCCGCTCTCCTTAATCTACCTATTACTAGGCGTTGACAGCGTGCCATTTTTCCAGGAAGGCGTCCTGGCCAGGATTGTTTTTTTTTTGTTTGGCTTTGTTAAAAAACAGCTGTCGTGGACACCCAACACTCACTGTACTTTTTATACTGACACCCCTTTCTTTCAAGACGGTCATTATTCATTTTGATAGTCAAATGCCTGGCAAAAAGGTGATGTAGGTTTAGGCCTATGTCTCAGTTGTTGAACTTTTTATGTTTATACAAATATTTACACATTAAGAAATTTGCAGGAAATAAAAGCAGTTGAAAGTGAGAGGATGTTTCTTTTAAATATAAATTTTTTTTCTGAGTTTATTTCTTGAGAGATTAAATGTTCACACTTACTGTATAGTTGCACTCCTTTGTCAAAGTTTAAGCGTTTTTGATATAATGTTGCACAATAGTATGTGGTGAGATCGCTGGTGGAAATGTGGAGAATTCTCAGTCCATTCGTCTGCTTCTCCATAAAACCCTCAAAATGAGTTTCATTATAATTCCAGACAACAGACAGTTCTCCAGTATGTTTCAGACTTGTGACCATCAGAGCCATCAGCTGCCCCTCACTCATCTTCAGCCAGTGGATGTCAGAGTAGAAAGACAGGTTGCACATCAGTGCCACTGTCTCTCCAAGTTTAACTTCTTTCAACTCTACTGCTTCCAGCTGCTTCAGGGGCGAATTGAGGAGAACTGCCAGAAAGCAAGCAAGGTGGTTTTATCCTGTTTGTTACTTTTTAGCTACATTAAGCCTTTTAATGTTTTATTAAATATGCATTAGAAATAGGATTGCAGTTGTTTAGAATTGCACAAAATATAATTTTTGTAACAGATATATTGAAGTGCCATGCCCTTGTTTTAGCTTTTTGATTTAAATTTTCTTTTTTTTAAAAGTTACCTTACCTGTTAGAGCGATTAAACACGATAAAACCATTGTGGATGTGTAGTCATAGTCCAATGTTTGCTTGATTTCTGAAGAACGGCAAGATTTCCAGTCAAAGGAAGTAAAACCACGCTTTCTGCTCACTCCCAGTTTGCGTGGGTTTTTAAAGTTTCCGTCAGTGCTGTTATTGGTACCCTGTGAAATACAAACAGTTACAGTAATTCCCCACTAAAATATGCTTAGCCAATAAAGGCCATTTAGGAACTAAAAAAAATAAAGAAATGAGATGAAGAAATGAGAAATGTAGATTTTTGTAAGGCGGAAAGCAGTCATATATACCTCTTTCGTGTTAGTTTCTCACTTATGATTCAGGTGAAATGAGATTGTTCTTTGTTTTTCTTCTCTATAGCCTATCAAAAGGTTCACTGCTGGCTGCTGTACTGGGATCAGATTTTTTGTCACTGAAGGTGACAATTAAGATACCAAAGATTGTTCTGAGATCAGTGTCATGACAAAGCTCCCTTTTGCAGCAGGAAGTTGTTTGCCAAAGGAAGTAGGTTTACTACACACACATAAAAACATTATAGGTGTGAAGGCCACAAACTACATGCATCTTTGGTTTGAAAATTGGTACAGTCCCTTGATAAAGACTTTGGACAACACTGGAAAACATTTTTAAAGAGTATTAAATAACATTTCCCCTTCACATTGGTCAGACAGAAAGATTTAAGTTCATTGTCTTTTGACATTTCAGCATCGGTTTGTGGAGACTCAAGAGATAGCATGTCACAACCACACTGGGGGAAAATGTGTCAAATTTTTTTTTTTAAGTTCTCTTTTCCTGTTTATGATTCTTAGGTGTTTATTATTAATATGAATATTGTTACCATGTCACAGACCACAAAAAAATGGCATGTTAATTCTTTTAACTCTGGGTTTTTTGGAGTTTTCCAGTGTTTCAAAATGTCTCTAGCCATCACAGAGACCCCCACCATGATCACTGCGAACTCTCCCATTTGAAATATTTGGCATCTGCTCCCTGTCTCCCAATAGACAGTTTTAATGATAATGGTATCGTTTTCCCAAGCCGTTTGCTCAAAATATTTAAAACTTGGTGCCATAAAGGCTGTATAAGTGGACACTCCCAGATACAGTGAATAAAAGTACCTGTCCTTTTGACCAATTCTAACAAACATTATTTGTCAGACCCATTCTATTAATATAGTCAGATGATAGTCAGATATAGAATGATATTGTAGTGTAAATTGCCCTCTGGCTTCTCTTACATATTTACCTGTATTTGACAATATTCTTTTCCACTCTTCGCCCAAACACTGCAGTATTATATTTTTATTGTTGTATTCCACAAATAAGTGCAGTTGCTAATAATATTGCCCAATTGAAAATGCACATATTAAAGTAAAGCACTGATTTTGAGTTAGAATGCAGATGTAATTGTTAACCATACATTTGTAAAAGTTAAAACCTTATTGTTACAGGTCCAAATTCAAATAAGATTCCATTCATCATACTAATAATGTATATATACTAATAATATATTCAGATATGGTTTGGAATTATTGACAAAAAAGCACAAAAAAAAAGTTCTCACAATCTATATTAACAAATTTACCAAGTTGTAACTTTAGTTTAAAACTAAGTAAGGCTGACTATGGTATTTGTTATGAACAATTAAGAGAATCCTAAACATTTCAGAAAATACATGCAATGATCATAACCACATTACTGGCAAGATTTTCATGCTGTTGAAAAGGTGTCATGATACTTACTGTATGAGAAGTCGTGCCGGTTTGAAACTGTTTATTTACGTTTGTGGGGTTTTCCAGTACAATTACCACCTTTTACCAGAATACTTCACCTGTGTGATGGCATGTTAGAGAACACTTCCATAAATTCCCTAAAATATGCCTTGAACATAACTGCATTCTTTGGTATAATAACATGCTAGTTAAAAACAGGAAGAGGCAATGAACATTAATAGTGTTTTAGTAATAAACTGTTGCTTGTAGTGTAAGTCATTAACCCACAAACATCTTGCCAATTAATATCATAAATCAACTTGCTGAATATAAAAAATCCATCAACACAAGTTTCACCAAAAACATGTAAACATGTAACTGAACCCTCAACCAAACATTGCAGTAAGGTAAATACAAGGCAGCCGTTCAAATACTAAATATCTAAAATTATACACAAAATTATTTGCTGATCACAATAAGACAAGCTATAATAGGAAAAAGACTTCCATCTCAGGCATTTAAAACTATGTATTAAAAAGTAATGCCACCTTTTTAACTTAAATGCATTTATCCAGGGAACCAACTTTGTAAGGAACCAACCAAAGTATATTACAGGAAAATGGCATGGCAAGAAAAAAACTCATTAAATTAACTGCATTGCAAAGCATACATTCTTATAGTGTAAACAGAGAACTTCATAAAAGCATAGTCAACATATCATTTTTGATCCTTCTAGTCTTTCTTCAGCTCTTTGTTCTTGTCATCCAAATAGCCTGGAAAGCTTTCTGCTGGTTCCCATGTGTTCTGGAACTTTGCCCCACTGAGAAAAGTAAATAAAATATGAATAGGAAATTTAACATCAGGGATTTTTTTTTTTCATGAAAGGCATAAACCCAAACATATTTAAAAATAAGGAACTGAGTTTAGTTTCGGGGGTTTCCACTGTTGGAATGCATCTAAATCAAAGGGGTTACTATAATGGAAACACAAATCTGCCATATTGCTTTAAAACTTATACTCTCCAGTAAATAAATATATCATTATTATCTAATGTAAGGAATTATAGTCTGCCCTGACCCAGCTTTCACGCCAAGATGTGAAGCAGAATGTGTTCCTTCCCTAAATTATCATAGAGATAATTCCTCCCGATCTCTGTAAATAGTGCCACCGGAATGATACTATATCACTTATAGCGTGGGAGTGGCAGTAGGGCATCAAGAACCATCCTGTGATCAAAAGGGTACAGGAATATAATTACTAGGGATTTCAAACAATCTTATCACCTTAACTTTTGATTGTTCCCATCTGAAAGAATACCAAATATGTGGGAACGGAAGGCTATCCCTTTTATTGTTATCCTCAATTTACATTTAAGACGAAACTTAATTTACATGTCGAGTGGGAAGATGAATGTAATGCAGTATAAAATGTTTGAGCAGAGATTATTCGGGGTTCATTCCAACTCCGTTGAACCCACTATGTGTACTTTGTTCTTTTTTTTTTTTACATTAGATATCAACCCATATAGATCTTTTGATGGTCAATGCAGATACCTTAAAGAGAAGGGTATCTTAGACAGCAGATATGTATACAATGCTTAAAGAGATTAAAATCACATGCATACTGATGAAATTAAATTAAGTTTACATTTATTTTACATAATATTTACTAAATTATGAAGAATTTGAAAATGAATAAGAATGAAAAAACAAGTTTGAAAAAAAACAAGTGCTAATTTCACAGCGAATATGACATGAATATGGCAAACTGATAAACTCAGCCTGGTTGATAGGTCGACCACAACTATGTGACAAACCACTGAATTACACATTTAGGAAAAGAAACTAGGAACTAAAGCTGAATGGTTCTGGTTTTTCTCTTTGGTAGCATGATATCAAATGAGGAAGACTTACCACAATGTGCAAGGCATCCACTTGACCCGAACTTCATTTCTTCCCTTTTAAAATTCATTGAATATCAGAGTAAAGCATTTTTTTATGATTTAAAAGCTCATGGGATCATGCATAAAAGCAGTTCATTCCTACCTTATTGTTTCTCCATCTCAGAATATTTTCAACAGGAAACACGCCATTGTATGCATCATGAGAACAATCTAGAGGAAAAACATCACTCAGAATTTTCAAATATAACAAACTGATCTACATAAAAATAATATTGAATCCAGTCACTTAGTGCATGTTGTCCAATGAACCTATTTTTGTAATATTACCTGACATCTTCCGCTTTCTTGAAGGAGAGCGGAGTCCTGACTCATCGCTTGCACTGGCATGTTTTCCTTTATCTGTTACTTTTTCAGATTCATGCCCAGCTGGTGACTCGGATCCATTTGCATCCTCACTAATCTGAATTTGGCATGAAGCAGCTGACATGACAGCATATACTTTCCTGACACTCGACTGTACAACACTGGACTCCGACAGGGTTTCTGGCCTTGTGTCCAGGCTTTCTACTACGCTTTGGGGTGATAGTTGTGTCTCGCTGGTCTCAGGTACATTCACGGCCATTGATTCTGCACTGCGTTTGCATGCAGATCCAGGACTTGTATCTGCTGCAGCCATATTCTGCGGTTCACTCAAAAGATCCTGTTTTGAAGAGTTATTTTGCAAGAGAGAGCTTTTTGAGGACAAAACAGCCTCCAGCTGGGAGTCTGAGATTCTTTCGAGACGAACCTCGAACCTCTTAGCCTTAATATCCTTGGGAACAATAAGGTTGGTGTGGATCCGTTTGTGCACAGTTAACGCACACTGAGTGGCAAACATTTGCTCACACTGACTGCAGCTGAACTGAGGTTCAACTTCCTGACTGTGTGCGGTGAGCCCCTGAAGGGTAGTGAACATCTGCCCACACATGTTGCAATTCTGAGGCATTGGGCAATTGTGACTCTTGAACAGGAGGTCTGTTTTAAACCTTCTCTCACATTTACGACAGATATACACACTAGGGACCTGGTGCAGGGCTCTAGAGGGGCTAGACTGAAGGTCGCACTCATCCGATGAACAACACAGACAGTGCCTCTGCATGCTGAGGTGCTGTCGGTCTCGAAGTGCACGAGCAACACTAACATCATTAGCGTGCTTTTGCGTTTTGACTAATTTCCTTTTTTTCATCACCTTTGATTTTGGGTTATTTGTGATTATGTCCACACTTGTAGATGGTCCATTTGCAATGATGTTAGATGTAGGCTCGGATATGGTCTTGCTTGATGATGATTTCCGCCCTCTCACTCGCGGCACATTGGCGGGACAAACTATTTTCGGTTTTACCACATGCTGTGTGCATTTTGGCTCTTGGCAGTGTCTCTGCTGTTTCAGCAATAGCAGCAGTTGGACAGATTTTCTGAACCTTTTGGCCTAATTAATCAACACAAAAAAAAGTTAGTTTATATTGCAAAATCATAACAAATGTATTTTACTCCAGCACAATAGCAGTGATGACAAAACACAGTACTATTTCTATACTATTGTAGTATGTTTTTCTTAATTTGAATGTTTTTATTTTTATATTTTCAGTTTTCATTTTAAGTTTTAACAATTTAGTTATGTGGTTTGCGATTTTTTTATTAGTTTTAGTCTTTTATACATTTCTATTTAACTTTATTTCAGATTTAGTCATTTTAGTACTTCAACTTAAATATATATTTTTTCAGTTAGTTTCATTACATTTTTCATCTAATATTTATATTTATTTCAGCTTCATTTCAATGAACAAAAATTATTTCAAACAGTTTTAATTGACAATAAAAAAAACTGTTGTGTACCCCAGATTACGTGAGAATGCCACTGCAAAATGCTTTAAAAATATAATTAAAATAACAATAAAGTGTCGCCACTTTAATTTTGTATCATCTTGATAATTCATATTGTCAGTGAGAACAAACTCTAGTAACTTAGAAATCACTTTACAGTTCTTCATATTTCCACTTTTTTTATATAATCTATTTTTTTTTTAAGTGGTAATTCCCTGTGATTTTTGTCTATTGCTGTTCATTATCATGAAAAATTATCTAAAAACATTAGTACCTGGTTTGCTTGACTGTGTTGTCTCTGGTTCTGAGACATTCTCTGCTCTTTCTTCAGGCCCCTGTAACACACAAAACATGGTTTTATTATTAACGAAAGAGCACAAATCATTCTACAGAATACAACACATTTTCAACAGAATGTCAGTAAAAAGACAGATTACTTATTTTTGTGGTAAAATACAGAAATAATAACATTGATTCTATACTGATTTGCACTGCACTGAAAACAAGTGAAAACAATGACCACAAAAAGCATGCCCACTCACCACAGCCACTGGCATGACAGTGTTTGAGCTCTGTACGTCAGACTGAGAATTCACACATGACACTTCCATCTCGTCATCTTCCCTTTTGAAGTCACTCCTCTGAGCCCTATTGATGGCCTCTGTCTTTTGCTGCTCACTTTCCTCCAACTGCTGCTTCAACAAGTCGATCTCCCTCCAGCTCTGGGTGATCTCCATTCTGGTCTCCAGCAGCACTTTGCTGAATATTTTGACTATCTCTGAGGTTGTCGTCATCATGAGCCCTTGAATCAGGACCCTGAACTTAGCCAATAAGGCATCCTCCACTTCCATTGTGCGTGGCTGGTGGTGGATTTCTTACACAGAAAAGGCAGACTTACTGCCAGCGTCCCATAGCTCTCCTACTGTGCAACTATACAGAGTCAAGATGAAAAATAGGCATCCCGTTTCAGGTAACTTTTCAACAGAGGAGACATATTAAGATGTAGAAGTGAACATGTAAATGATCTGTTACAACTAAATTCTGCTTCTTAGTCAGAATCTCATGTCAGTTGATAATATTTTGAGATTGAATGTTTCTGTGATGAGCTGATTTTAGGGTTATTTAATATTATCTGTCTGGCAACTTTATGACATTCTTGGAAGCATTGAAACAAATAAGTTTATGTTCTGCACACTATTTGTGTGTAATATGTATGCAATTCAGGGTTTCAATAGAAGTACAACTATAACTCCAGCTTATAATTCCAACATTTCATCAGTAGTAGTATTTTCGTTGTAAAACTTCATGGATTTCACACAGTTTACCACCCCCCCACCCCCCCCCTCCCCCCTCCCCCCCCCCAAAAAACACCTTTGTTTTAAGTTTGGGTAAAAAAAACAAAACTGAAAAATCAAGCTTTTGTAAAGTGAATACATGACTTCATAATGTTTAGTCATCATCAGGTCACCACATACAGCAAAAAACTTGTTGGACATACATTCTTATGTAAAGACAAATGCTTGGGTGCTCCGATTGATCGGCTTACCGATTCCTTATCTGTCCGCTAAATCACTTGGATTTTTGATACGCGGTCCTCTAAACAGGCCGCTCTCAAGCTGATGCACGCTGCCGTGAGAGGTCTGGCATTACATGCAGAGTCCCGCCTCAGTTTCTGTTCACAAAGGGAAATATAATGTGAGGCTGTACTCACCTTCATAATTTCTGCATTAGATACTTATAAAGTAAATTTGAACATATGTGCGAGACTTACTTTCACAACAGCGAGATGATTGACCGTGCGCACGCTCTCTCAGATACCGCACAATGTCTTCATCAACAACACTGTCTGTCTGTCTATAAGCGACACACAGTTTGAACATCCGAATTGTCATTGCACTCTAGTCAGTGTCACATCGCACTAAAGTTGTTATAAAGGAACAAATTTGTGATAGCTAACGCGATTATCTTTTTTACTTGTCAATTCAGTGACCCTATAGCCCGACCTGCAAGCAGATGCAATTGTAAGGTGAACACACTATAGATGCGGTCACCCATTAGTGGGTAATTTACAGTAATAGCTATAGGAATAAAGATGAGACCTACAGTTATCAATCGATCGGATATTCTTAACATACGGCCAAAACATATAAGGAAACCCATTCTTAGTAAGTAGGCTAACAATTAGCAGCCAACACACATAATGTTTAAATTCTTTTCATCTAAGTGTAGATTCTGGTGACATTGCCTGTCCAATACCCACAACTGCATCTTGGCCACTTGAGAACAGTGACAAACCGTCCCAGTCTTCAAACGCCAAAGGCAGTGCCCGTAACCCCACTAAATCCAGCTGTGTCCGAAATCGCCCCATAAACCCTTAACTAGGGCAACATTTAGGGACTAGCCTTTTTAGTGGTGTCCGAACCCTGTGGTACCGTGTCTCGATGCCCTCATTCATCCACAATGCCTGCAAAAACATGTACAACTGGTGGCACCGCTCAAGACGGCTAGAAAAAAAGGGAAAAAAAAAAAAAAAATCCCCTATGCACCGTGAGAGTCACGCGCCGAATTAATTCCCGCATCTCGCCAGAAGATGGCACCCGCAGCTGAATGATCAATCCGTTCATTTTTACAAAGCGTTCATCCATGGCGTACAGCATAATGTACAACAAGGGTATAAATTCATTGTAAATTGATTAATAAATTGTTGATTAGTTTATAACATTATTTCCGTGATGGAGTTCCGATAAATCGGTATCTTACGACTGGATCTGCTAGTTTGCTAGTGTTCAAAGATTAATAAACAGCAAGCACAACGGTGCCAAAGTGGCATCCTTCCGTGCCACTCATGTCCTAATCACGACTCGTTTTCATTCACTCCGTCTAGTGACTGAATAGTGCCCTAATGTATGGAATATGATGAGGTAATGGGGGCGATTTCCAAACACGCCCCACCTTTCCTGGACGAGCGCGATTCGAGCTTAGTTTACTCCCATCTGCATGCATGTTTTTGGGAATAAAGTCGTAAGATTGTTTGCAGAGATCTCGAGAGGTACTAAAACTTTTCCAATGAAGTTAATATTGATAATAATTAGATAGCTATTATTAATTAATTTTGTTAGAAACTCAGTGTTGCAACGTTGACTGTGCAAAGATGAGTAGTGGTGATATTTATTTTGTACAAACATTTGCAACTGCTTTTTATCACATAATTAGAATCAGCTGCAACTTACTGGCATCTGTTATTATAGCCTACTGACCAGACATTAGAAGTTTGAAATTTAGACTAAAGCTATGCAAACACTTACATTTTTACAGCACTATAAGTGTGTCCTATCAGGTAATGAAAAGTTGTATACACACTTGGGGTCTTCATCCTCACTTGAACACTTGGGTCAAATACAGGAAATACATCATACAGTAGTCCAAATGGTCAGTGCAAAGACCTGCAATTGTGGGGATTTGGAACCAAGGGGAATATCTAGCTTGTCCGGGTTTCTTGTAGGCTTAGACATGGAAAATGTTTTAACAGTAGGATGGGCGTATCGTCGAGAAGTATCTATCTATACCTAGCTGAACGCAGACATCGAAAGTATCGTCTCAAAAAAAAATATCGACTACTAAGGTTTTTTTATTTACCATTGATTTTGTTCAATCTTCACCCAAAAATTTGTACAATATGCATGGATTGGCGAATAACCTTTGTTAGCGAATATATTGATCAGTTTCTTTCTGTACTTTAATATACAATCCACACTGTCATAATACCAATGTTTGCTTTTGTTCCTGTAACAGCCTGTCACTGGCAGTCCTTTATGATAATGAACCATGGTTTTACTGAAGTGACCGTAGTTCAACTGTAGTATTTTTAGATTTGAATCATGTGTAAACAAAAAGCATATTTGAACCATGTGTAAACAAAAGTATAACCTAATAAGTTGCAATTAAGGTGTATTGAATGTTAAAAATGCGTTTTAAACTAAATTAAGTGCTTATCATTACCCATTTTAGTAATTTAATACATTTCATAATTTAAAAGTTTAGTTCAGAAGTATCGAATCGGTAACGATACTGCCTTGAAAAATATCGGTAACGTATCGAAAACAAAATAAGTGGTAGCGCCTACCTGCCCATTTTACAGCACCCTCGTCTCCTCTGACCTGATCGATTCGCTTCATGTCCTGATCTAACTCTCTCTCCCGCTAGAACATTTCTGACAGCGACCCCCCCCTGTCAGTTTCGCTATGTTCCCGATTCGCAAACCGTGGCATTTCGCCTCGGTTAAGGACCTAGTGATGGGAAGTTCGGATCATTTTACCGACTCTGACCTTTGAGTCTCGTTCAGCAAAATGAACGAATCTTTTTTCAAGTCATTTCATTCATTTTAGCAAAATATTATTAAAATGTTACGTGTTACTTCCCTAAGTCTACTACTTACGCAAACGTTGATCACACTACAAACAATACAAAACTGCTATAAGAAACAGAAAAGATTAATTAATTGTTTACCTGGGTCTTCAGTCTATGATTAGCTCACCTCAGCTCTTATCTGACAAGCATTCGGGTTTGGGCTTAAGGGGCTGTAACGTGATGAATGAACGACTCAAACCCTAAGACTCGAGAGATGAACTAATCAATTCTCTTTCCGGCTCAGACTGCATTGGTTAAAGCTTATGGGGCTGTCACGTGCTGAATGAACGACTCGGAAAACCCGAATACTCGAAACAGGTGAACTACTTGACTAAACCCAGTACAAAACCTATAGGATGTTGCACATGCGCGACTGAACGAATCACTCCCCGAGACGACTCGTTCTTCCCGAGTCACATTAAAGATTTGTTCAAAATGAACGAATCGTTCAAGAACGACCCAGCACTAAAAGGGACATGTCTGCTGAAGCAAGCTAAGGACGAGAACTGATTTATCCCCAAAAATATTTGTTTGAGTATATTTTTAGACTCGTGTTTGAGTCTAATATGTCTGTAAACTAACAAACAAAAGTGGTCACGTTTTTTTTTTCATGAATAACTTGCGCCTTTTCTAAAAAAAGCTACAACTTCTCACCTCATCAATTGTCTAAAGCGGGAATCATTTAATGATGGCGCCTGAGCAAATTCTGGAAACGAGAACCACTAAGAAAACATGCATACACTCAAAGGTAAACAAATATTTCATACGAGGGAAGCTTACCTTCGATAAATTAACGATTTTGCCAGGTTGAGACAGGGGCTCTGAAGCCCTCAGTCGCTGTGTGGAATGTGAAGCGTCACCGCATAACGGGCCGACGGGAAACAAACATCAGTGGGACCGAATTCCACAACATTGCAGACAAACTATGTATTTTGGGCTGTAGTGTTGTTGGCATGTGTCGTAACATTTTTGTTCATGTAGACAAGCATAGAAACAATAAACCAACCCATTTGTTGGAGTAGGAAAATAGGTGAACGTGTATAAAATTATGTTCATGCATTTATACAGTCGAGTGTTTGTCCATCTGTGTTTCATGCTCCTCATACTTATCAAGAACCTCGTAGTTTACATGGAATGATCTTCAAACCAGACCTTAAATATTAAACTGAAATTTAGGATGAATACAGTTTGAATGCACCCCATCTAGCTACTTTTATTTTAACGTTTCTCCTCAATCCCATCTCATGTCACAAAAGTTCCCATGAATGTTTCAAAACCTTCCTGACTATATCATCCCTTAAAGAAAGAAAACATATCAAACTGCACACAAAAAAACAACAGAGGACAATGTCACACATAACTATATTTTATTCACAACTTTACATTCTGAACATCACCTCCTTGAAGTTGTACAAGATATCGCTGGCCCATAGGTAAAATATTTCTCTCCATAGCCGTTTCCTGCAGGAGAAAAGAACATCTTAAAAAGATGTTTCACGTCATTTTAATTTTAAAGTTCAACATTTGAAACTGGAAATCTTGAGGCTTCACAATAAACTGAGATATGGCCTTAACACAAAAAGCTGAGTATAAATTACATTTAAAAATACACTTAAACTAAATGAGCATCACTCTTAATTTGTCTAGAATTCCCAGTCATGTGTGGGGTTGATCTCAAATTAATAATAATAATAACAGCAAAACAACAATATCTATCAGAATAAAATCTGGTCAAAGTTGAGCTTATTCTGCCCACTGAAATACTGTCTGGCCAACAGGGGAAACCTTTTCACACTAGCAGATTTTCAGCTCGTCTGCTTCATTTACATATGCCAAAAATTCACAGGCACACGGGTCACTGTAGGTGGGTTAAAGACCCAGCCAACTCCTGACTGAGTTAATTGCCCTGCCGACTTGCCAACATTTTTGGCCGCTGGTGATAATAGAATTAGCACCATTTGCTGATTTACGAGTAGTGAAAAGAAGTGAGGCAGAGCACTTTCTTGACTGAAAGTATTTATACTGTCATTTATTTCTGTAATCAAATCTGAATTTTCATCATCATTACTGCAGTCTTCAGTGTCAAATGATCCCTTCGAGAATCAGTCTAATAGATTTGGTGATCAAAACATATTTCTTATTTTATAAATCTTGAAAACAGTTTGCTTCTTGATTTTTTTGTAAAACTAATACAGTTTATATAAACCTTTACTGTCCCTTTTATCAAAATGTGAATCTAAATAAAGCTTCATTCTTTCAAAATAAATACAATTTTACTGACCCCAAACCTTTCAAGGGTTAATCTTTTTTTGGTATCACCCCTCAACAGAACAACTCTTCTCACTGTAGACTGTAGTGTGATGTAGTAGCCTAGGCCTAGATATACTTATGCATGCGCAAACACAATTTTTTTGTAGAAATACTATTTCAAGCCATTATTTTTTGCAGTTTATATATATATGTATATATATTATATATATATTAGTGGTTCCAAATTAGCGCGTTAACGCATGCGATTCGTTTTTTTTCAGTTTAACGCGTTAAAATATTTAACGCAATTAACGCAGGGGCGTGGCTAGGGTTGGCCACCCCACTCACAACTTCTGCTTCTGTCACTTTTTCTCTTGACCAGAAGTGCATTTATTCAGTCGCAGAACGACTGTGAAGGGGACACGTTTCAGGCGCGCTCTCCACTTCACTTCAGCGACAGCCGCGAGTCAAAACCAGCGCGGAAACGGTACTGTGCTCGCAACGCGTGCTCTTCAATTGCACTCACTCTTCTCCCTCATTTAAAACCTTACGTTCCCCCTGGGTCAAGCTGACCCCATTTGAATTTTCCCTTTATTTTTTAAAGTGTTCCCTTCAATTCCATGGGCTGAAAATTCGGTGACTTTATCCCTAAATAATCTATCTCAACACACACACAAATCGGGACGTTGTTTGGTTGTTCTAAAGGGGGTGGTCAAAAAAAAAACTGGTTCCAGGGCCTTGGTGTCATATTGACTCCCCCATTGAAATGAATGGAAATGTAAAAAACCAAAAATTGTTTCATTTAATTTCCAAAGTAAATCAATACATCCATATATCTGAATTTCTACATTTAAATAAGTCTGGGTCCTAGACCATAAACACAAAGTGGAACGAACTTTCTATCTCATACACACACACACACAAACACACGTGTGTGTGACTGCAAACCGAAGCATTTTATAGAATTGGCAATACAATCACAATCGCTGGCATAAATCTGAAAAATTTCCATATATAAATGAAGGACTGATACTAGAGCACAAATGCAACATGGAACAAGCATGTTCACTCTCTCTCCACAACACTACACCACACACACACACACACCACACTGAATGTCGGGGCATTTTTTTAGATTTGGCAAATAAATCAACAAATGCCCACAGTGTGAGGGTAACAAACCACTCACACACACACACACACAGAAAGAGAGGGAAAAGGGCAGATAAAAGAAAGATGAAAGGCAGCTAACCTTTTGCACTCTGAGAAAGTTTACTGTTTGATGAAAGAGCTGCAGCAGTATTTTGAAAACATCTCACAGTTAGGGTATAAAAGTGGCTGTCTGGGTCCTGCACTGAGCTCATTCTGTGGCAGCACCATGGCCAAAAGGTACAGTCTTGAGGAGACCCTGGATTTCATACTGGATCAAAGTGACAGTGAAGAAGGCCCAGAGAACACTGAACCAGATAGTCCTGAGGACTTTACTACTGACACAGAAGATGAAACTGAGTTTGAACAGGATTACCAGGAATCTGAAGAGGAGGATTATGCCGTGTTTATTTGTGATAAATAATTTTCTGAAATAAATAGTATGTGATTACAGTCATGTCATTTAGTGGTGACTTTGTATTATAATTTGCAAAAGCAAACAATTCAAAATATATCAGACAACAACAAAAATAAATACAAAAATACAGATTTTTTATGTATTTTAGAATGTTTAAATATATATTCACAAAATATATATCATAAAGTTGTGAGAAGTTGAAACATGAAGAAAAATGGACTTGAAACTGAACTGAAAATGAATGAGTCCCTATGGACCTCTGCTGGATATATGTGGTCATTGCACTTTCTTTCTTTAAGTATAATACCTAAAGATTTTCCTCTAACCTGCAGATGTCAGTATTCTATCCCTAACACATGGGCCAATATCCAGAAACCTTTTATATTTAATTTAGGTCATAATTTAAGGGATTTTTTCATTAAAAAAATAATTTTTCGTAAGCCAATTTATGGCATAGTTGAGTATTTGTGCAGTAAATAGGTAAATAAAACTACCAAATATCCACAAAAACACAGCATAAATGTATAGCTGAGAAGTAAATAAAAAATGATATACAGTTTGTCATGTAAATTTTTTTTATATTTCCTTATGCAATCGCTCTGTAAAAGTTTGGGGTCAATCTGACCCCAAGGGACTTTAACGTTGCTCAAATCAAGGGACAATTAGGTAAGGGTGTTTTCACACTTTGTTCCTTTTTCAGGGTCCTGCCCAGCTCGAGTAGTTCTGTAGTACGGTTCGCTAAAAACGTGCATTGTGAACACAAATCGGCACGGGCTCACTTGATTTTTCCATTTGCGAATTCCAATGTATTTGGCCATCAGATGTTTCCGTTCAAATCAGCTGTTCAAAGTGGCTGCTTCTTCTGGCAGATCTCTACAAATTGTTCGCTCACAACGTACAATCGTTTATTTTAATTTCAACCGCTTCCAAACTGTGTAAGAGAGACACGGCTGTGCTCCTTGCCAGTTTAAACTTTTTGATATAGGCTACGAGCTTGCACATCCCAGCGGGGGCTAAACTAGGCTACACTCTCTGCACCGTTTATTGTTTCAACTGTCAAAAACACCCATGGTTCACATAAACACAGTTGGTTTTGTCTCAATCGAATGTAAACATCTGGGAAAGAAATTGCATGTGTAACAGATCTGTGCAGTATGTAGTACTTCTAGTACAGCAGCCTAATATCAGAATCAGTAGAATCTATTATTCATACGATTAATAATATGCATTTTAATTTTTTTCATTTGATTAGTATCTTACTTAAATGCTGCATTTAAGGATCCCTGTACTGTACCTGAAAAATTTAAAGCAGTTTATTATATTTTATCTGTTCTTTTATTTTATATATCTTAATGTCAGCATGCCTTTTCCGCTGGTCCTTAAAAAGTCTTACATTTAACTGTATCAAATTTAAGGCCATAAAAAGTACACTGGGGACGGAAAGACAATTGCCATCGGCTTCCTGTGATGTTAATGACAAAGGCTATGATGTGGATTGGATAATGTATGTTTCAAAGTCTATCTTTATGCAGTTCTGAAAGCGCACCTGCTGGCAGAGAATGAATTCACTTTTTTTTTACAGCCCTTCTGCTGGTTTAAAATAATTGATATTAAGCCAGCCATTAAACCATTAATATAATAGTTGATACATTTGATTTTTGACTCTTTTCTTAAAAATGGTTTGAAATTTTAAGTGAAATATTTTTAATTTTATTTAATTTTATTTTATTTTTTGTGAAAACCTGTATCTGAACTGTAAATCATTCCTTTTTACAGTCATTTTAAAACATTGCCCCACTCATATGGTATTAAATTTCACTCTGTGCAGTCTTCAAAAGTCTAAACGTTTTACATTTGAGCTTAAAAATCCTGCAGAACCGTGTGTGGCTGGCATAAACACGATGCCATAGCCAAAGAAACATTCAAATAAATATTACAAAATTGTACGGAAACTTATATTCTTTTTGTGCAAAAGATAAAAATATTCCAGTTTTGGAGGCCATAATGTCAGCCATCAAACACTGAATTGGACTAGATCCAAAAAGCAACAGTCTGAATACAAAGAGGTCTGAGACACCATTACTGCTTAAGTGGACCAAAAAATGATCTGAGTCCTCTTTCAGGAACTGCGATAGTGTGGACACAAAGAAAACTGGGTCCTTTTTCACTTGTTCCACCTCTTGGTCCACTTAAAAGGGTCTGGGTTCGGTTCTTTTAAAGAGGACTCAAGTGTTAAAACACCCTAACACAAGCCCATTTAAACTCGTCAGCTCATTAATAGAGCCTTTAAGACCTAAGGTGGGTCAAAGAATAGCAGCCAAAACACCATACCTACCACTGCTGTGATGTCTATTAATCAACGGACACAGAACAAAAAGGAAAAATATTTTATAGCTTTAAGGATTCATCATAGATTTAAATCTTATGTTTTACTTAAATTTCAATTTTCTGTATTTTCCTGTTTGAATAGCATATAGGTAATATTACATTTATTCAATAGGTTTATGTGACCATTGTTTTTTAAGTTCAACTTAAATTAGAATTTCTTTTTTAAAGTCTAATAAATGTTCCAATTAATAGCTCTCAGTTATACTGTAACGTTGAATGGCTAAAGTCAATGGTACTATGGGTGGGGGGGGCAATTTTAGAGAAATCCGTATGGTTACATTGATACTGGCATTCATACAAAAGATGTGCTTAACAATATACAAATATACTGTCTTTTATGTTTTTTGACTTTAATTTGAGATTAATGTGAAATTATGGCAATGTAATGATTTTAACTTATAGGTTGGGAATTAATCGCGATTACTTCAGCAAATGCGATATAGTAAATTTTTTTAATCGCTTGACAGCACTAATATACATATATATATCAAGATCTTTTAACTTAAACCAGACATAAATGGTTTTTGAGTACTGCCGTTTATTAGACTTCACAGCTCATTTCTTATTTTTTAATTATTAAGTGTTTTTATTTTGACGTCTGGGACCTGCCACATTACATGTGTAATGTGTTACTTGTAATTACCCTATGGAGGAAAAACCGTGCAGGTCTGGGAAAGTCCATGGTTAAGACCTTTTCAAAAGCTAAACAATAAATATCATGTGGTGTCTCAGTGGTGAAATGGAAAATTATTTTAGAGAATGTACACAGATATTTTAGTCCTTACACAGCACTTCACAGTTCCGAAAGAAGAAGCAGATACATTGTTAGTAAATGTTTATTTCCACAACATAGTTTCATAATCCACCAAATACTACAATTGTGAGTGTTACCTGTAGCTAACAGGGACATAAATATATGAACTAGTGAATCAACAGTATCAGAAATAAATAAACTACTCATGTTCAGGACTTTCCTCAAATGAGCATGCTCCTTCAAATTCCTCTTCTGCACTGAACTTCTGCTTGCATTTTGTGAGATGACATTTTAACTGGCCTCTTCGTAGAACAGTGGCAGAACAGTAGCAGCAGTGAAAATGGGCATATTCTCTGCACTTTAAGTTACACTTGACAATAGCGAAATCTGAAAAAAGTAAATCAAGAGTGAATTAATATGCCTTGACAAAATAACATTTTAATGAATTTGGAAGCACTATACACACCATCCTGCTGGACAGCCAACTTCAGATGATTCTGGACGTGGTTAACAACGCTCCATAACTCTCTTGGCTTGTAGACCCAGGTCTCACAAAATGGGCAGTGATACTTGTCACAACACTGAGTGCACTTAGAGATACAGGGGCTTTCTCCATTTTTAAGGACAGTAATATGCGTCTAGAAAAGGATATTTACAATTAAATAATGATTAACCTCATTTAACATCGACATTTTGGATGTTAAAATTCACTAACAATTTGTTATAATCAAGATTTCAGCTTGATGAGCTTGATATATTTTCATTATAGTATTTTCAGTATAGTATTTTGCCTTGACAACCTTTTAAAATATATTATAATTATTCTTACATGTGCAATTTAGGGGTCACAAGGACCCAGCATGATGTTAAGAAAACAATAAGTCAATTCCAAATGGGCTAATGTAAAATGCAATGTCATTAAAATACGTGACCAATATAACAACAACGTAAATTGTGCTCATTCACTTACTGTCTCACTTGTTGGTGTTGAGTCCATCCTTGTCATGAAGTATGATGACAAATAATCCTCATTATTACGCATGTGCATTAAAGACATTCAGTGCGTCACCAAATTCCTCTATGATGCATTCGCATTAAAAGCATCCCTTATGTCAGCCAGCTTCACTATGTAGTGGATTAGATGAACTACGTTATCGTGCTGCAGTCTGCAGCAAATCCCTCTTCTATCAGATAGGCAATGCAATAATGCTGACCATATTTAATTGAAACTTGATTTTTTTAAAGTTGAAAGTTTGTTTTGTTGTATTTATCACGTGACGTTACTATTATAAAACATTTTTGGTGCATATGTATTTTCATAACCTACATTTATAAGAACATTGTTAATTTCGATCGTTCAATCACATAATATGTTGATATTTCGCTGCGTGACGTATTACCAAAATCATTAGTCAAAGTCTTATTTTACGTAATTCTATTGTGTGCTGTCACTGGGGGGGGGGGGGGGGGGGGCAGACAAAGCATACCATAACCTCTTAATCTTGGATCATCCTGTGCTAGCAGGACAGATTTTCAGAACACTTACTCTAAAACTTTTGTTTAAAATGATCTATTATTCTAATTGTGTTATGTTAAACATATGATGTAAATCTGAAAAGTAAATTGTCTTTTTTTTTTAATGAAAATTCTGTTTGCTTTCTTCCGTAATATCTAAGCAATATAACATGCATGTTTCAAATCATGTAGCCCAAGAGAAATACCTTCATTCACACATCTGTGTCGTCAGATAAATTCACATGTATGATTCATCACCATACAAGCAATGAAGAGATTAAATCTTTGAGCCTATGAAAGCTAACCTTTGCTCTCCTTCGAAGGTAATCCCTGCGGTTGTGTAGCATCTTAGTACATCGTATGATCACCTCTGCCTCACGTCCATACAACTGCGGCAATGCAGAAATGATCTGTGAAACAGTAAAGCACAATACACTCTGAAAACGTGTCTTTATCTTCATTTCAGGTAATCAAAATGGATAATTTCATCAGACGGAACAAATGAAGAGGACTGAACCTTCGCTGTAATCGGGCCCCACTCAATGTTTCTGCTATAGCATGCCTTCTGCCACACCTGAAACTGAGTCAGGATCTCTCTGGCCACCACCTGGTGAAGACACAAGAAACAGTAATACTGTTTACTTGATCGTTCAAAAGCCTAAAAATGATAAAAAATTAATTTTGTATAACTGCTTACACTGAATGTTCTCTGCTTGTTCATGGGGTGTAAATTTCCTTGTTCCGTGGAAACGGGTTCTGCAAACCTTCGGCCAATCTACAACATACACAATGACAAATTAATAAACCACAATTCTCATTGTTAATTTCATATCAATTTAGGTGCATTTAGAAACATTTCTATGCTTCTGTAAAATTCTGCTCAAAAACTTATTTTGTGATTGAGAGACTGACTGCTTTGTATTGAAATACAATTAATTCACAGGTTATGTGTACTATAATGTGCATGTAGTGTGTTTGTTTATTATCATAAGTCATCTTTAAGTACAATAACAAAGACAATGTTCATTTAAGATTATATTTCATATGTCTATATCTGCAGTCTTTCATTAGTCATAAGGAACTATAAAAAGACTCAAATAACAAATATCAAATTAAATATTCCCAATTTAAAGTCATGCTAGCATTTACAGCTTTTGTTGGAAAAAAGTATACAAATCCATCAGATAATGACCTGTATGTAGTGGAATATAGTTGTCCGACTACAATCACTCCAGGAGAGGCAGGCATCAAGACACAATGCTGCTGGAGATCACAGAAATCTTGAGAGATCACGGAAATGGCTGAGCAGGAGGTCTTGTACAGTGTCAATCAATCCAAAGTAAAAAAAAAAAAAAATGAAAAGATACTTGACGTCCTGCATGGAAGACGAAATTGACTGGAGAATTTTTGGACCTCACCGTTACTGACGTTGCTGAGTGTACCTGATTGTCCTAACAGAACGTAGAGGTGCGACATCTGTGTTCATTTACTTGTTCCAACAAAATGCCATGAAGTTTAGAAAACAACAGTACCATTCCAATTAAGTGAATGCCAGTGACCTTTTTAGTGAAATATGATTCTAAAAGGCAAACGCCGATGCTCAGGTAAGAGCCGAGGATGTGCTACATACTGTGCCTTTACTGTTGTTGGAGGGAATACATAAAAACATTAAATATATAATATATACCAGCTATTATACATTGATAATACAACCGCAAAATATTTCCTGTTGGTGTAAATCAGTCTTTCCAATTACTATATGCAGATGTATTAAACCTAAAAGGAAAACTAAGTTTCCTCATCTTTCCGTAATGCAAAGATTCCATGCATAACAATTTGTCCAGATCTTGTTTAGTTGTCTCTAAGGTGGAAATTATGGGACATTGGGTCCTCTGCTATCTTCTTGAGTTTTAACAGTGCAGACCATTTATAATATGTAAACATGAATTGATCCAATTCAGAATCAGTTCAAACTGAATTTCCAAACATAAAGTAGATATGTTTATTTCCCGCCTCTTCCATGGGCTTTCTGTAAATGAGCCTTCATTTGCCTGGGATTCAGAAAGCTCTTTCCACAAAAAGGGCAATTGTAGGTCTTCCCCGCGTGGCTGTGTCGTCTGAGATGAACTCGCAGGTTGGTGGCTCGATTGAATCGCATCCCGCATTGAGTGCAGCTGAAGAGTTTCTCCCGAGTGTGGATGTTCTGATGCTGCCTGAAGTTGCTCATTCGAGCGAAGGCCTTGCCGCAGTGCGGACAGATGTGAGGTCGCTCCCCTGAGTGGTTTCGCTGGTGAGCCTTGAGCTCGAAGTTGTACGCGAATGTCTGATCGCACTGCGGACAGCTCAGAGGTTTCTTGCCCTTGTGGATCAGCGAATGAGCCTTAAGGTCACATGCTCTTGCAAACGTTTTCCCACATTGGGTGCAATGGTGGGATCTTTCTGCATGGATTTGTTCAGGCGTCCCATGTTTGTCCTGGGAGAAACACTTTGGGTATTGCTCATGGCGCATTGCTTTCTCGCCTGGACAAACATCATTGTGAGAATAGAGGACAGAACTCTTTGAACCAGGATATCTGTGTCCATTTTCTGGTTGGACAAATGAATGTGACCTCTCTGGTATGCTAGAAAGCATCAGCTCTGTTGTGCATAAATGACTATGTTGTGCCCTAATACCTTGATGTACCAGTGTGCTGACTGAATAAGGTGTGAAATATGAGGTGGCATCTGGCATGTCGAGAGAGTTTAGACCTGGAAAGCTTTCTACCTGTATCTCCTCCTGATCACAAGGTACTCTGAGCTCTCCCTGACTCGGATCAGCCATTTCTGCATGGCAACTGTCATCTCTGTTGACGGTGTCCCACACCGGAACCATCTCTTCCTCCTCCTTGACAGGTAGAAGATCCAGCTCTGTTTCTGTTTTTACTCTACCGTTTGGCGAAGACGATGGCAAATCCTCGTACACATCCTGAGCCAAAGGACTTTGTAACAGTTTTGAGTGGTTTGAGTCCATTTCCTTATCAAGAGTAACGTTTTTTTCGGATTTGTCTAAATCACTCACTCTGGGTTTGAAGTCACTAGTGGACTCACTGTGAACGGCTGAATTGCACAGAAGCCTCTGCAGAAAATCCTGATGAATTTGTGCATTGGAGTTAGGTGTGACAATCTCTTTTGAATTCTGTGGGTGTACATCATTCCTCTCTTTAGAGTGTGAGTGCGCTGTTGTTTGTTTGTTAGACTCCAGGTGTTGTCTGGCACTCCACGCATCTTCAGTTAGTGTAGGTTGATTGGTAGATTGATCTCTCAGGCTTAGGCCTAAACAAAGGCTGTCTGCTCCTGCACCAGAAGAAAGGATACAAAATTAAGGAACAGCACAAAAAGTGTTTGAACATATATACTAAAACATATATATGATATAACTGATGTTCTTAACAGTAGGATCACAGATGCACTGCAACGCATAAATGGAGGACTACAATAATTTAAAGAATACTGTACTGACAAAACTGCAGGTAAAGAAAGTATTTTATAATGTAGGAATATAAACCTCTCTTAAAATGTCATGTGATAATGTCAGTGATATAATGGAAAAGCACTGCACACTGCTGTAATCTGCAAATATTTATTAAATTGCAAATTAACCTTTTGAAGTTCTTCAGGCATTTTAAATGCCATGCTTTTCTGGAGAACAAGTCAACTCCCAAGCGCAGGAATTTAATAATAATAATAATAGTATTAGAAATAATAACAATAAATTGTTATAAAAGGACATATAGATAGATAGAATATATTATTACAGTTGTAATAAATGTTTAATAACTATACACATATATGTACATTTGTGTGAGTTAATAATAGTGTATAAAAATTGATTATTCTATGTAATAATAATATCCGGTATTTTCATAGTAAAGAATTACATTTTAAATAAATTTTTTTATTAAAAAATCAAAATAATAATAATATTAACATGGAACTAGGTTGAATCAAAAGCTTTTTTCATTGGGTGTTTGTTTTTTAAATACACTTTAGTTTTGCTTAATCCGATTTTTAATTTCAGTTGAATAGTTTATTATTTTACTTGCTTTTTTCAAGGTTCAGTTGCCAAGGCAACATTTCTATTTTTCATGCAAGTTATAAGTTTAATTTTTACATCTAATTTTTTCCCCCCCAAGTAATTAATATGTTTTTGAATAGCTTGCCTTCGGGCCTGAGATCCTGGCATAGGCTCCAGCCCTCCCTACAAAAGGATAAGCTGTAACGCAAAAGGACTGATGGTTGGATTTTAATGGTTTAAGTCAGCAATAACAACAGTAGTTGTATCTCACCCCGGACTGTCTCTACAGGTTGGCTCTCATCTCTGCTGCTGGAATCTCCTGTTCGGCCACAGTCTGGGCATTGTGTCTTCCTCCCCCGTTCCCATTCCCTCTCCCTCTCCCTCAGTTTACTCTCAGACAACTGCAACCTTCGTTTTAAGACCTCCACCTCCTGTTTACGATGACCCACTTCCTCAAGGAAGCTGTCTTCCACCAGCCTGGTTATCTCAAACATGGCTGATTTGAGGACGGTCTCCATGACAACGGAGAGCTGAGACTGGAATGTGAGGAAAAGGGCTTCCGACATCGTCCTGTTGCCGTGAGGACACCTTGATGCAGTGAATGACTCCGGTGAAAATACTCACCCTAAAAAGACATAAAGACAAAGTCAGAAAACGACATTATTACTGGCATCACGACGACCAACTAAAACCCGTGTCAAGATGTCCCAAATCTGAATTTTTCTTCAAGACTGTCAGCAGGTGGGCGTTTTGTTATTGTTGTTGTTGTTTGTGCAGCCACGTGCATGATACAACATACAATCTGATTATTACGGCAACGCTGCAAATTCTGTGTTATTAGAAATACGTCTACGCATAATGAATATTTTCACTTGGGTTTCAATAGAAAATAAGTGACCCTCTCTCTTCGGGCCTTTTATGTAAAAAGTAAATCAAATGAACAGTGACAAATAACAAAAGCCACACAATTCAGAAAGTAAGCACCTTATGAAAACAATCCTCTCGCGTAGCGAATTTCTCTGCAGGCACCCGCGGAATAACGTGAAAAGCAACAGTGTTTGTGCAGAAAAACGATCGTTTATGTTGACAGTGTCATCTTAAGCGGAAGCAGCAAATGTTGATGGTTTTCTATGTTACTGCCCTCCAGTGGACTGGATGATGCCGCCACACAATAGTGTATCTGATCTGTGCTGTATAAAAATGGCAACAACTTGACTGTAATGGATGGAAATTGATCTTTGTTCCAATCCATTTCAATTCTACGTGTGGTGACTTTAGTATCTGACTGATACTAAAAAAAATATTTTAATGAGCAGAATTGAAAAGTGACAAAAATGTCTGACGAATCCTTCATTGAATGATTCACGGAATCCATCAAAGCGGCTACTGAATCAACAGATTCACTTACAGTTTAGTTTACTAGTTTGCAAAGCACATCAGCCACTGAAGCCATATTAACCTTGAGTTGTTGTCTTGATTTGAACACTTCAGTGATGAATTCTGGTTGCACATCATGCAATGCACATCATACTCACTGAAGCTTCTTCAAAGTGTTATTGCAGATCGAAATCATATACAGAACAAACGTATGCCATAATATTACAATACAGTTTACTGATTTACAAGGCACACTAAATGACATATAATAAACTCCTTGTGAACCCTTCTTCATTTAGGGATCACACTTGGATCCTCGGCAATGAGTGCAACTTTTTTTAATGAAATTAACAGATTTTGTTTTAATTGTATTTATTCTTTAATATTTTCTATTGTGAAGGGATTGCATGGTACTAGACAAGACTGACCTCTAAGTCAAGCACAATTTAATTATATAAAATGTTACAAATATTAGAAAAAAATATTTTACATTGTAACAGTTAATTATCAATCATTGGATACAGTGTTTAAGTTAAAAATATAGCAAATTAATTTTTTTTTTATCCAATTCATGGAAGGCAGAATGATGCCACCTGATGGGAGAAATAGAAATAAAATCACATGTCCACACTGTAGCCCGCTGTGTATTCCCTAATTGCTTATAAAAGTATTTTAAGACCTACTTTATTAGGTTTTGCATTTTACCATTTAGCCTTTTCTAAATCATGTGAGATTGTTTGTGTGTCCAGATAGCAAGTGTCACAGAAAAAACTGGATAACACTAAAAAAGTGTTGCATCATGTTTCATCATGTGCTGAAACCACTTAGTATTATTTTATTAAGTGCAGTAGGAAAGGAGAATGTGCCAGTTCTCAAAAATGGCAACATGAGAACAACTCATGACCCATGTACATACCAAACAGATGGAGAAGTATTTAATTTTGCTGACATGAACTTTACTAAACATATATATGACAAAAATGGAGACATTAACTTCTTGCCATTTGGTCCATTTTCAATGCACTTTCATCATTTATATTTTTCATTTTCACAGAAAAAGAAAATAATTTTAATTACAGTCATAGAGCCTGTAATGTACATGGCTTACTGTGGTGTACCTAAATCACCAATAATCAGTTTGCATGCATTACTGGAAAAGTTTGCTCAGTGTGTGGCATTAAATCAACAAAAGATATTAAACTAAAAACAGATGAGAAAGTAGCTTGAATGTGGTGTACCTGCTATACTGTCACTCATTCGTTACGTTCTAAAGAACACTGGAAACATGCCATTTAATGCCATTACATTTCAAAATAGTTATCTGAAGTTTAGCAGGTGCTTTCGTGGGCCCCCCGCATAGGTTTGAACCTACAACCATTGACATCTAAATATGAACATGTAACTATTATAATAAATGTGTACAACATAAATGTGTTCTTCAAGCAGTTTCACTGTAAAGGAAAAGAAAAAAAAGAGCAATGCACCATTATATATGCACCATTTCAAAGAGCTAATGCTACGCATCTGAATACACAAACAAATCAAAAGGGATCTAATTTAATAGTATATACTTGAGTAGTTGTGTTGTATTCATAAAGGCTTGTAAAACTCCTATTTGAAGTAAGATAAACACTTTAAATAGAGGAACCACCAAACCACCATGAACAAGCAGGGACAATTTCCAAAGTATGGGTGAAACTGCCCGGGTCGTGTTCACCGCCAAAATTAAAAGGAAATGAAAAAACAATTATAATAATTTTGCATAAGAATAAATATGTTTGTGTGTTTGTCTGTACTGGTATTCCCTACATTATGCGACCAAATGTTCCCACAAGGATAGTAATACCAGTAATGTGCAATGTGTGAAGTAACAGATTCTACCATTATCACACCTCCACGTCTCGTCATACATTAGAGTGAGTGAATTCAGAGTGAATTCTCTGATGTCTCTTCAAGTTGCATTTCTGAGTAAACCTTTTCCCACAGTCTGTGCAGATGTAAGGTCTCTCACCAGTGTGAACCCTGCGGTGTGCTTTCAAGTTACTCAGTTTGGTGAAACTCCGTCCACAGATGGTA
>JADLZN010008954.1:0-96041 GCA_018155175.1 Sinocyclocheilus anophthalmus
GAAAAAAAGAAAAAAAACCCCAGCACAAGTAAATTAATGTTCACCTTTTATTTGTATTTAGGCTTCATACAAACAAGAAATGTGAAATTCTTTCAATCCTGCATTTTTTTTTTTAATCCAAAATACAGCAAAAACCGTAACATTTTGAAATATATTTACCATTTAAAATAACGGTTTTCTATTTTAAAATTTAATTTATTCCTGTGATTTCAAAGCAGAGATTTAGCATCATTACTCCAGTCACATGAACCTTCAGAAATCATTCAAATATACTGAGTGCTGCTCAAAAATCATTATGTTGAAAACAGCTGAGTAGAATTTTTTTCATGTTTCTTTGATGAATAGAAGTTCAGAAGAACAGCATTTATTTGAAATAGAAATTTTTTGTAACATTGTAAATGTCTTTATCATCACTTTTGATCAATTGAAAGAATCCTTTCTAAATAAAAGTATTCATTTATATAATTGTTCATACTGAATCAAAGCTTTTGAATGGAATTAGTGTTAATGTTACAAAAGGCTGTTGATTTCAGATAAATGTGATCCTAGGTCTTTCTATTCATCCAAAGATTAATGAAAAAAAAAATTGTTTAAATATTGCTAATCAGCAACTAGGCACTATTAGAATGATTCTGGAGCGTGTGACATGAAGCAAGGAGAAAGTGATGCTGAAAATTCCGTTTGCATAACAGTGATAGAGTATCATTTTAAAAATATTTAAAATAGAAAGCCAGTTATTTTAAATGGCAAATATTTTTTTTTTTGCTGTACTTTGTGATGATAATATAATGCAGGCTTTGACGAGCAGTAAGAGATTTCTTAAATAAATAAAAAAATAAAAAACATTAAAAATATTATGTTCAAAAATCGTTTGACTGGTAGTTGTAGGATGATAGCCAGTAAAAGTGTGTATGAACAGGCAAAATGATATTGTCTGCAGGAGGTGCTTTATATGATCGGTTCTCCAGATGGCTGTACATTAGGGGCGCACGATAATCGCATGCGATAGTTAATGACAAGAGTGCATTAAATATTCGCATGCTGATTTTTCGTGCTTGCCCTAGCGTAATGTCAAATCTAGCTCCGCTCGTTTGAACACTGCTTTAGTAGATTAATAATAAAAAATTACATCGAAGCTTTTCTGAAGACAGTCGGTTATTTTTAAAGATACATTCATATAAAAACACCAGTGCTGTGTTTTGATTTTGAAGCGTGCAGTGCTCTTGTTTATTCAACGAAGTCAAACGCCACGAATAAATCAATGTATGGGAAACACTGGTAATGGATATCGAAATATCGGAAATGTTTAAAAATCATATCACCGTTATTGAAAAAAAAAAAACATTGCGATACATAATTTGATATTGAGTTTATTGTCCAGCCTAGTGTTAACCATATTTTCTGCTGATTGAGAGAGTAAATACTGCAGTGTATTGACTTAGAATGCACTATTTTACTGTTGTGATGAGTGAATATTGTCAAAAAATAACACACTATATAGTGACTAAACACGGCCCCTTTTAATACATGTTAACCATGATGTCACTCTTATTTATAATCGCGGCATCGTCTGATAAAATCAACATGCATCTACACTAAAGAGCGGCTATGCGGTTGTTTTGGCTATATTACTTTTTTGTCTCATGCAGCGCACTGCCTGTGTCTGAGTTACAAACTAATAAAACAACAAACAAAAAAGTGCATAATATTAATGGACTAACTATGCTCATATTTATAATTCCAAGCATTCAGTAAGCGACAGGTGCTTGGAAACGTTTTGTACTCATTTATTGACGAGTCGCTGCTTCTCTGCCGCTCACTGCACATAACAGACACAGAGAGAGGTGACACTTCTTCGGGAAAGTCAGACCTTGCGTTCGCGGGACAGCACTGGTGAAATCTTCCAACTGAACCATAGCTAAGGTTTATCCAAAAAAGTCGCTAGGTTTGTCAGTATGAATATTCTATGGAAAAAAAATCCGCTAAAAGGGTCTGAAAGTTGCTAAATCTAGTGCTAAAGTCACGCTCGTGTGTGTGTGTGTGAGACGCGGGAGCTGATGGCAGGGGGCGGTGGATATTTGTGGCGGTCAGTGTGGATATTGTGGATGAGTTCTTCTGTGTCATCACTTTATATTAGTTCTACAGCTTCAGTTTCGGAAACTTTCACGTTAGTAACACATGCAGCTGTTCCCTCACCACAGTGCAACACCTCTTTCAAACAGTGTCGCGTTCCGAACGTTGTTTAAGTGACATACGCCGGTATTGCGGTATTTTCAAAATTCATATCATAACAAAAATAAAAAACGGTATTCTGTATGAACCGGTATACCGCCCAGACTTTTAGTCTGACAGAATAAAAGTCTCACTTCTGACACTTAAAGGGGTCATATGATGCTGCTAAAAATACTAACGAGGTCATATTCAGAAGACAATGAAACCGAAACCAAATAGCGTTGAAACAGGAAGGGAAGTAAACAGAAGAGAATGACAAAATAACGGTCCACTTAACAGAACATAAACCTGACAATAAGATCGTTAGGCTATCGTTAGCCTATGTGTATAACAGTTAGCCTAGTTGTAATGTGATCTTTTAATCTGACTGGACAAGAGACTTTCTAATGATATTTCCACCTACGCGCGTTCTAGACGGGCTGTCAGTCAGCGCAGTTACAGTGCTGCACCACAAGGTGGTGGAAAGGGACTCTCATTCAACTACACGTTCAAAAACGCCGATTCATTCAAAGAGACGTAATGAAACACACTCAAACAATCATTTCAACTTTGAGCGCCACTTTAGAAGGCTCCGCTGACCAGATATTGCGTCTGATGCTAAGATTGCGCTTTCCTGTCATGACAACCTTTTAACATATATGATTCGGCCTGGAGGACAGACGCAAGTAATCGCACGTGCTCAGTCGATCTCTCTCTCATTCGTTGTCTGTTTAGGCTTGTTAAGTGCAAATTTACGGATCCTCAGTACAAATCGGCATGGTACACATTATGTTATCATAACTAATTTGTTTAATATTCAGTCCACGTGCATTAAGTGTAAAACGAGAAGGGCATAACCGTATTAAAAAATAAAACACGGAAAAATCGCGTTGCTGCGGTTCTTGCATTCCTCTGAGGTTTGCTCTTCAATAGCGCGGTATTGCGATATTGCAGTTATCGCGACAGCCCTATGTTCAGAAAATACACATTATTTTACATACGTGTTACATTATTGTTTTCTCCTCTTGTCCCAGCCTTTCGAAAAGCGTCGATTTTTACCAAGCCCATCAGTCTGAAAAGAGGTGTGCTCTGTAATTGCCAGCTCGGCCAGTGCGTTGTGATGTTGCCGATACTCAAGCATGTGACAGGATATGACACCCTTAAAATTACTTGATGCTCGTTTCCTGCAAGGGACGAGACAAAACATTAAAACCCATTACAAACGAGAGATTTGTTGCATCCAGTGGGGACATAATATCAAATTATAATGACTTATACTATCTTTTTAAGCGTTGCATTGCATCGCACCGCTTAAACATAAAACCATGTCTGCGTTTGTGATCGGAGAAACAACAAACAGCAAGCGCTAATCTACAGTGCTCAAAACTCGCGTTTGAATTGTCATTGGCAAATTCTTTAATATAAAAAAACTTATCAGTCATATGATCGAAGGGCGCAGACTGTCCTTGCAAATTGGAATCCACCACTTTATTAGAAGCAGCCGTGTTGTACCACAGACGCAAATTATTAGGTACTGGCCAGAGATATCAGTCCTCATTCACTCAGAATGTAATGCGATGCCACTACATCTGATATATTTGGGTTTGAACTGTTTGGATACGTGTTGTAAATACAACTAAACCACGATTTCTGTCGGTCCTCTTTTTGGAGGCAAACAAATAGTTTCACTTCACAATGATAACATAACAGCGTCTCAAATACATGGCATGACTGGGTGCAACAATAAATATATACGCGAGAGGAAAAAGTACGCATTTCTTTCTTTGCGTGAACATTGGGCGGCATTATGCAGATCTTCCCACATCGTGACGTAGACATGTGGGGGTGTGTTAGAACGAGTCGTTTTAGGTAGGCGTGGCTGACTCTTAACTTTTATAAAGAATATCTCTTTGGATTTGATTTTAGTCTTTGCAACTTTACAGATTTCTTTATGCACCAAGAGCTTGTAAAAAAACAAAGAGAAAGGAAAAATTTAAATCACAACATATGACCCCTTTAAGAATGAGTCTGTTGATCCGGATTTGATCTTGTATTGCAGGATACCATGACCTTCACGGGCTCGCAACGCCCATTACCACATGTAATTCTGTCTTTTTTATATGCGGATGTATTAAAGCTATAAATATTGTATAGTATGACCAACACACTATTAGATAGATAGATTAAACATAAATGTTCTTTTCTGTAAGCCAGGCCTATATGTTACGATGAAATTAGGTGAGGCATGAATTGATATGAATGAAATTTTTCATTTAACAACTAACAATCACAGTTATGGACGATTTGTTGAACGGTTCCAACCTTGTAAGTATGTAGGCCTGGTGTAAACATTAATATGAAAGTCAGTAAGAAATCACACAAACTAAAGTAGATTGCAAAAAATATAAAAACAAATCTGTTGCTGTCCCACACTACGTTTTAGGTAATTCAATGTCATGATAAAAACATGTGGACTGCATAAACATGTCTTTAACTTTAGACCAGTGTGGTTCTCAAACTTTTTTAGTCGCAATCCCCCTTTAAATCTTAAAAAAATCTGACATGTGACACACCTGCTTTCCGCACCCCATCCACTCAGACTACCAATATTATTTCACTAAAATAGGAAAATATGCTTTTTTATTGAAAAAAATCATCAGGGGAAAAAACACATGCAGCACTTGAAAACATTGAATGAAATGCATAGAGAAGATAACTGTTTTGTGTTTATTATTCTCTGTTATTTATTATTTTTTGTGGGTTTCATACGGTCCCGTTAAGGCATAGGAAACACACAGGCTTCCTGCTCACAACGACATTAAAACACCATGTCTTACAGGAAAAGGCGGCAAAATACAGTAGAACCATTATAATCAGGCCGCTGTGTATACTGGATGCGGTGCGACATTAAACTGATGCCTTGTTCTATTTATGACGTACTGACACAAAGTTCAAATGATTTGCAACGGTTGCTTTGGCGTGTCCAGTGTAGAGCTGTTACGGAGTGGCGTGACAACTAGTAGTGGTGTATAGACAACACCACCCCCAACACCCCCTCCTATTTAACAATGGGTGAAGTGAAGCGGAGCTAAGAATATGCTAGTCATATTTTTAGTATTAGACTTGTGTGAACGAGTGTAATCGCAGCCTCTGCGATTAAAAAATCGCGTTATTTCATATCGCGATATCATCTCAAATGCAATTAATCGTTCAGCCCTAGCGGAATGCGACAATCTCATGCTCTTCCTCTGGGTTATGACAACACCTGCTGGAAATCATTGATTAGTCGGCACTAAAGTTTATAGTTAGGTTATGTTTTATCTCCGGTGCAACCAGATTAACTTTAAAGCACTCTGAGCCTTTTCTTTCACATAGTTGTGGCATTTATCCTGTACTGATATCACAAAGGTTCATGGGATCACAGCACACCGATATGGCACTAGGGCTGCATGATTAATCAAAATAAAACCGAAATCACAATTTGGCTTAGTGTGATTATCAAATTACAAAGACGGATTTAAACAAACAACAAAAAGCGCTGTTTCAGGTCCAGTGTGTCGGTTCTGCATATCTAATTCTGCCCACACAAAATCATATCTCTGAGTTTACGCCCAGGGGGTTTTTTTTTCTTTTGGGGGAGTTTGGGCGTTAACCGTGCATTATGGAAAAGCAACGTGCCAACCATCGTCCCATACTAATGAGAAGCGTTTGTCAGAACAGTAAAGAGAAGCTTTACGGGAAAAGCTTTTTACCTGTGGTTTCCTCAAATAAAAGTTGATGTTTGAACGTTTGTAAAGAGGAAATTAAGTACAGATATTAGTAGTAGTAATTGTAAGTAAAACGTATTAGTTTTGATTTTACTTTGGTAATATAAACTTTTTAATATCATGAATATTTCTGTCTTTATTTAATAATATATAATAATTATTATTATTGTATAAAATGTATTGATATACTATTGAACACAGTTCTAGCCAAACTTATGCAGCTCCTACAAAAAGATGCAAAGGTTTTTTTAAAAATTCATATTTTATATTACGACCTACTATTGTAGCAGGAAGAATCTCAATGTGGTTTTATACGCAACATGCTTCCAGTATTCTGTAAAACAGGTCATGTAACTTCCAGTCGGTGTCTTTTGTGTAGGATGCTACATCCGCCTTTTTCGCTGGTCCGAGTATCGATTACGATAATAGGGTTCCTTATTGGCCGATACCGATTCCGATCCGATACCAGTGAAGCTTTTTTTCCCTCATTTAAATAAATGTATGAGTAGTGTTAGATCTACTGGTTACAGACTACTCTATTCTAAGAAAATAAATAATACCCAACCAGAGATGAAAAAATATAGGCATATGTATATTTATAATCTATGACAAAAAATGTATTATAAACTAGGTTAGTGGATAATTTGGCAGCAAAAGTTATTCTAGAAAAATCAGTGCACAATTATTTTAGAAATCCAAACATTTAGTGAAAAAAATATGTTTTGTGGGGAACAAATAAAAGTGTTAAATATGGTAAAATGTTACACATTGTTATTTTTATTATTATAAAATCCATTCATTAAACACATTCATGAATGTATTTATATATAAATATATACTATAAAATTAAAATACATTTAAAATGTATAGCATATTTTTTTAATAAGGCAAAAACATATGATAGATACAATAGGATAAAAACGAATACAGTGCAGCACAAACTGTTTTTATACAGTCAACCCTCAACGGATATATATATATATATATATATAAAGTTATGCCATTTTACAAACATTATATAATATTTGTAATATGGTACTGCTTTTTAAATATCTGAAAGTACACTATTAACATCAGTCAGTCAAGCATTATAATATGATAATAAAGTATTATTTAATAATAGAAGTTTAGTAATTAGAATTAAACCTTGGTAACCATGAACTTAGGACTGGTGCTTTTTTGGTCATTCAGTGTTCCTGTAAAAAAACGAACAATAACACTGATAAAATATTATTATTATTATACGAATTCTACTAAAAAGAACAATATAAAAAATTGTATATATTATATAAGTTGTGTGCATTTGCTCGAACGGATTCGCTGTGAAATCAAAACAGGGACGATAATAGGTGAGTACCAGCCAATGAGATTGTCGTTTGCGTATTAGTTCCGCCTACTACAGGAAAACGGCAGTTCTTAAAAGCTGAAGAATTACAAAAGGAACGCTGCTATTTGACAGGAAAATATATCAAAGAATATCATTTACATGTAGCGCATCAACTCTGCAAGTTATGTGAGACTCTCGCTCTTTGCTCACAGTGAGAGAAAACGACGGCGAGTCGTGCGCCTTCACACTAGAAACACATTATGCCAAATACACAAACACAGGTGCGCTGCGGCATCCATTCAAATGAACTGAAAAATAACACAGATCGCTTGACGGAGAGTGAAACTCTGAAGCGCTCAGTCAGAGAGTGTTCTGTGAGTGAAAATATATCTGTGCTAATCATATACTCAGCATCCAGCTCACACACTGGCGAGTAAAATCTGAGAATTTTTTAGCCATTGGCTAATATTAGACATCTTTTAGTCGCCCAGAGTAAGATTTAGTCTCATTTGCGAGTGATTTACTCGCAATGTAGAGGGTTGACAGTATATGAGCACGAAGCGCTTACAATGTGCGCACATTAAGCGCTTCGTGTTAAAAGGGCAAAGCACAAAGGGAAGAGAAATTGATGCGTTGTGTATTATATCTGTGAAACAGTTATTGAGCCTTTCTTTTAACAGTTTTAAATTTCAGTTACTGTGCACGTTAAACACAATTTATAGTCTTTTCTACGCCCCTATGTGACCCCTTTAAACTAACGAGAAAGTTGAGTTTTGTATTTTTGATCAAATAAATGCATCCTATTGAGCTGTTAGAGATCATAAGAATTCTTAGTGACCCGGTGTACTTTTGTCCTTCAGTCAGGGAACGTCCCTCCCAAATAGTCTGATGTCAATCGCTGAAACATAATCTCATGAACCAGTGCAGCAGTACCACGTTGTCCCCAGGTGAGATGGAAAAGTCTCTGCTAGTTTTTTTGTGAGTTAGAAGAGTTGCTGCCCACATGAATATCGTTAAAAGGAATGCAGATGCTACCAGTAATGCAAAAGGTGGATTAGTTGTTAAATCAACCTTTTACTGCCGTCACACTTTGTGATAGAATAAAGCAGCTCGGGTGCTTTCTGTTAAGTAGAACCTATACAAACAAGCATGGAAATTTCAGACTCCATATCAGGCACTTGCATTTGGGCCGCAAGTTCAAAGGGACGGAAATGCTAAGCACGATCTGACGCGTGACCCAGTGACCCCCCCCCCACCCCCCCTCTATCTCTCTCTTCTATCTCTATCTCTCTCTCTTGGAGGCTGCAAAAATATTTGTGTATTTTTTGCATAGTATTTAAGTATGTCATAGTTCATTTCATCAAATTTGGTGGAAGCCCTATAAATATATTTGAGTATTTATTTTGTAAAATCTGTAATAATCTACAATCTTTTGTAAACATTTTGTTAGGTGAGGGGGGGGGGTCTAAAAAACAAATCACTGCACAAAATATTTCCTGAGATATTCAACAAAAATTGGTGTAAAAGATTGCAACAAGAAAATATGAATATATCATGGATGTTTTATATGCATCATCCATCCCTGCATCATTGAAAGTCTTCACTGAGATAAAGATCTTGTAGCCCTTTCCACCTTGTCATAAAGAATACTGGCCACTCTAGTACAGGCCAACCTGTTTCATGTGAGCACCTAACGATATTATCCCTGATAAAAATACCCTGTAATCTGATAATGCCTCTGCTTGTGTTGACATCTGTGTGTCTTTTACAGTGGCATCTTCGCATTTTCTCTAGATCTCCATTCTTCCCTTGCGTATTGACCTTTAACAGATATCAGAAATCAGCATGGCTCAGATCGTGATGCTCAGCCTTGCGCTCGGGGCTGGTTTGACTTCTCTTGAACAGTGTGTTGTTGTTGTTCTGTCATCAGGGTATTTTTTGGAGTTGCAGGCAGAGTATTTTTGAGGAGATGCAGAAGAGGTTCTCACAGGTTTCGTTTGTGTTGCATGTGTGTGTGTGTGTGTGTGTGTGTGTGTGTGTGTGGGTGTCGTGTGGGGGTGGGTGTGTGTGTGTGTGTGTGTGTGGTGTGTGTGTTTACGCATGGTGATAATTTGACACTAACTCTCAAATGAAACGTCAGGAACAGATCAGCTTGATTGGGGACCAAGCTGAGGGCAGACACTATTACAGCAGATGGTTAAAAAAAATCTAAATAAATAAAATAAATCTGGTCATTATTGTTGTATGCACAAAAAAATTTTTATATATATAATTATTAGTTTTTTATTGATAGGTTTGACAAGATTCGCCCAGATAGTTAAGGCCTGGACACACCAAGCCGACTTCAAAGAACTAGCGGTGACGAAAGCCGACGGTGTTGTCGCCTTGCGTCAGCAGCGTCGAACCAAAAAGCTTGAACACACCGCACAGACTACAGCCAAATTAACATGTGCGTTCTGCGCATGCGTGAGAGGAATTAACAGTCTGTATCAGCAGCTATCAATAGTATATATTCGTCATTCAAAAGGAGAAACCGAAACTAAGATTTACGAGATAAACCCAGATATACAAAATGTAAACAAAGCAGCACTTGCTTACCATTTTGAATATCAGTAATGTTGATAACTTTAATCATTTTAAGCGGCTCATGTTGTTATGAAAACATTTGCATATTAGAGTGATTGGGAAAGATCACGTAACATTTAAACAGCCTTCTGTCTTTACCGCCTTCATTTACGTGCTTGTTTTCATCACTTTCGCTTTAATTCTCGGGCACTGACTCGTTCGCTAAACTGAACATCCAAACAGAGCTCTCACTCGCGCCGACGGTCCAGACAGCGAGCAAACTGCGCGACTGTTGGGTGAACACACCAACTAACTGTAGCCCAACTGTCGCTCGCCGTTAGCCCGACGTTGGCCAACGGCCCACTGTCGGCTTGGTGTGTCCCGGCTAGAGGTCGACCGACGTATCGGTTTTGCCGATTAATTGGCACCGATAGTTGATTGCTGGAACTATCGGTTATCGACAAAAACCATGCCGATAGTTTTCAGGGTTCGTCCATTGCTGAAGCAGCTGAGAAGGGCTGCTTCATTACACATGTGTGAGAGCAGAGGGCCTCTAGTGGTTGAAATCACTTGCAAGCACGTGCTATTTGTTAATACACATGGTATACGGCACGCTGATATCAGAGGGGGTAATATTTATTTCACGATCGCGGATTTAAATGTCAGCAGACCAGAAAATCCTGCCGCGCTATTCACAAGTTTGTCCTTTTAAATTACTATGGTTATATTGGAACCCCCGGGTGTCGTTGTTAATGTTCATAATGAATTGTGTATTGTGCATTTAAAGCAAAACGTTTTTCTTTCTGTGGCTCTAATAAAGTCTGTTTGCTTCATTTATAGAGCTATAATATACTGTAGGTTGCGCTTTCTCTTTCCGTTTGCTGCGTTTTTTTTAAACACCGAACTTCAAACTGATCCATGCCAAATTGTTCATTCTTGACGTAAACTTGTGTCCGTTTGGTGATGAAATAAACTGTTTTAGACCGCTGCTCAAGTTGAACACGATGTGTCCGGAGTGTGTGTGATACCTGTGAGTTCTCCTAGACTCAGCGCTGCACTTTTATTTGATTAGATAATCATCAAGTGTTCAAGAATAGAAGCAGTTAAAGTGTGAGAATATACATACAATATCCATATGTATATAATTTTAATGCTATAGCCTTTGTGTATATATTTAAAGATGCGCATCAAGCATGACAGTTGAAATGAAATGGTAACACTTTAAATAAGAGTCCATTTGTAGCATTACGATTAATGAAAGCTGTATAAGTATTGTTCCTTGTTAGAGTGTGGTAATTTCAACATTTACTATTACTATTATTATTATTTTTTACTACTAGTATGGTTCCATACTGTATTTGTTGATAAAGCACTATTTTAGTTTTTGTTCAGTATCAATTTAAAAACTATCGGTTAATTAATCGGTATCGGCCAGTGTGGTCCAATCTAGCCATCGGTATCGGCAATCCACTATCGACGGTCAGACCTCTAGTCCTGGCCTGATATTTTGCTGGAAGCTGGGAATTTAAGTATGTAGTGTATAAAATGAAATTTTCTGAAAGTGGTTAAAGAAATATAAATGTAGGAAGAGACTGGATTTATCCATTTTTGTTCTTACTTTCTCTCTTTTTCTTATATGGGACTTGGATTGATTGTCAATAGTGTGGGTGTATGAGCAATTTTGTAGTTATTGACTGTTTCCTCTACAAACATATTGAAATCACCGCACTGTCCATGGAGGCAAGTTATTGTATAGCACATTTAATATCACACTGGTAATTCAAGTGCTTTACATCAAATAAATAAAAACATAATCACAACAATAAATACATGGATTTATACAAACTTGAAAATGATTGATTAAAAAAAATAATGATTTAAGAGGTTTAAATATGATATTTAAGAAGAAACTTATTATAAGATAATATAGTGCAATGTCAGCAGTGCGGACTTCGCATCAGGCTCATTCTAATAAAGGCCAAAGGTCTAAACAGGGAGTTTGGAGTATGCATTTAAACTGGACGTAATGTTTTAGCAAATCGGATTCTTCTGGAAGCTGATTCAAACTGGGGTGGATAATAACAAAAGCACTATTCCCTGTGTTTTGTGTGAGACCCTAGGTTTTCTAGACTCGAATCCAATGATCTGAGTGTCTGTTAGGTTGTATTCAGTGAGTAGATATCGGATATATGTTATTTAGGTCCTAGGCATGAGTGATTTTATAAACGAGTAAAAGTACTTAAATCAATCTAAAGGATGAACTGGAAGGCCAGTTGTAAGGACTGAGTGACTGGGTAATATGCTCAGATTTTTCTGGTGCTAGTCAGGTAATTGGTTTTTTTTTTTTTTTTTTTTTTTTTTTTTTTTTTTTTTTTTTTTTTTTTTTTTTTTTTTATTTCCTTTTTTTTTTTCTTTTTTTCTTATTTTTTATTTTATTTACTTTTGGTTTCTAGTCAGATTATGGCAGCAGGCGTTCTGATGAGCTGAAGCGTCTAATGCTCTTCTTGGGAAGGCCGGTGAGGAGACCATTACGATAGTCCACCCTGCTGGTGATAAAGGCATGAACAAGTTTCTCCAAGTCTTGACTGGAAACAAAACCTCTATTTCTTGCAATGTTTTTGAGATGATAGTACTGTATGCTGATTTAGTTACTGGTTTGACAAGACTACTGAAACTAAGGTCTGTCTCCAGAATCACACCAAGATTCCTGACTTGATTTTTAGTTGTTAGACCCCTAGAGTCAAGGTATGCATTCACCTTGAGAACTTCATCTTTGTTTCCAAATGCAATGACTTCGGTTTTTTCTTTGTTTAACTGAAGAAAGTTCTCGCACATCCAACTGTTAATTTCATCAATGCATTGGCAGAGGGAGTCAATGGGGCTGTAGTCATAACTACCAAGCTATAAAAGGCAATAACATTTTAAAAACCAATAAGTAAAATGATGAAAAATTATCTTTCTTTTATTTGATAAAAGTATGTATTTAGAAAGTAATCAATAGTAATTCAAAATAATCAAAAGCACCCTTGAAACAGTCTGCTCAAGTTATTTTCAGTGCTTTTCAAAAATGCACGTAGAAATGTTTTGCTGTCATCATTCTTGGAATCCTCATTCAGCACTTTTGGTAACACGATCAGTTCTTTAGCAGACGCTCAGACAGCGTATGAAAAGACCATGGCTTTGCTTTGTAAACAACACCTGCACTTAACCAACCACCACCAGTCATGGAGTCGGCATTATGGCCTTGACTGCATACTGTGGCCTCATTTGAACACTTAAGCCAAAACTTCACTTTTCTGAACCAGTTTTGCGGTTACATTTAACACTGTTTAATAATATGAATGTTTACTGTTTAAACCACATTATATTTATTGATTTATTAGTCAGGCCTGCTCACGGACATGGTTATGCTTTTATTCTTGTTTAACCTTGATTTGTTCATGTTGGATTGCAGAAATCTTTGTATTATATATGTACATAATTCCTAGCTTACTGTGTCTTCCTGGACGTTGCGTAACTCTACGATTTGTCAGTTCTCTGATGAAATTGCATGGCACAAGAAGACTGTTGCACTTTTGCTTGTCTACTGCTTTTTTCCGTCATATCTGAGGAAAATTTTAGCACTGGAGCTGAGTTCAAACTCATGTGTGTGTTTGGTTGAAGTAAACTTAACAAATCTCACATTATGTGCTTGTGCATTTACAGATTGGAAGTGCAGCGGAGGAGCCGAGAGTGCTGTGTATAGTGCAGGACACCACCAATGCCAAGACCGTCAATGAGAGGCTGACGCTCAACCTGCCCGCCTCCACCACCGTCAACAAACTCTACGAGGATGTGGCTCACAAGGCTGGATATGTGAACGGCACTTTCTGCCTGGCGTGGGCCAACACTGGCAACATGGTGAGAGTCCTTCCTTAAAACACGCCAAAACTCTAGTTCGATTACTCCAAAACATGTCATCTTTCACCGCAAAATTTTATTGTGCATAAAGAAAATGTAATGTATGTAATGTTTTCATAATTAATATAGCCATAATGTGTTAATGTACATATATTTATTTACACTACCATTCAAAATTTTTTAATGTCGGTAAGATTTTGTATGTTTTTGAAAGAATTTTCTAATGTTCGCCTAGGCTGAATTTATTTGATCAAAAAAAGTAAATATTCAACAGCAGGGATCAACGCTAAGGATTTGAAGGATTTTGAACCACTGGCCGGTCGGCCAAAATCACATATAAAATAACATTTGCATATTCTTCACTCTCTGTGTTGCACCTTGATTTTTCATAGCCATTTGAAGTTACAGGCAACCACTGCATTTTAATCATGAATTGAAAAAAAGTGCAATGTTTGATTTATGTTAGACTGTATCGTTTCAAAATCTGAAGCAAAAACAGAATAGCGTGACTTTAGCTTTGTGAAATTATGCTACATATAACATCTGTATGAAACCGAAACAGCAGGTGGGCTGAATGAGACGCAGATTCACTCTGACAGCAGGCGGCGCTTATGGTACAGTAATACAGCATTTCCTTGGTTACTGCTGTAAACACAGCAGCGCTGCGCATATTAACACTAATTTAAATGCATCATACGGAGACCAAATGAAAAGAAAACGCCATTTGTGAAAACAGTCAGTTCCGTTCCCCTCAGAAACACATTCATATAACATTCAATGTTTGGATTTTCTTCCTATATTTCACGCATCGTGAACAGTGATCTTGGCCTGCTACAGTAGGCTATTTTCTCCTCTTTGTGTCCGTCTTCAGCATCTCTGGCCTCTGTTAGTGGCAAGCACGGAACAGAAGATAGTTTGAAATAAAACAAAAAATGTCCAGTAGATCGGTGCGTCTGTACACCAGTGTATAAATTCAATATAGATTAATTATTGTTAAAGCTACAAAGTTATTTGCCTGGACGGGTATTTTTACATACTTTTGTATGTATTTGCCCGTTCAGGCGGCTCGCACGTGTCAGATACAACTTTGTACAAAATCTGCAGAGTGACTGTGACTTTTGGCAACTAGCTTCGCCTCATCCAGACTGCAAACAATTTATAATATAATTTATATTAATGATGTGCTTAATGCACACCTGAAGTTACACCGACAGTGACAGAGCCATGGTTTTACCACACCTCTGCAGCGCTATGATTAGATGGAGATGTGTCATGGACTCTGCTCCATTCTCCATCTAATTGTGTGTTAATCCCAGCGCTGACCCAGCACAGAGCCTGTAGCTGCAGGTAACTCTCAGAGTAGGTCAGTGGATTAAGGCCTGTTTCTGCTCTCCCCCACCAGAGGAACATTAGTACGTCCAGACCTGTTGCTAATTTGCTAGTACATGTTGTCCCTCAGGTAGCACTGGCTTTTCTTTCACACTAACTGAATCCTGGGATGAGATGTGGGTTATCTGCAGTACATCAGGTTGATTACCGGTATTTTCTCTCTGAAGATCTTTTGAGACATTTTGCAGTATTTCTGCATGGTTGGACTTGCTCTTTGGATTGTTCCAGACAGCATTATGTCTCACATTGTCATTTGTTGTACTGGTTGTTTTTCACTAACTCTTCTTCATCCTTACTAATTTCTCTTTTTTCCCCTTCTGTCTCAACTCTACACCTGAAGGCTCCTCTGGACCAGGCCAGTGAGATGTCCCTGGTGTTGTCCGGTTTTGAGGCGGGGAAAAGAAATTTCCTGCAGCTTACGGACAAGGACGGGGAGCAGCCTCAGATCGCTTCAGTGAGTCACTATATCGGCAGTTTAACTGGGTTAAAAAAAAAAAAAACATAATATCATAAAAATGTGTAAAAAATCCAGTCTTTGTCATTCATTTCATCTGTTGTTGTTTCTGTTGTTCTGTAATTTGTTTTCTAGTATTTGTTTGTTCGTTTGCTAATTCCATCTGTCTATATCTATCTATCTAGCTATCGTTCTGTCTATCTATCATTCTGTAGTTCTATCTATATAGTTCTATTTAACTAATGTTCTATCTATAATCTATCTATCGTTCTATCTATAGTTTATTTTTTAAGTTATATTCTATCTATTTATCTATCTGTTTTTCTCACTATCCATCGTTCCATCATTCTGTATTTCTGTAGCTCTATCTGTATAGTTCTAATTATTTAATCTATCTATTATCTAATCATTGTCTTGTTCTCTCATTCTATCATCTTTATTTATATATTAGACAAAAATGCAAAGAAAGTTTAAGTAAAGGGTAAAATCTGTTTATATATAATTCATTCTATCATTCATTAATTCTTTTTATCTTTCATTCTATCGTCTATTCTGTCTGTCTATTCACATATTAGTTGCAAAGAATGCTTCAAGTGGGGGGGGGAGGAGTAAATTGGGGAATGAATCTTAGTTTCATCTGGCATTCCTCATCGGTTTTTGGAATCCAGTTTAGGTTGTTACCTTGTGGGATCCTGACCTATTTATTTCCAGTAGAAATTAAGGATACCACATAATATGAATGCAATATCATAAGAAAAATAATTTTGATAAAAGAATAAGTGTTAACTTGATATCCTTGAGGGATGGGATCTTAATTGTGTCAGGCATACTAGATGGTGAACATTGTGTTTAGCATTATTAATGTGTAACTCTTTTACAGGATGAATCTGGCACAGCGGACAGCAGTGGTCATGAAGACAGCTCTCAGGATCGCTTCATTGGACCCTTACCGCGGGATGGAACTGTGGGCTGTAGCAGTGACTATAGTAGCCCCAGTTACTCGTATTCCTCCATACTTAACAAATCAGACACAGGTAGCCCTCCTTTAACATGCATTGGTCATGAAGAACATGCCAACTTTGCCACGTAGATTTATTTGTCTTGTGTCCTCTGTTTTCAAGGTTATGTTGGTTTGGTCAACCAAGCAATGACCTGTTACCTGAACAGCCTCCTGCAGACCCTGTTCATGACCCCCGAGTTCAGGAATGCACTCTACAAGTAAGTAGTCTGAGTGTCAGGTTTATTGGGATAACTAGAACAAGATTTAAGCAACATGCAGCAAGAGTGCCTGCAACCATTAATGCAAAAATGTATTAAATCAGAGTTTTGAACGGATAAATTCAGAAACTCTAATGCCATTTTTGGGATTGGAATTTACATCAAATACATTATTAAAACATCTTAATGCTCTCATGCTTACAAAGCTCAAGATAAGGAGGGATTGTGAAACTGACTTAATGACACTGAATTTAAGAATCTTTCTAGCCAAATAAAAAGTGCATTAAAATGTTGCCTACTTTTATTTTGTTTACAAAATCATTGATATTTTGAGCATATTAAAAATGTGCCTAGCCCTAACGATTACTGCATAATAAAAAATAATTGCTTTCATGTGGTTAATTTGAATTTTCCATTTTATTGTCATTATTATTGTTGTTCATCAGTTTTGGGGAGTGTTGTTGTAAATTAGCTACTTGTTTTAGTTACTTTTCTAGAAAATGCTCAGAACAGCGTCACTTTAATCTTGCAGGCCTTTTACATTTTTATAAACATTGGAATTGTTTTTTAGTGTGTGCTGCCTCCATATTGTGCGTTCTTCAACCATTACCTCCAACACTGTTTTTAATCTTTCTACACCAGCTGGGAGTTTGAGGAGTCTGAGGAGGATCCGGTCAACAGTATCCCGTACCAGCTCCAGAGGCTGTTTGTGCTTCTGCAGACCAGTAAGAAGCGCGCCATCGAGACCACAGACGTGACCCGCAGCTTTGGCTGGGACAGCAGTGAGGGTACAAGGCGTCACTTAATGAACCTTTGGGAAACTTTACCCACATTAGCATTGCTGTTATCAGATAGCAGGAGGAGTCTTGATTACTGTGAAACTCTTTACCTTGTTTGTTTTGCAGCCTGGCAGCAGCACGACGTCCAGGAGCTTTGCAGAGTCATGTTTGATGCACTAGAGCAGAAGTGGAAACAGACCGAGCAGGTATGTGATGCAAGCCCCACCTCCTCATAACATGGTGCTAATCCACAACCAGTGGGATCTATAGACTAGGACAAAAGTCCCAGTGTTGAATAAAATAAGAAGAATTTTTATAGGCAGTTCGAAGCTTTTTCTGATAGAGTTTTGTGTAAACAGCAGCTTAGTCTGGGCTGGTGGGTTGGGTCAGGGGCCACGCGCTGAAGAGGTTTGCATTTTTCTACACTCAGCTCATTGTTCTCTTCTAAACTGGGGCTGTAAAAAAAAAATTCAAATCCTGTTTGTGTGCCAGTAAGTCAGCAAAACTTGTTGTTCAGCTGAAAACATGTCTCAACTTCTTGTTTGGGATTTCTCTTGAGTTTAGAGAGGGGTCCAAAGCTTAAGGCCGTGACTAGCGGCAATGAAAGCTGACTGTGGTATTGCCTGTATCTGGGACAAAAAGTTGTGCTTTAATATATGGCAAAGACTAAACCCAGCCAACAGCAAACTGCCCTGTATAAGAGGAAATAACTCTTCATACCAGCAGGTGGCAGTATTCTGGCTACATCAATAAAAAAGGAAACCCGGAACCAAGACTGCAAATATGCAAACTGTAAACAAGCAGCTTTTGCTTATAGTTTTCGAATATGAATCATGTTAATCAATTGGCCTTCACTTTTCTTCAGACGGTCTTGTTATGATGTTTGTGTGTTGGAATGCTCAGATAAAGCCCGGGGCACACCAAGCCAACTTCAAAGAACTAGCTGCAATGAAAGCCGACAGTATTGTTGCTTCGCATCGGTTTCGTCTGAACTAAAAACACTGCACAGACTACAACCGACTGCAAACTAGCATGTGCGTTCTGTGCCTGCATGAGAGGAATTAAAGGAATGTTCACCCAAAAATGAAAATTAGCCCATGAATTACTCAGTCTCAAAGCATCCGATGGATGCGCTGACTGCCATTAAACAGCTTGGAAGATCAAAGACAATTTTTTTATATAACTCCGACTGGATTCTTCTGAAAGAAGAAAGTCATATACACCATATGTCCAGTCGGAGTTATATCAAAAATTGTCTTTGATCTTCCAAGCTGTTTAATGGCAGTCAGCGGCTGTTGCAGTGCATCAGTCCAAAAGAAGTGAAATAAAGCACATCCATCCATAATAAAAAGTGCCTCACACTTTCCCACGGGGTGTGACCAAAAAGGGGGCCCTCTTTGTTTGTTCTGTAGTGAATTGATGCGTTTTTGTAAGAAAAAATAACCATATTTAAAATGTAATAATCAATCTAGCTTGCGCTCACTGTTGTAGCTATCCAAGCTTTGTAATGGCAGGAAATGGGGATTTTGAAGCCCAAAAAACGTGCATAAATCCATCATAAAAAGTACTCCACATGGCTCCGAAGCAATGCATTTGTGTAAGAAAAATAACCATATTTAAAACGTAATAATCAATTTAGTCTAGCTTGCACTCACTGTTGAACACGGAAGCAGCTCCGGGCGAATGACGTAGGACGTCGACGTTGTGCATGCGCCGCTCAGAAGTGACGACGCGGAAGCGCAGGGGAGAGATTCACAAGACAAACCACAGGTGGTCACTTATTAGAAGTCCAAACAGGGATTTGTAAAGAAGTCAGAGGATTCGATGAAGCCAAAAGGAGACTGGTTGTCCTTTGGCTAATAAGGAAACTTTGCTCCGTTTCTCTGTACAAACGTGGTTTTCACAGACTCACGGCGCGTATGCGCAACGGCAAATCTGCACCGAGCATCCTCCGGAGTGATTACGGTGTCCAACTGTGGCGAAGATAGATTTCAAAAGGGATTAGACATTTGAATATGGATATTTTTCTTACAACAACGAATCGATTCGCTACAGGAGGCCTTTGTTCCCCCCCCGGAGCCGTGTGAGACACTTTATTTATGGATGGGTGCTTTTTATTTCACTTATTTTAAACTGATGAACTGCAACACCCGCTGACTGCCATTAAAAAGCTTGGAAGATCAAAGACAATTTTTAATATAATTCCGACTGGATTCATCTGAAAGAAGGAAGTCATATACTAGGATGACTTGAGGGCGAGTAAATAATGGGCTAATTTTCATTTTTGGGTGAACTATCCCTTTAACTGTCTATTCTAATAGTCTATATTCATCATTAAAAAGGAGAAACCGAAACAAGGATATTCAACATATTCACAGCTATACAAAACGTAAATAAAGCAACAACCCTCACCGACGGCTTCCAAGCAAATTCGACATGCCCAATCAGACAGTCCTGAGTGAAGCCACACATCACAAAAATGGCGGAGGGAGCGGGCAAAACGATGGATAACATGGGATGACCTGATGACTGACCAATGACTTGGTGTGTCACAGCTTTTGGCCCACGTTTCTTTTTCTGTAATGGAAAAAAAATTCTAAACTAAACCTCAAAATGTTTGTAGTTTTAGGATTTATAAAAAAAAAAAAATCAAACAAAGAAACTCGTACAGAGGTTCAGATGTACTTGCTTCTGTTGAAGCGCAAGATTCTCTTTGGTTCGTTCTCTAATCATGCTGGAGAACATGATCATCAGGTTTTACACAAAGTTGTGGAGTTCCTGCAGCTGAAGTGCTGCTGTCATTAACGCATGGGACAGAACAAAGACATTCTGAAATTCAGTTCCACTTTTCAACTAAACTTTTCACCTAAATTTTGCTAATAATGTCATCTATAATAGGAAAACAAAAGTTCTAATTGAATTAAAATTTTCCAGTAACTCAGACTTTTAGACCAACTGTAAGTGTCATTCTGAATGTGTGGGTGTTTACTGAACAGTTTTTTTTGTGTTTAGTGGTGTATGCAAAGTATTTTGATATACTGTATTTTGTTTTGTTTTTTTCCAGGCTGACCTGATCAACCAGCTTTACCAGGGCAAACTGAAGGACTATGTGCGTTGTTTGGAGTGTGGCTATGAGAGCTGGAGGATTGACACATACTTGGACATCCCTCTGGTCATCAGGCCCTTCGGGGCCAGCCAGGCTTTTGGCAGCGTGGTGCGTCCGGCTGTCATTGATCATTTTGTGTAGCTGTTGCAGTATAGCTAACTAGCAGATGCAGTATTAAGCCATTTTTAAGCTTTTAAAGTTTAAAAAAAAATTGTAATTGATTTATATGCCCAGATAATTCACAGTTTGTTGATTTTATTACGGTTTGAAATTAAAATATGACTGCTATATGGTAAGAGCTACTATTGTACATTGGTCTTAAAAAAAAAAAAAGTCCACAGCCAGTCAGAAAATATTTATAAGTGATTGTCATCCAAAGTGCTAAATAGTGTTATTTTAAATTATTTATATAGTATTAAGCTATTTATTTATATTTTGAATTATTTATTTGTTTCAGTTTTAATTTTATATGCTTCTGTCATTTTTATTAGTTTTTGTTTTAAACATTTCTGTTCAGTTTTAATTTATTTTTATTTCAGTTTTACTAGTTTTAGTACCTAAACTTTTTTTGTAGCCAAGGCAGTTTAATCTAACATTTAGATTTTTGATCAGTTTTTCATCTGATGTTTAGATTTTATTTCAATTAATGAAAACAATGGTTAATAGTTTTAGTTAAAGACGACAGCACTGGTGCTAAATGTCCAAATGAAGTGGAGCAAAAAACTGCACTCTGAAACAATTGTCTAAATAGTTCTTTGGTGGCGAACTCATTGAACTTTTGATCGTCATGTTTGTCCTCATCCACTGATTTTATGTCGAACAGGAAGAAGCCCTGCAAGCCTTCATCCAGCCTGAGACTCTCGACGGTCCCAACCAATACTTCTGTGAGCGCTGCAAAAAGAAATGTGACGCCCGCAAGGTGATTCAGATCGCAGACGATGATTGTGAAGTCTTGTACCACATTTCAGTTTCTGATGCGGTGCTTTTTTTGTCTCCAGGGCCTGAGATTCCTCCATTTCCCATACCTGCTGACTCTGCAGCTGAAACGCTTCGACTTTGATTACACAACTATGCACCGCATTAAACTCAATGACCGCATGACCTTCCCAGAGGAGCTGGACATGAGCCCCTTCATCGATGTTGAGGACGAGGTAAGATGTTTTTTCTGCTTTTATGCCTCTTTTGGACGCGCCCTGTGCTAGAGATACTTATTGAGTCCATAATTAATGAAATGTGATCTCATCTGCCCCATTTACACATCTGCCCTATTGAGTATTAAACTGCTAGCACCTGTTAGGAGCACCCCATTATTATCATCAGTTAGAGTTAGAGGTCGACCGATACTGGTTTTTTGACAGCTGATGCTGATATCTTGGAAAGCAGGGTGGCCGATATAAAGCTGATATAATTTTATTTATTTTAATGTTTAAGAAATTTGAAATCATTTGTAAATGGATTAAAAAATTAATTTGTAAATTAAACATACTTATACTTTAGATGACAAAGTATTTTTCACAAAAAAAATAAACATTTCATAAAAATATAATTAAAAAGGAAGTAAAAATTGTAAGCAACAGGGCACTCAGTATTCTGGGAAGTTTGTGTGCATTAATCATATTTTTTTCAAATAAAGCCAAGGTAACAAATTTTACATACAGCACACAGTGAAAAATGACATGAATATGACGGTGGGCAAATGCATAAAGCGCAGCATAATTTAAAATCAAGAAGTTTAAAAGTTTGGGGGTTTTTTTTTGTCGATCGTGGATCTCCGGTGAAGTTGAACTTTCCTCCTGTCAGCATTAAATTCGCACGGATCGATCGTCACACAGAGAACACGCGATCATGATTCATGCAGGATACAAATGCACACTTCACAAGATCTCACAACTGGATCCGACTAAGTTTGCAAGGTTTTTGAAATTGGATGTTTATTAGACATTCAAAGATTTGTTTAAATGATATAAATGCGTATTTGCTGAATGCAGACGGCAAAGAAGAAAGCATTATACTGTTTGCCTTTCTATTATATAATATAAAAGCTGTCGTTAAAATACTTTTTGTATACATTTTAATTCCTTTGTTTAACCGTTGATTATTAGACAGACTTCTATCCGTATAGAACTGTTAACGACAACAGCGAACAAGAGTGAGAATGTAAGCACTGTGTGTTCAGGTGTTGCCGTTCTCAGCGCCGTCAAAATAAATGTCCCGCCTCGATCATATCGGCCAAACAGGAAAACTTATCGGCCGATACCGATATTTAAAAAAAAAAAAAAAAAGCCAAATATCGGCCGATATATCGGTCGACCACTACTTAGAATACTGTGCTAAAGGACATCATTATCGATTGAAATGTTACATTAATAAATTTAGCAGGCAGATATTCACACTGATTTATTGGGTAGGTAGGGAGGTAGCTAGAGCAGACAACAACACACAAATAATATGAGTCACGGCCTAATAATGCAATAGTATGTTCAGTATTAGGATTTTTCAGCCTAAATAGGCTATTGTAGGCCTACTCATTTTGACATTTGGGCACTTTAGAAAATGTGTTTTAATATATTTTGTATGAAATATAGGTTTGTTAAATCTAGGGTATTTTAGTCTTTTTAAGATAAATAACAACATTCTGTGCTTACGAATTGCAAAGAGGTGGTTGTTTTGCATCAAGGTGGACACAGTTCTGTTCATAACAGTAGACCTGCTGGTGATGAAGTGACAGGTACAATAAAAAAAGGGAGAGACAGAGATATTGGGGGAAAAAAAAGTAAAAAGGGAAGTGAATGTGCAGTTCAAGAGACAACCTTTAATTATTTTCACGGTCCCAGACCAAGGATTTAGACCTTTTTATGCAATGGCCATACAAATAATAGGGTTGTCTGGGGTTTTAGAATTTGCTGGGGGTGTTATAATGGCCTGGATGAGTGTGAGGATGAGTGTGAGATTTCCCGGCCTGAAATTGCGTCCCAGTCCGGCCCTGTATGGAGTGGAGGGGAAGAGGGGAGACAGACAGCATAACATAGTCCTCGGCTTCAGCCAGTTTTATTTCACTCTCATGAGGTTAAAAGCAAATGCACGTGCAATTCACTATTACATGCAACAAAATGAATGTAGATTTTAAATGGTTTTGTAAGCTCACTGTACATTACACAAACAAACACATACGCTGTGACCGCTATAATTTAATGCACAATTTAATGCATATCCATTTGCATTTGTACTCTGCATTGGAAATATATGTAAGCATGCTGTTGCATATTTAAATACTTTTAAGGCGGGGCGAGGGGGGGAAGGAGGGGGGGCTTATTGATATAAGCTGTTTAAATGGTTTATATCAAATGGATCTGTAAGACCGGCCTTCTCATTGGATAAGAACATGCAGTCTCATGAATAACTGTGATACCGATGCGTCATCAAAGTACTACAGTCATTTGCCACATCACTACCTGTGATGTCAGCACAATATTGATTTTAAACATGGAAGACAAAAAAAAATAGCTCAGAATTAACCAGTTTTCTCCTACTAACAGATGCTAACATAGTCTTTTATGATGTGCAACACAAACAGTTTTGTTAAAATAGTTTAGTATGACCCTTTAAAAGTCGGATTGCATACACTCACATAAAGCAATATATACTATATAGCAAGTCTCAACTGCCTGATATCTTATAACTTTTATCGACCAGCTCCTGTTATAAAGTTGGTATAACAGTTTGTCCAGCTTTATTTGATACATACCGACTACTTCATGTTGGGATGTAGTCGTTACAGGTGCATCTCAATGAATTAGAATGTAGTGGAAAAGTTCATTTATTTCAGTAATTCAACTCATTGTGAAACTCGTGTATTAAATTAATTCAGTGCACACAGACTGAAGTAGTTTAAGTCTTTGGTTCTTTTAATTGTGATGATTTTGGCTCACATTTAACAAAAAACCACCAATTCATATCTCAACAAATTAGAATACTTTCATAAGACCAATAAAAAAATAATTTTTAGTGAATTGTTGGCCTCCTGGAAAGTATCTTCATGTACTGTACATGTACTCAATAATTGGTAAGGGCTCCTTTTGCTTTAATTACTGACTCAATTCGGCATGGCATGGAGGTGAACAGTTTGTGGCACTGCTCAGGTGGTGTGGAAGCCCAGGTTTCTTTGACAGCGACCTTCAGCTCATCTGCATATTTTGGTCTCTTGTTTCTCATTTTCCTCTTGACAATACCCCATAGATTCTCTAGGGGGTTCAGGTCTGGTGAGTTTGCTGACCAATCAAGCACACCAACACCATGGTAATTAACCAACTTTTGGTGCTTTTGGCAAAAGGTGCCAAATCCTGCTGGAAAATGAAATAAGCATCTTAAAAAAGCTGGTCAGCAGAAGGAAGCATGAAGAGCTCCAAAATTTCTTGGAAAACGGGCGCAGTGATGTTGGTTTTCAAAAAACAAAATGGACCAACACCAGCAGATGACATTGCACCCCAAACATCACAGACTGTGGAAACTTAACACGGGACTTCAAGCAACTTGGGCTATGAGCTCTCCACCCTTCCTCCAGACTCTAGGACCTTTGTTTCCAAATGAAATGCAAAACTTACTCTCATCTGAAAAGAAGACTTTGGACAACTGGGCAACAGTCCAGTTTTTCTCCTTAGCCCAGGTAAGACGCCTCTTGACGTTGTCTGTGGTTCAGGAGTGGCTTAACAAAAGTAATACGACAACTGTAGCCAAATTCCTACACACGTCTGTGTGTGGTGGCTCTTGATGCCTTGACCACAGCCTCAGTCCATTCCTTGTGAAGTCTTCACTCAAATTCTTGAATCGATTTTGCTGGACAATACTCATAAGGCTGCGGTTCTCTCAGTTGGTTGTGCATCTTTTTCTTCAACACTTTCTCCTTCCACTCAACTTTCTGTAAACATGCTTGGATACAGCACTCTGTGAACAGCCAGCTTCTTTGGCAGTGAATGTTTGTGGCTTACCCTCCTTGTGAAGGGTGTCAATGATTGTCTTCTGGACAACTGTCAGATCAGCAGTCTTCACCATGATTGTGTAGCCTAGTGAACCAAACATTTTGAAGGCTCAGGAAAACTTTTGCAGGTGTTTTGAGTTGATTAGCTTGTTGGCATGTCACCATATTCTAATTTGTTGAGATAGTGAATTGGTGGGTTTTTGTTAAATGTGAGCCAAAATCATCGCAATTAAAAGAACCAAAGACTTAAACTACTTCAGTATGTGTGCATTCAATTTATTTAATACACGAGTTTCACAATTTGAGTTGAATTACTGAAATAAATGAACTTTTCCATGACATTCTAATTTATTGAGATGCACCTGTATAGAATATCTCAACTGCTTGATTGCGCTTATCGTCACAAAATGTAATCTATATAATCACCCAGCTCTTATCTGCTAAATGTGACTTGAAGATATTGAGATATTAAAAACATTTATCATCATGGTTTTCTGTAAAGCTGCTTTGAAACGATGTGTATTGTAAAAAGCACTACTAATAAACTTGACTTGATCTCAACATTTGGCAACAGACTGATGAGGGCAGCACGTTTAATAAGAGTCACATTTCTCATTTCTAATTATTTGATTCTGTTTAAAAGACTCATTATAGAAAACTTGAATCATTAAAAATGTTTACGTTTCTTATGATCCCTAGCCTTAGTGTAATAAACTAGTTTAAAATTATTCTTTTTTTTTACATCTTATACTGTGAGCATTGCATTTTTAAGAATGCTTGTCAAGATCAAATAGTTCGGTTCTTTTGCAGTCTGCCCATTGTTTTTGAACACACAAACATTTTCTGCATGAATGCTCCCTAATGCACGTGTCTAATAGTCTTATTGTTCAGTGCTTCCTTAGGCCAGTAGGTCACCACTGATTAGTGGGTTTCGAAAGCATGTAGTTTTGAGCATCACACATAATTTTGATGCATTAATTAATTACATGTTTTGACTCTGCAGAAATCACCTCAGACAGAGAGCTGCACTGACAGTGGGGCGGAGAATGAAGGAAGCTGCCACAGTGACCAGCTGAGCAATGATTTCTCCACGGATGATGCCGTGGACGAGGGCATCTGTCTGGATAACACCAGCAGCACAGAGCGGGTGCTCAAACCAAAGGTCACCCCATGTCCTCTCTGAACCCAAACGCTGAAGACGTATTGAACTATAGAAGATGAAATATGAACATGCTTTTTCTTGTCTCCTTTATAGAGCTCCTTGACCTTTGAACTCTTCTCAGTCATGGTGCATTCTGGGAGTGCTGCAGGTGGGCACTACTACGCCTGCATCAAGTCCTTCAGTGACAGCCAATGGTACAGCTTCAATGACCAGCATGTCAGCAAGGTCAGCCAGCTACCATCAGTCTTTAAGGAATATTCACCGGAAAGGAAAATATTGGGTCTCAGTGCACTAATAATTGTGTGGATTATTAATTCATATATATATATTTTTTAATATATATATATATAGAGATATATATAGATACACACACACCACAGAGGAGCACTTTTCACGAAAACTCAACGATTGTATAAAGGAGATTGAAAATTAATTAATTTAAATTGTTCTAAATAAGCAACCAAGTGCCCGAGGTTAGTCATTTGCCTAAAACACACCCAAGTCATCTATATAAGGGCATTTCGTACAATCTTTCAACTATGTATTACTTTTCTTTATTTGTGTCCTTTTTGCTGCTTGACAATATACATTTATTCTATTTATAATTGGAGGGTTGTAATACAGGGTTGTAATTTGTGTTGTCACCATCATGTGTGCATTCCAGATCACGCAGGATGACATCCGGAAGACATATGGCGGATCCTCAGGGAGCAGAGGCTATTACTCCAGTGCCTTTGCCAGGTGTGTGAAGCCTCCTTACATTTGTGATCTCTGAGATGCCATATAAGACCATTGTAAAACACATTATAATGTAAAGTATGTTATAATGCCCATTTTGATCAAATCTTCTACTTTTACGCCCCAACAGTTCTACAAATGCATATATGTTCATGTACAGACTAAAAGACCCCTCCAGGAATGCAAGTAAGAAGTGGAAATTTACATGGATTGGATGTTGTTAATTAATTAATTTTTCTCGGTATCAGAAAACATTCCCAGTGATCTCGGTCCCTCTCTGAGATTCTGGAATGTAATGGACTCTGTGTGTGTTTGCAGAATTCCTGGAAGTGGAGGACTTCCCAGAGCACATAAAGAGACTGATGCAGCGAGAGAAAGAGTCTGAAGAACAGGAGAAGAGGCAAAGAGAGATTGAGCGCAACACATGCAAGGTAAACTGCATGAAGAGATTTGGACTCTGTTCCAAACCCTAATGAGCTGCCTACATAGACAGCATTTTAGGCATTTAGGTGCACTTTTAATGCAAAAGCTGTTCCAAACAGAATTTGACCTAAATTAGGTATAATTTAAGGCAACATTGCATGTGTTAAGCCACAAAAATTTGATGGTGGTTAGGGTCAAAGGAAATACAGGTAAAAATTTTGCACTGTAAAAAGTATTTTTCTAAGTTGTAAATAAGACATATTGGAGTATGTTTTACAGGAAAATCCTGACTTTGTGTGGTGCGCTTTATTGACCATTATGAGGTTTCTTGATGTTTAGGTTGATGCCTTAAAAGACCTGTGCAGACAGTCTGTGTTTAGAATAGAGCCTTATTATTCTGTCCTATTCCATTAGATCAAGCTATTCTGCATGCATCCAGTGAAAATTATGATGGGGGAGAATAAGCTAGAGGTTCACAAGGACAAAACTCTCCGAGAAGCAACAGAAATGGCATACAAGGTGAGTAGGGCCAGTGCAAAATAGTTATATTTCACCTCTGCATCAGATTGCCTGAGTGTCTCTTAATTTATCACTGATTGTTTCCTTGTGTTTGTCTGGGTGCATTGTGTGATTGTCCTCTGGGTGATCAGCTGATGGATCTTGAGGGAGTGGTGCCAATGGACTGCTGTCGATTGGTCAAATATGATGAGTTTCACGAATATCTAGAACGTTCGTATGAAGGGGAGGAAGACATGCCTATGGGTCTGCTGCTCGGCGGGGTGAAATCTTCATACATGTTTGACCTGCTCCTGGAGATCCGCAGGCCTGACCAAGTGTTCCAGCCCTACAAACCTGGAGGTATCCACTGAGCAGAACGTTTGCAATATACTCTTACTTAAAATATGCAATCAAGATACCAAAAAAAACATAAATACATAATTTTGCTGTCCTTTGATTTCTACAATTCTCATTATGGTTGACCAAATATCCTTTCAAAACAGCCTAACCGTAAACTGCTGACTATGTTTGTGTGTTCATTGCAGAGGTGATGGTGAAGGTCCATGTGGTGGATCTGAAGAGGGAGTCTATTGCTGCTCCAGTCAGTGTCAGGGCTTATCTCAACCAGACTATTACAGAGTTCAAGCAACTCATTGCACAGGTACAGAATCTCAGTTTTTGAGTGAATACACTACTCTGTTATCCTATAAAGGGCAATGTCCATGAATAGGGTTAAGGAAAGTCCAATGTTCTTTAGAGAAAAAACAATTAGATATGGTAGCTAAACTATTATCTAACTCTAATTTCTAAAGTCCCACCTTAAAATAACCATACAGCAGTGTCACAATTTTTACAGATGTAAAAGTGATATTACAAGTCTTTTTTGTGTGTGTGTGTGTGTGTGTGTTGCATTACCAAAGATGACCTTTTCTTCACTTACAGGCAAAATCTGAAAGCCTTGACTTTTTTTTTTTTTTTACTTTCATGTATGTTTTTAAAATATTTTATTTACATTTTCATGTATATTTGGAATGCTTATTTCATTTTAAATTGATATTTATCTTAATTGTATAGTTTTTTTTTATACTTTAAAACCACATGCCAAATATATTTATTTTAGGGTGTTTCAAGCACTGTTTTGTTCCCTATTTGTGGAAAGTGCTGAAGACTGTTGAAACAGATGTCTGCTTCCATCTCACGTCTGGTCACCTTGTATATTTTCAGGCCACGGGGCTTTGTGCGGAGACAATGCGTGTCGTCTTAGAGCGCTGCTATAATGACCTTCGGCTTCTTTACGTGCCCAACAAGACTCTGAAAGCAGAGGGTTTCTTCAGGAGTAACAAGGTTCACTTGCATAACACTTACTTTAAATGCTCTTTTCTAAAACTTAGTGAGCTGCCTCACTGTATACATGGTCAGCTGCCTCCTGACCAAAGGAGAACATGACTGGTTTTGAAAGGTTCTTTGTAAACAGTTTATAAACAGCTATCATGCATGGCATACTATTATCACTCCTCCAATAAGGTATACAAGAGATGTAACTATCCCTATTATTATATACTCTTAAGTGCAAAATTCATGACACACAAAAATATTTGCTAAAATAGTTATTTTATTATTTTGAAACATTTTTTGATTTTTTTCAGAGCCCATTGCAGTGCATTCTGTTATTGAATATATATGCAATCCGTTACAAAAAAATGTGTATACTTTGTTAATTTTAAGTAAAAATCAGTGTACTAGTGGTATGTGTAATTGTACCATTTCAGTTTTGCTTTAAGAGTAGTTTAACAGTAGTAGATTTGAAATACACAACTAGTTTACAAGTTTTATCAAACTTACTGTTTATTTACTACTTATTATTTTATGAAAGTATACTTTGAAGTATACTCTCAATTAAACTAAAAGTCAAATAGTTTTTATACTGAAATTATACTTCTAAGTTTTCTTTAAGTGAACTTAAGTCCTGCCTTATTGACAATTTTTAGCGATCTTTAGCTGACCTACATTTTGGAATGGCCTCCAGATCGTGAGCATACCTGTGTCTTACAATTCTGTTCCAAAACCTGGAAGAAAGTTTAACAAGTGTTTAAGATCCTTCTTGAAAGAGAGATTTTTGCTTCATTGTCCCTTAAGTTTGCCTGTTTCTATAAGATGCTCTTGTTTATGCTCAGGTTTTCGTGGAGAGCTCAGACTCAACGGATCATCAGGCCGTTTTCACTGACTCTGTTTTGTGGAAGCTCCTGGATCGGCACGGGAACACAATCAGACTGTTTGTCTCCTTGCCCGAGCAGTCGCCAGGCTCTTTGGCCAATAGAACTAGTTGCCCCAAAGCTAGCGCTGACTCTGAGGACTCTTTGGAGGGGGCGAAGGGCAGCAGGAAGTCAGTGGAGGCCATTCTTGAAGAGAGCACAGAGAAGCTGAAGAACCTTTCTTTACAACAACAACAACAGCAGCAGCAGAAGCATCAGCAGCAATCCTCCAGCACCAGTGACAGTCAGAAGAGCTCAGAACACAGCGACTTCGAGCACATTGAGTCACCAGCACAGGAGCCGGATGCTGCCTCGCAGTCTTCCCAGACGGAGAACTGCACACGGGCCGCCTCCGACACGGAGAACCAGTTCCCCTCTGAGGATCGCTCTGACTCGGACGCTAATAATGACCGCAGCACCAGCTCGGTGGACAGTGACATCCTGAGCTCCAGCCACAGCAGCGACACGCTGTGTAACGCGGACAGCGGCCCGCTCCCGCTGGCTAACGGCCTTGACTCGCACAGCATCACCAGCAGCCGGCGCTCCAAAGCACACGAGGGGAAGAAGGAGACGTGGGACACGGCGGAGGAGGACTCTGGCACGGACAGCGAGTACGATGAGCACGGCAAGAGAAAAGCTGACTCCCAGTACCTGTACTTCAAAGCAGAGCCATACTCTCAGGAGGACGGATCTGGAGAAGGACAGAAATGTAAAGTCTCTCTGATTATTGTTTTATTTAGGAGATCTTAGTCAGGGTGGAATGAAAACAAGGAGAGTGGCGTTTGAAATGTATACTTGCCAAGTACCAAATTTAAACCGAGTAACACTGGTCCATTATAGGGCTGCACTATATATTGAACTAAAATCGTTATTGCGGTATGGTGCAAAAGTCATTTTGCGAAGGCTGTGATTTAAATGAACACAGTGCATTTTTCATTAAATCACATCCTTTGCAATTTGACTATCCCGTTAAGGTATGTTACGATAATAATTTTGTTTATATATCGTGTATATAATGCAGCGCATATTTTTATTCTTTAGCAAACGGTCAGTTTAAAAGCTTGACAGTTTTATGTTAACATTTTATGTTAAACAGACATTAACATTTTTAATTATGAAAATATTAGTTTTGTAATTTTATAGTGCACTATAAAATAAAATTGTTTAATTAAATGAAATTTTATAAATACATTTCCAATAGTACATTTTTCAAGTTCATCCCAAATCAAAGGATGGGTCGCACTCAAAAAAACAAAAAATTTTTATTTCCTATGCAGATTCTATCCAACAAAATCACCTCAATCTTTCTAGATTGATTAGTTTTTTTTCCAAATATAACCTTTCAAGTCAATAGCTGAAACTTGCTGTATTTTATCATATCGCAATATATGTGACCCTGGACCACAAAAAAAAAAAAAAGGGTCAATTTTTCGACATCTGAATAAATAAGCTTTCCATTGACAATATTTGGCCGAGATACAACTATTTGAAAATCTGGAATCTGAGGGTGCAAACAAATCAAAATATTGAGAAAATCCCCTTTAAAGTTGTCCAAATAAAGTTCTTAGCAATGCATATTACTAAACAAAAAATTAAGTTTTAATATATTCACAGTAGGAAATTTACAAAATATTTTCATGGAAAATGATCTTTACTTAATATCCTAATGATTTTTGGCATAAAAGAAAAATCAATAATTTTGACCCATTCAATGTATTTTTGGCTATTGCTACAAATATACCACAGCGACTTAAGACTAGTTTTGTGCTCCAGGGTCACAAATAAATAAAAACACAAAATTTGCAATGCCAGTTTGTTTCAATATTATACAGCCTTGTCCATTGGATGGTAACATTTTGAAAAACTACAAGATTATGGTTTAAATCTAAATCTAAGGATGATTTGACCCCTTTTTTTTAATCAGATGTTAGTAAAACAAAAATCATCTTAAATGGCGTCATATGATGCTTTTTTTAAAGATCATTATTTTGTGTATTTGGTGTAACAGAATATGTTGACATGCTTTAATGTTCAAAAAACACATTATTTTTCAAATACTGTAAATTATTGTAGGTCCTCTATGCCCCGCCGCTCTCAAACACTTCGTTTTCTACAAAAGCCCCTCCTTTGACAAGCGCAGTCTGCTTGATTGGCCAACTGACCCAGTGCATTGTGATTGGCCAAACACCGCAAGCACGCATTGGAAATGTAACGCTCCTTACCATAATCACGAGCTTCAGCTTTCAAAGTAAATGTAAAGACAGTAAATAATGTCATTAGTTTTACCATCAGTTCAAGCCCGAAATGGGAACAGAGTGCGTGACAGACACAGTGATGAAGCTGGTATGTGTTTGCAGTTACACAAACCAACACGGTTTGTTTAAGGACAGCTGGACTCACTGTGATTGACCCTGTGTATTTATCTCTCTATCACCCGCACCACACGCACGCACAAAACAAAACGCGATGCGCAAACTACACACTTGAACAGTTAATAGCAAATACTTGAACTAATAACAAAACATACTTACTGTAGCTGATTCAGAAGCGCCAGATTGCATAGCAAAGTCAGAATTACCTCCTCTACCAGGTTCACAAAACGGTCGTCCATAAAACGCATTGCTGTTCTGTTTTAAGTAATCTAAAAGATTCCTAAATGCATCTAATTTCAGAAGGCCAAATAAAGTGCTTTTGCTTTCACCTAGAAACACACAGCGTCACCCTGACATGGCTGCTTCAACACTAACTGTGGTTACTGAAACCACGCCTTCTTTCTTTGCGTGCACATTTGGGCTGCATTTTGCTAATATTTCCACATAGTGATGTAGTTATGTGGGGGCGTGTTAGAACAAGCCTTTTTTAAGGGGGAGTGGCAGAGTCTTAATTTGATAAAGAATATCTCTTTGGTTTGAGACTTCAGTCTTTGCACAATTCAGGGATAGGGATGTAAAGATTAACCGCGAGCCGGTTGAAAATAAATTCAAATGTGAGGATTCAAATCGGTTGAGATGCCAAACAAATCGCACTTCACTCGCCTAGGGGTATGAGTTAATGCGTGTGGTCTGAGGGGCATTACTGTCTTTAGAAAAAGTTAGATGGTATTTTTTCCTGTACTCTTGCCTATGTATAATGCATATTAAAATGTATAAGTGCAGTGCTGCTTTGTTTAAAGCGGAAACCAAGGAAATGCTTTAAGCGCCACCTGCTGGCAGAGAGTGAATCTGCGGCTCATTCAGCTCTGCTGTTTCATGCAGACTTTTATATATAGTTTACAAAAAATGAAGTCAGGCCATTCTGTTTTTGCTTCAAATTTTTAAGTTATACAGTCTAATTTAGATTAAAAACGGCTCATGCTGCATTTATGCTGCATCTTTGTTTGGATCATGGTTAAAATGCAGTTGTTGCCTCTAATTTTAAAGGGAAAGAGCAGAGACAAAGCCTTATTTTGTTTATATGAAGAGATTTATTTTGTGTTACTTATTTATTTAATTTGGAGCTTTTTTATGTTTAATGTTTTAAAATTTCAATTTAGTTTTGTTATTTACATTTACATTATATTTCAATTTGTTCATCTAGCAGACGCTTTTATCCAAAGCGACTTACAAATGAGGACAATAGAAGCAATCAAAACCAACAAAAGAGCAATATGCAAGTGCTATTATATTATATTTTAGTGTTATATTTCAATTTCACAAAGAAATGTGCAGCATTTTGTCCAAGCAATAATAAAAGGACACATTTAATTTATAATTTGTCTTAAATCTCATTTTGTAAAAAAATACAATAAAATCGTGAATCAAATCGAATCGTGAAATCAAAATCGTGAATCGAATCGTGAGTTGAGTGAATCGTTACATCCCTATTCAGGGATCTTATCTATGCACAATCAGCTTGTAACACTCCAAAGAGATCTTGAAATCGCATCATATGACCCCTTTAAACTACAGGCTAACCATACTAAAGGCCAGTGAACTGTCTTAGGCTGGTTTTTGAGCCAAAAAAAGAAATAAAGTAATTCCTGTCTCAGATAACTGATCCGTATCTGATAGCTGAATGACAGTCAGCGTTGTTGACTTACACATATGTAGTGGAAAAGCAGCTAAATAGTACCCTTGTCAAAAAATTAAATCACTCCCAAAAAAAAAAAACATCTGTTTCTTTTGAACCAAATACACTACCATTTAACAGTTTTGGGTTGGTAAGATAATTTTTTTTTTTTTGAAAGATGTGTCATGTTCTCAGGCTGTATTTATTTGATCAAAAATTCAGTGAAATATTGCAATTTAAATGGACTATTTTCTTTTCAAATATATTTTGAAATGCAATTTATTCTGTGATGGCAAAGCTAAATTTTCAGCATTACACTACAGTCTTCAGTGTAGCATGATCCTTCAAAAATCATTTTAATATGCTGATTTGGTGCTCAAGAAACATTTCTTATTATCAGCATTGAAAACAGTTGTGTTGCTTAATATTTGTGTGGAAACGTTTTGATCAATTGAATGCATCAGTGCTGAATAAATGTATTAATTTATTTAATACAAATCTTACAGACCCCAAACTTTTGAACAGTAGTGTATTTACTTAAAAACAAGAAGTTAATGTTGCTAATATGATGACTGTTTCAGGTTTACTTGTCCATGTTGACAAGAGGATCACACTGGCAGCATTCAAACAGAATCTAGAGCCATTTGTTGGTGTCCCCTCCACTCAGTTTAAGGTCTTCCGGGTTTATGCCAACAACCAGGAGTTTGAGAGTGTGCGGCTTAATGAGACGCTCTCTTCTTTCTCTGATGACAACAAGGTGAGATTCTGTCTTTACTCTCTCCTATCCTAGCTTAATATACAAGGACAACTATTCTTGCAAATTCATTTAATGCCACTAAAGGAGCATAAATGACACACTGCATTTTTATATGCACTGCTGCTCTGCCGTTGAATAGATCACGATTCGATTGGGACGTGCACTGAAGAAAGGAGAATACAGGGTGAAGGTGTACCAGCTGCTAGTCAATGATCCAGAGGTGAGAGACGAAAAAGTTTGGAAATGGAGGTGCATTTAGTTAATTCTGCAGTGGAATGAGTTTTCTGAAATTGACCAAAAAAGATGTTTGTGCACATGTAACATGTATTTTGTTTTGACAGCCCTGTAAGTTCCTTTTGGACACTGTGTTCGCTAAGGGCATGACTGTTCGACAGTCTAAGGAGGAGTTGCTGCCTCAACTCAAAGACCAGTGCAAACTGGACCTCAGTATAGATAGGTAAGCCCGTATCAAACATTTTAGATTTTTCCTTCTAAAGGCCCTGAAATACGTACAGCGATTTTATCGCTCTTTGCAACAAAAATGACAGCCATGAGACGTCAGAAGTTAAAACCATCTGATCACAGCAATGTGGAAATGTTTACCCGAGCTCTGCAATTTGGCACTCCAGTCGAGTAAAGTCATTTTTATTTATATGGCACTTCATACAATAGATTGCTTTAAAGCAGGGGTAATCATTTTGAGTTCTGAGAGGTCCAGTCTCTAAATTTCATTCCCAGCTATGCTTGTTTCAAATAGTTCTAAATTTCGATCTGGGTACCATTAGTACTTCGTAAAAAGAAAAAATCCAAAACACTCAAAATATCCTCAATTAAGATATTGGGCCCTGACAGCCAAAGCAATGATGTCTGAGAATTTTCCTGCCAAAAAAATAATAATTCCTAGCTGGGGTCCATAACTGAACTATTTGAGGGCCCCTGCTTTTAAACAAGCATCTTTATAGTATTTATTAAATATGGGGGGAAAAAACAGTGTCACTGTTGCTTTCAATTAGAATGACAAATTCAAAATCTACTGTGAAGCGGCTCCAGTGTGTGTTTATTTGCATCTGACCTCAATGGACAGAATGGAAGAAATTAACCGCACCAAAGAAGTGCTATTCTGAAAGTGTTCACCAGTCTGAGCGAACTTTTCCCAAATATTTGCTTTGGCTAGCTGTTTTGAACTTCTGAAATAGACTTTTGGCTCGATTTTGTTAGAAATTACATCACACAGGTTCATTCTTCGATTTCACTTGAAGCATATCGGGCCCTTAAGGTCTACTTATGCTAGTCAAGGTCTTTTGCACCCAAAAAATTCATGATTTTTCAACTATGTAACAATCTTTTGTTATGATTGACTTATATTTTAGCATGTGAAATAAGTAGCCATGCTTACTGAATAAACGGTGTATACATGTGGCTTGTTAACATTCACGCATTACCTTTTTGCCTTTGCAAAATCACAGACTATGAAACAAGCCATTTTTGCAGTTTAAGGGGTGGTCACACTATACTTTTATTACATTGACTTACAACCATATTCATATGAATGCTGTGGACAGGGATTGCAAACTTGTGTGCATTTCACTGCATTCCAAAGTACAATTTTGGTGAAATACGACATGCAAATTTGAATCATGTGTGACCAACAGAGGATTGATACGTCATGGCGTGACCTCTTGGCTGAATTAAAAGAACGCAACTTTAAATCTGCTGCAGTGTTTCAGCAAAGTAGAATAGGTTGCATACTTTTACATTTTGGATGTGTTATATGTTCAATTAAGTTTTATTTAAAAAAAATGTTATTCAAAACTTACCATGCTAACCATCTGGAATCTCGGTTTTCTTGTGCTTGGGATGGCTGTTGTTGTCACAGGCCTGACTCATGAATATGCTGCAGCAGTTTTGGATGCACATCCACCTTCTGCATGCAGCAGTGACGCATCTCAGTGCTTCACTGCAGCAACTGACCACTGACTCACAGCAGAGGAGGATTAATGCCTCAGATTACTAACAAGATGATTGTTGCTCTGTTGTGTCACAGGTTTAGACTCAGGAAGAAGACCTGGAAGAACCCAGGCACAGTGTTTCTGGATTATCACGTCTATGAGGAGGACATCAACATCTCCAGCAACTGGGAGGTGTTCCTAGAAGTCCTTGAAGGTGAAGACTGTGGCCATCAGGGTTGTCATAAATATTCTAGTTCAGTTGCCCATATATTTTGTCATTCATTGATTTCCTTGATTGTAGAATCAGAGCGGATGAAGTCCATGTCCCAGTTGGCGGTTCTGACCCGTCGCTGGTGCCCAGCCCAGATGAAGCTGGAGGCCTTCCGGGAGGTGGTGCTGGAGAGTAGCAGTGTAGAGGAGCTCAAGGAGAAGGTCTGTGGAATATGAAACACTGCTGATGAATGCTAAGAATTCCCAAACTTGTTTTTATCTTCAATTGAGTGCTAATTCTGTTCCCTCAGCTCAGTGAATTGAGTGGAATTCCTCTTGAAAATTTGGAGTTTGCCAAGGTACGGCAGTCTTTGCGTTTCACATTTGGTTGAGTTTCAGATGCCCCTCCTGCAGTGCTTCAGATCTGATTCTCTTGTTTCTCCTACAGGGACGAGGAACTTTTCCTTGTGACATTTCAGTGTTGGAGATCCATCAGGATTTAGATTGGAATCCTAAAGTCTCCACCCTCAATGTCTGGCCACTCTACATCTGTGATGATGGTGCCGTGATCTTCTACAGGTAAAGCCTCTTCCTTTCATATATAAAGTTGATTACTAGTTTTTTAAAGTAAGGAAATTGTATTTTGAGACATAATATGGGCAAAAAGACAGACTTTTGGAATCAACCAGTCAGTGAGTTGTCAAAGACTAGTTTAGCTAGTCCTATGAAATGGTTCTATATAATACTATGATATATTCTTATTTTTATTGAATTGAATTATTTCTTTCCAGTTTTAATGTATTTTTAAATGTTAAAAGATAATTGCCAATTTTCAACCAGCTTTGTATTGTTACAATGTTGAGAGTTATTGTTTGTTACAGCACCAAGATACCAGTTTATTTGTCAGCAAAAAGTCCTCAAAAAAGCTCATACGGCTGTCTTGAAGCCCTAGTTATAAAAGCGATAGAAACTGACGAGACCAATAGGAGACCCCTTATATAATCAGTTACTTTAATAATACTACCTTTAATTTAAACATTAACAGTGCTATTAAAGTGGGAGTGAAGCAGTCAGTCAGTTTACATTATTTAGTAAACTGTTTTTAACTTTTATTAAAAAAATTTGTTATCGCTTTGGGCAAGGGTGCCCCATCTGCATACCACAGGTGTGACGTCACAGGGTGGTTTGCCCGTTGGACGTTTAAGTATAAAGATTTCTTTACTTTTTGAACACACAAATGTTTTTTTACCACACAAATGTTTTTGGTTTTAACCATAATTTGGTTGAAGTCCAAACATCAAACTGTCTACCTCACGAGTTTTGCTTGCGGTATCCAAATCATTGTTCATCACGCGAGGCACCATGTGATGCTAAACAAACAACGCTTCAGACTATATCATTCATATCGCATCTTAGTGTTATGTCAGACCTTTCAGACATATTTGCATCACACTGGTTCGTTCACCATTATTGGTATCGTAACATATTTTGTTCACCTGCAAATACAATAGGGACTATGCGCAACAGACTTCTGTATTCTGTTAACCAAGTTTCGTTGCTTCCAGTTCAAGTGTTTAGCAAATGCTTCGTTAAATATGAAGCAGTTTTACTAAAGAAGATGCCTTCAAAGTAGACACATCACATATGCAGACTGATATCTAAAAATGTTTCACATTTAGATATAAAAATGTAATAAAACACCAACCATAAAAACAGCTAGCTAGTTTAACTGATTATCTTAAAAGTCCATAGATATCGCTATTATTTATTACGACTGTTAGCACGTTCTCCGACAAGCAATGAGACCCGTTTTCCGGGTTTGGTCAGGTGACGTTCTACACATATACCCTATTAGTTTAGCTGCTGTTAACATGACACTAAAACTAACCACCTATCTGAAGGATCGGGCTAGTGCTGCTTCCTCAAGAATGTTCATCATTCTCACGTGTTTTAAGCCTTGCCAGTTTAAACATTAAAGTGTTTTAAGCCATTCAAATGCAAGACGGAGCGAAAGAGATTTCAATGCGGCACTTGCGCACTGTGATAGATTGTTTCTGTGCGCACGCATGCAAAAAGCCGCAGCTCAGACAGCACGCAAGGACCAAATTGAGTTCTCTTTCACATCTTCTTGAGCAAATGCACACAACTTCTTCCACCCGTAACGGTATTACTTAGGGCTGGGAAAATAAATCGATGCACCGCAAATCGAGAAATTATTCAACATCGATTCTGAGATTTTCCAAATGCATCGCGATTCTTTCTTGAATCGATTCTGAGCTTAGTTTTGAACAGCAGATAGCACTGCATGCTTTACAAACGGCCGTACTCTGCTTGTTTCCAAATCCTTACACACACTTGAACCTGAAATAATCATTCATAAAATTCGAAAAGGTTGAAGCGAATTACAAAGGTGTTCACAGTGCTGTGTTCATTAATCTAGCGTCATAAAAAGCATTACTGAGCTGAGGAAATACACGACTCAGCGAAACGCACAAGCGCTCTTTAGCACTCTTCTTCATGAGCATTTGAGTGTGCGGATAAAAACTAGATTAGAGTGCCATCTTCTGTTAAAATCTAAGCTCAGAATCGATTCCAGAGGAATCGCGATGCATTCTGAAAATCTAAGAATCGATCCACGAATCGTTATGCATCGATTTATCGTCCCAGCCCTAGTATTACTGCTCGGTCCCTTCGCTGCATTGGCTCATGCATAAGCAACTGGACTTATTATGGGCTCAAGAGTCCTTTCAAGTTTGTCTTCCTTCATTTCAAAACAAGCATGTGTTCAAAAAGTAAAGAAATGCTTATATTACTTCACTGGCCAACGGAGCAAACCAACCCTGTGACGTCACACACTGTGGAATTGCAGCATGGCGGTGCCCTTGTTCCAAAAGCTATAACAAAACATTCTTTTTTCTTTAAAATGATTACAATAAGCGTGTGGTGTTACGTTGTAATTAAGTAAATCTAATTACTAAATAATGTAAACTTGACTGACTGCTTCACTTTCACTTTAAAGATAAAAGAAACATTTAGATAAACCGACTAGTCGTCTTAATCAGTATTTCACTAGTTGCTTGTTGGTCATTTAGTCAACCATGCATTCAATAGAGTTTATTTTCTACGTCCATCTCTGCAGGGACAGCACCGAGGAGCTCATGCAGCTGTCTGAGGAGGAGCGCAATGAACTGATGAAGAAGGAGAGCAGCCGCCTTCTGAAGATGGGCCACCGGGTCAGCTACTCCCCCCGCAAAGAAAAGGCCCTCAAAATTTACTTAGACGGAGGGCCCACCAAAGACCCTGGGCAGGACTGAGACGGGGAGGAAACTATCCTTCCCTATTTTCTATCTGGCCTGCCCGCTGCAGTGTAGCGCTGCCTCGCCAGCGACCCTGGCGTTTGGGCCCCACGTTGAATCAACGTCACCAGTGCTGTCCAGCTGACGCTCTCTTCTTTGAGCTCCAGAACGCATAGCGTGGCTCCGAGTACAATTGTGCACCATAGTTTATTGTACTGTAAAGTTTAAAGGGAAGTGCAAAAGCCATTTCAAGTTCAATATCATTCAGATAAATCAATTTAATAATACAGAGATGGGTGCACTCGTTAGAGGAAAGGGGGCAGTTTGGGAGATATTTTATCGCCCTCTTCATCTATTTCATCTGTTTGCACTCTCAGTGCACCATCTCCATTGATTTTAAAAACCCGACAGACAGGAGCATCGTTCCATTTGTGTTTGTCCATTCACACTCGAGTATTTTGCGATGCGACAAAATCTATTCCAAATTCCTAACGTTCTCACGTCATATCCCGCGGCTGTTCAGCCCCGCGCACAGCGCCTAACGTATCCAGCCACCTCCAAATGCCCGCATCTTCCATTGCATAGAGCTCTTCAATCGACTCCAGTCATATGGCCAGCCTTCCCTACGCTGAGCTCTGCCTCCCGTCGATTCAGATTTTTTCAGATATCTCTCCTTTTGTTTATTTAACACATAGTTGTGAAATTAAATGCATATTTTCTGGCTGAAGAGGTTCTATTCTTGCAATTCATGCTTCCTTTTGTGTGTGGGTGTTGCCCACTGACTGCTGAAGCTCCACCCACTTTATAGGGAGCTCCGCCCCCTCTCACTACACTTCCTACTGGGGCTTTTGACACTGGTACATATGAATTTGCAAGGCTTTAAGAGTAGGGCGATATGAATCAAGTAGTGTGCTTTGTTCACCCGATTCATTTTTTTGTTGTTTTTTTTCTTGTAAATTATTTCACTACAGACTGATGACGACGTTAGGTCTTGTGAGTGACTTTTAATGGCACGCGTTTTAATTTTTTTGATCTGTACTCTGCGTTTCTTTTTTTCCATTTAGACATGTCTTGTGTTTCTTTTTCATTTTTTGTTTTTATTTCTGCACAATGTGAACAGAGCCTCTTGGTTCAGATGTGGTGTGTGTGGAAATGCTTCTCTCTGCTGTTTTCGCGTAGTTGGAAAGCAGAGGGTGCAGACGCCCCACTGAATGAGCGCCAGTGTCAGGGCTCGACTGAACCACTGCAGGTTTCTGGGCTTCTAATGCTGCCACAAGCGGTTCACAGTAGTCTTGCCAATACTGAAATAAAAAGCAACAATCAGTCTCTGTCTGCCTGCTTCCAGGTTGACGTATATGAAGAGCTCATATTTTAAGGAAGAATTGATTTATAGATCAGGGGTGGCGAACGTCAGTCCTGGAGAGCCGCAGCCCTGCAGAGTTTTGCTTCAACCCTAATCAAACACACCTGAACAAGCTAATCAAGGTCTGAACAGTTACTAGGAAGCTACAGGCAGGTGCGTTTTAATTAGGGTTGGAGCTGAACTCTGCAGGGCTGCGGCTCTCCAGGACCGGAGTTCGCCACCCCTGTTTTATGGGGTCATAAAAGGAATCAAGTTTTGCTTAATTTTATGAAATTATACTAGAAATTATATAAAATACTGTTAGCATACTATAACCTACAAAACAGCATCTATTTAAATTAAAGTGATAGTTCACTCAAAAATAAAAATGCTGTCATTTACTCACCCTCAGGTTGTTCCAAACATGTATTTGTTTTTCTTCTGTTGAACGTAAAGGAATATTTTTTTGAAGAATGTTGGTAACCAAAGAGTTGATGGTAGTCATAGACTTATATAGTATTAAAAAAAAATATTTGGAACAACTTGAGGGTGAATAAATTGACAATTTTAATTTTGGAAAATAGTTCATTCAGAAAGAGTAATTTCACGTGTGAAGGTGGTGTTTGCGTAGTTTTAAGGTGTGGTCACATTAGCGGCATTTCATGCAAAAAACGCCCATTGTCTGTTGTTACTTTAAAACTAAGTGGCTTTTGTTGGTCAACATGGCAAATACACACAACCAACTTGAACCCGTTGCAAAATCTGCAAGGGGAAATCTTTGTCGTTTTGTGAAATTCCCAATGGCATGGATGGATTCCTATTGAAATGACTGCATTTGACCTGTGAAAATTCACCAAATGACATTAAATGTGGCTGCAATTTTAAGATGGATGTCACATTAGCAACATTTTGGTGAAATTTCGTGGGTAAAAAAATGTCCATTGTCTGTTGTCAATAGTGTAGCCATTTATGAAGCACAGCTCACACAGTAGTCATTTTCAGACCAAGCCGCTTTTTTTGTATTGGTCAACACAGCAAATTCACATGACCAACTTGAACGCATTGTGAAATCTGCATGGGGAAATCTTTTGCTCTCATGTGAAATTTGCACAGATTTTGCCAAACAACGGTAAAAGTGACCACACCAAAAAAAAAATTATCGCGACTAATATAAGTGTCTCACGGGACAAATGCAAAACTGTATAAATGCATACTTTAGTTCAGATCTATAGATATATATATATATATATATAGTATTATATATATATATTATCTATATTATTTAAAAAAACCACATTCATGTTTTCCAACTTTTATTTTCTGGAGCGAGTTTGTGTTTTATTACCTGGGGAAATTACATGAGGTTTCTTGTATGGGTGCGTCACTTTGGCTGCTACACTAAACTAAGATGGATTGGCTCTCAACAGAGTTTTCCTCTTTATGTTTTTTTCTGCCTGACATATTCTTAAAGCATTAATACTGTACATTAATAATAAGTGCTTCTTTCCAATGCTCAAAACCCACAGTTGAGCTTCAACACCTGAGGGCTGTTCACACTGACAATGATTTGATCCGCTGGATGCCCAAATATTACTGCTGGGCTGCCTAACAAGGCCGTAGCTTTGAAAATCTGATCACAAATCCAATTAAACAAATCATCATTGCAGGGAATGTGGTCGTCTTGACTACATTATCTCACATGTGACCATTGCCTTCACACTCACTGAAGTTCTACTTTTTTCAGTTTTGTTGTGTCATTTGACGCCCCCAACCATTGCCATCGCTCTTGTCCCCTCAAATCACCAACTTTCTTCGGAAGTGTATGACTTCCAGGCAGCTTGATGCTTTCAAATCGCTGTCAGTGTGAACGGTCTTTAGATTCAGGCCTTCAGTGAATCTCTTCTGCTTCACAGCTGCATTTTAGAGGCTGTTTGGGTGATTATAATGAAGGCGTTTCCTACAAAGCTTTGGAGTGACGATGAAGCGTTCATGTCTGTTTCAGCAGCTTCTCTTCATCTGTCTGTCAAACTAGATGATGTAGTCAATCTCAGAGTAGAGGGTATCGGCGAGCTCCTCCTCGCTGGAGTTCTGACTCTTCAGGCACAGTGCACCTCGTCTGATAAAGAGAGAGTGACCATAATTTCATATCGGTATTTCGTATATTATTTCATGAAGTCAAGGCTGATCACCAAGGCTGCATTTATTTGATCAAAAATACAGAGCAAAACTCCAGTAATACAGGAACATGCAAAATATTTGAAATGTAGTCCTGTGATGACAAAGCTGAATTTTCAGCATCATTACGGCAGTCTTCAGTGTCGCATGATCCTTCAGAAATCGTTCTAATACAATGATTTGCAGCTCAAGAAACATTTCTTAAATTATCAATGTTGAAAATGTTTGCTGCCTAATATTTTTGTGGAAACTGTGATACATTTTTTCAGGATTCTTTGATGAATAGAAAGTTCAGGAGAACAGCAATTATGTGAATTACAATCATTTGTAACATTATAAATGCTTTTAATGTCGCTCTTCTCAGATTAATGGCACCTGGGAATAGAAGTATTAATCTTTAAAAAAATAAACTTATGACCCCAAACTTTTTTGAACAGTAGTGTATAAGTATATCTATGTTTTTATCTTTCTGACATATGCTTAAAACAAGTTGATCACTAAAAAATACAGAGTTTGGTTAGGGATTATTGCACTGGGGTCATAATTTACCGTGATTGTGCGTTAGATGCAATTTAAGAGAACAATAATAAGCATATATAATGATTTCTGAAGGATCTGTGCACATGAAGACTGGAGCAAGCGGCCTGAAACTTAGACTTTGCAATCACAGGAATAAATTACATTTTAAAATACATTAAAGTAGAAACAGTTCTTTCAAATACTAATAATTTCACAATATTACTGTTTTAACTGCATTTTTAATCAAATAAATGCAAACAAACTACTTTTGACTGGTAGTGTATAAATATGAATATATTATATTTAAATATGTACGTATTTATGTCATGTTAAGTGAAAACATTTCTACCCAAGATGTTGGCACTGCAGGTCACCGGCACATGGGCAGTGCTTTTGAGGACCCTCCGCCGATGACAGCAGCGCTATCAGGTGATTGGCTGAAATGATACAGCGCTCCCGTTCTATTGGCTTAGAGTTGCAAACTGGGAGCAGCAGGGCTGAAAATTGAAAGCAAGTAGTTAACAATCTGCATTATCCAGCAGGTGCAGATCAAGATGTTAAACCGAAAGCATAATAATCATATAATGCAAATGCTCATACCTTTATGGTAGGCACAGCAGAACTCCTTCTTGCAATCACTCTGGGACTGACAGATGGTTCCTGCGTCTCCCTTTGTGCCGTCTGCACACTGACCCCACACACACAGCTGTCCCACACAGCATTCCTCATCTTTGGTACACGTCTGAAGGAGATACAGGACATAAAAAGTCTTGCGACAGCGATTCAACTCAAAATATTTCAGCATACATAGTTCATGCATATATTGAATCAAACAATTCAGTCTTTCAGGACGTGATGCACAGGTTGTCCTGCAGCTATGCATCTCTGGAATCACTGACGGAAGGAGTTACTTGAGTGTTTAATCACACACAAATTTATCAAAGTAATATCTAAACAGAAAATTTAAGACTAAACTTAACTAGTCTTAGCCTGTACAAACATTAGCGCCAGGGTGTTGCTAAATTGTTCTGAGTAAGAATAAAAATCGTTAGGAATGTAATGATTCTGATTCCATTAATGATTCATTAATTTCTGAGAAAGCACAGTAATGCACTTGCTGCCATCAGCATTGTGTTGTAAACAATGAGATCATTTTAGATTTCAACAGAACAGATCTCAGAAATATAAAACAATTCTCGTAAAAGATCATTACAAAGACAATGAATAACTTGTGGTTCAGTACGTGAATCCTGTTGGTTAACTGCACTGGCTGACTCATAATCGTTTATGATTCACTAAAATGAACTAGATCATAATTCTGTAATTAGACTCTACTGATTCACTCAAAAACACTGGCTCATGGGATTCATTCATTCAGAAACGACTCTACTGGTTGCACTATATGCAGTTGGTTCACTAAATAGTGAGCATGCTATTGATTCACTAAAAAGTACTGGCTCACATGAGTCATCCGTTCAGGAATCTGACTCCACTTGTTGTGATTGCAACTGTGTGCTATTGAAACATTAAAATGGCTAATAAGAGTCATTAGTTTGAGAATCAGACTCCTCCACTCGTTGCACTGTGTCATTGATTCACTAAAAAGAAGCAACTCACAAGAGTCATTCGTTAGCGAATGAAACTCTGTGGGTTACACTGTATGCTATAAATTTACTAAAAAGAACTGATTCATAAGAGTCATTTCTTATGGAATCAAACTCCACAGGTTGTGCTTTATGCTACTGATTCACTAAAAAGAACTGACTCCTAAGAATCATTCTTTCAAGAATCTGACTCCTCTGAACATGCTGCATGTTCACCAAAAAGAACTAGTAAATAAGGGTTATTCTGTCTCACAAGAGTCAATCTTTAATATTCTCATGATGCACTGATGAAGTGTAAGCCTTCAATGTATTTTTTTTCACCCATTTATCATCTGCCAAAAGAAAATGTTAGAAAACTATTAGCACAATGTTTCATACATATGGTTAGGTTTGTTCATTGCCTTAGCAAGCTTAGCCGAGCCAGGAAAAGGCTTTTTTTTCACAAGCGCAAACAGTTTGTTTTGGTTGGGTGTTAGAATCTGCTTCAACAATATCCTGAAAGAGTAATGCACATCTGTATTCTGCTTAGTTGGCTGCCCTACTTCCTGTGCCTCAAAGTGAACTCAATGTGTCCTATCATGGGCTGGAGAAGCTGCTCATATTTAGCGATCTGCGCACTTTGATGTGAAACCCAAAGGAGAAACGCTTCGGCATATCAGATTCCAGGTGCACTCATCCCGCAATGCAGTCACAATGCAGGCTCAGTTGCATCATTTTATTGGAAAGCCACATTGCTGAGTATTATATTTGTACAGAGACCCAGAGAAACCAGAAAGTCATGAGCAAATCCAAATAATTCGAGACTAGGCTGAATATCTAACATGTAATAAGCAAACTAGATGATCTTTTACTGGATAGTAGCAGAGGTTAAGTGTGCCTAGAAATGTGCATGGTCTGTGAAATTTGAAACCGCTTACTGCATCAGTGTGCTTGCAGGGCAGACACTTTGAGCTCTGTGTTTTGTAGAGACAGCAGCTGCCCTTCTCACAGTCTTCATCAATGATACACTCCTGAGAGACAGAAGGAAATCATTTAAAACCGAACAGAGCAAGCAAAATGTGAACTAAAATAAAGAGTCATAATCCATAATATATGTGAGGAACTAATCAACAGCAGAGCTGTGCTTCACCACAGAGTTAAAACAAGATTCACAGGAGGATATGAGGTGACGTGGCCAAGTATGGTTACCCATACTAGGAATTAGTGCTCTGCGTTTAACCCATCCTAAGTGCACACACACAGCAGTGAACACACACACACCGTGAACACACACCTGGAGCAGTGAGCATATGATCGTTGCATAGGTGTATTTGTCTACACCCCCACATTTAAGCTGATGTTTTAAGTGTTGGGCAAAACTTTATTCCCTTAAAGGTGGGGTAAGCGATTTCTGGTAGCCAATGTTGACATTTGAAATCACCAAAACAAACACGCCCCAACCCCAAAAGGGTATCGCCCCTATTTTGATAGCTCCGCCCCACACATACGTACGCAACCCAGGCAACGATTAGTTCTGTGAAATAAAGCAAAACCAATGTTACACCGTGTGTACACCGGACGCGAGTGGCGCGTCGCGACAAAATAATATGGAACTCATTATAATCAGTGATGCTGTCCACACCATGTACAGTGGGGCAAAAAAGTATTGTCAGCCACCAATTGTTCAAGTTCTCCCACTTAAAAAGATGAGAGATGCCTGTAATTTTCATCATAGGTATACCTCAACTATGAGAGACAAAAATAGAAAAAAAAATCCAGAAAATCACATGTAGGATTTTTAAAGAATTAATTGGAAAATTCCTCTGTAAAATAAGTATTTGATCACCTACAAACAAGCAAGATTTATGGCCCTCAAAGACCTGTAACTTCTTCTTTAAGAGGCCCCTCTGTCCTCCACTGGTTACCTGTATTAATGGCATCTGTTTGTACTTGTTATCAGTATAAAAGACACCTTTCCACAACCTCAAACAGTCACACTCCTAACTCCACCATGGCCAAGACCAAAGATCTGTCAAAGGACACCAGAAACAAAATTGTAGACCTGCACCAGGCTGGGAAGACTGAATCTGCATTAGGTAAGCAGCTTGGTGTGAAGAAAATCAACTGTGGGAGCAATTATTAGAAATGGAAGACATACAAGACCACTGATAATCTCCCTCGATCTGGGCTTTACGCAAGATCTCACCCCGTGGGGTCATAATGATCACAAGAACTGTGAGCAAAAGTCCCAGAACCACACGGGGGGACCTAGTGAATGACCTGCAGTGAGCTGGGACCAAAGTAACAAAGGCTTCCATCAGTAACACACTGCGCCGCCAGTGACTCAAATCCTGCAGTGCCAGACGTTTCCCCCTGCTTAAGCCAGTACATGTCAAGGCCCATCTGAAGTTTGCTAGAGAGAATTTGGATGATCCAGAAGAGGATTGGAGAATGTCATATGGTCAGATGAAACCAAAATATAACTTTTTTGTAAAAACTCAACTTGTCGTGTTTGGTGGAGAAAGAATGCTGATTTGCATCCAAAGAACACCATACCTACGGTGAAGCATGGGGGTGGAAACATCATACTTTGGGGCTGTTTTTCTGCAAAGGGACAGGACGACTGATCCTTGTAAATGAAAGAATGAATGGGGCCATGTTTCGTGAGATTTTGAGTGAAAACCTCCTCCCATCAGCAAGGGCATTGAAGATGAAACGTGGCTGGTTCTTTCAGCATGACAATGATCCCAAACACATTGCCCGGGCAACGAAGGAGTGGCTTCGGAAGAAGCATTTCAAGGTCCTGGAGTGGCCTAGCCAGTCTCCAGATCTCAACCAAAGAAAATCTTTGGAGGGAGTTGAAAAATCCGTGTTGCCCAGCGACAGCCCCCAAACATTACTGCTCTAGAGGAGATCTGCATGGAGGAATGGCCCAAAATACCAGCAACAGTGTGTGAAAACCTTGTGAAGAGTTACAGAAAACGTTTGACCTCTGTCAATGCCAACAAAGGGTATATAACAAAGTAATGAGATGAAACTTTGTTATTGACCAAATACTTATTTTTCCACCATAATTTGCAAATAAAATCCTACAATCCTACAATGTGATTTTCTGGATTTTTTTTTTTCTTATTTTGTCTCTCATAGTTGAGGTATACCTGTGATTGAAAATTACAGGCCTCTCTCATCTTTTTAAGTTGGAGAACTTGCACAACTGGTGGCTGACTAAATACTTTTTTTTTCCCCCACCTGTAGATATATATACATATCTATGGTCTACACTGGATGCGGCGCGGCACGACAAATCCCCGACAGAAAACTGCTGCTGCGTTCTATTCATGACGTATTGACACAAATTTCAAATGATTTTCAACGGTCGCTTTGTCGCGTCCAGTGTACTTGACAGACTTTAGCTGTTGCGGCGCAGGCACGGTGTTACTCACCTATCGAGAAGCAAAGCAACCTCGGCGTCCGATCGCATTGCTTTCCGCTCCTTGAGTTCTCTCCAGCGCTGGAAAGCTGATCCGATATTTACACAGGTCCTACTTCTTGCCTTATTGCCTTAAGCTTTCTTTTGTTCCGCAGACGTTTTCCTCTTTTGTTTTTTTTTATCCGCCATCTCTCTTTCTGTCGCTCCGCTAATGTCCGTCCTGTGCACTGAACTCTCTCTCCTCCACATCATGAGTAGACACGCCCCTTACTGCTGATTGGCTACAAGTTTGTTTTGCTAGTCAGCCCGAATCAGTTTTCTAAAGCGTTTTTGAAAAATCACTCACCCCACCACTTTTGCTCCATTATATATATATATATATATATATATATAATATATATTTTTTTTTTTTTTTTTTTTTTTTTGTTTTTTTTTTTTTTTTTTTGGGGGGGTGGTTTCACCTAGTTTCAATAAACTGTTCTGTTAGAAAATAAAACGGACTATTATTGCATATGTTAGGCTTTAAATTGTTAAACACATTTAACTGAAACATGCAACAACCTCAGGTAATGTAACAGGTCGTTCACTTTACAGGAAGAAAATGAATGTGCAAATAAATGTTATCAAAAGAATGACCTCAAAATGGATTCATTATATTTCCTCCTATACTACATCTGTCTACAAACTGATTTGTGCTTTTGGTTTCTTCTGTCTGAGCTTTCTGGATGGCTGGAATTAGTGGATCTAAACTGTCAAATGGATCCGTGAAGCCTCAGACGAGATCCGTTGATTATCTGGCGTTATCTTGCCTTGTCAGCTGAAGATCCAGATCCCTGCCATCTAAAAGAGCAGGTCAATACACAGCAGACAGCCTCATTTCAGTCAGATGGGAAATTAAAGCTGAGGAAGAGTATTCCTCTTCCTGAAAACCATTCCTCCTGACGTCTCTAAGAAGATGTGTGCAAATAAAAGGACTTTGCTTGTGGCAACGTCTGGCTGAGCAAGATAAAAAGAAGGGGTTTTCAGACACAATTAGACAGAAAGATAGTTGGACAGACAGACAGCTTACGTGATCAATGCTGTTCTCTTCATCTCTGGGCTGTATGGTTGTTGAGTTGTGTGTCACTTCGGTTGAATTGTCTGTTGTCTGGGAGTAAAAGCACAGAAATCTATTTAGCTACTGAGATTATCATGCATTTATCATGATAAAATGCACAGAATGATGGGAAATTCATTTGAAATATATTTAGACACAAAAATAAATAAATGGACTCAAAATAATGATTTGAGTATGTGAGAAGAAACTGGAGAATGACAAGAAATAGCGTGCGTGTCTAGGAAACCGGTTGCCTACGACAATATGACTTATACAGGTAAAGTTCCCATGCAGTTACTAATTTTATCCCTTAAAACTCATCTCTGATAATAAAAATGGCATATTTAGAACCATTTGTGAAATTTATTTCATGGTAGGAAACTGACTATTTCGTCTTTGGTATAATACAGATTTAAAGCACCACTATGTAACTTTTGGCGCTCTAGAGGTTAATAAACAGAGCTGCACACATCCCGCGGAAGAACATTCCAACCGGAGCTACTTCTCTAAGTTTATGTCTATGGCGATTCACGCAGGTATGTGTTACTCCCCACCGGTGACGACCCGACCAGGCTACAATAGTCCAAATATAAGTACTTATTATAAGTGTACCGTAGTGATTCGGAATAAGACAAAAACGCGGTTTGGAAGATGAACTCATGATGTACTCGCTCATTATATACATTTTGCAAATTTTGAACACAGAAAAAGTTACATAGTGCTGCTCATGTGGTAAGTGTGTATGTTTGGGCATAAAAAAATCTAGAAAGTTATAAATCTCAAAGTCCACTCCAAAGAGAGATAGTTTTTTTTTTTTTTAATCCCTTTTCAAGAACTACAACGAACGGCTCGTTTGGACTTCAGCGTTGGTTTTCCGGGCTTTGTGATATCACAAAGCGGCTCATTAGAATATCATTAAAAATAACTCCCGCCTACAGAAATTCGAATGGTTGGGGGGTGGGGAGGGGCGAGGTTGTGGTTAGAACGCTTGGTTGAGTGAGTGCATAAGACGAGAAGATGAAGAAGAAGTGCTGCTGCTGAGTTAGTGCATCAGAGAAAATGAAGAAAAAGAGCTGCTGTGCTGTAGCTTCAAATTTCCGGCATGTCTAGAACAATTCTTACAAGTACAACCCGACGTAGCTGGGCGCCGCGGACAGACGCCGGTGTGCCTACACTCATAGAAAATTATGTATTTTAATTTTAAAGATGTGGCGCGACGCTGCGCTTCCGGTGTGCGACCGCCTGAAAAGCTGTTTTTTTTTCACCTCTGTGCCCAAGCGTCTTTGTTTGGGCTTCCGAAAGCGGATGACATCAGGAAACAGTGGTTGCAATTTATTTTTTAACTCTGTCCCTGAGCATTATAACCCCAATTTGCTATTGTGTGCTGCGCATTTTACTGAGGACAGCTTCCACAACACGAGTGAGAAGTGAAGTTTTTTCGCCAAAAGCTTTTGTTGAAAGACTGAGCAAGGGGCGTGGCAGTACTGAAACACCGTGTAAGCTGTTCGCCAATCACAACGCACTGGGACAGCTAACCAATCACAACACATTTTGTTTTTCGGGAAAGGTGGACCTTCATCAAAGCCGGAACTAATCGAGCCGTTTGTGCCAGGATGGGAAGAAAGGTATTTTAATAATGTAAATTATGTGAAAAATAATGCGCTTTTCGAACCACCAAGCATGAGAGCATGTTCTAGTACACCCCCAAAACTAAATCAAGACTTTGTAGAAGAGCATAATAGGACCCCTTTAAGGAGAAAATGCTCAGCAATGGTGTTGATTAATGGATTTGCACATGGTTTGTCTAAAAGCATATTAAAAACACTGCATAGACAAATAAACAACATAAAAAACTTGATTTTCACCACAGGGGGTCTTTAAGTGGTCATTATGCCAAATGATTTGACCAATCAGAATCATGTATTGTGGAGAGTCATATAACTGTAGCCTATTTAGGCTGCCTTATTGAATCAGACTATCTATACCCACCTTATTGATTCTCTCAGCAGTATAAATGGATTGATTCCCAGCTATGATTTCCATACTGTAATTTCGGAGGTTTGAAGAGACGTTGTGTGGATGGAGGCTGGATTTTGCTGTCTCATTGTCCATCTGGAAAAAAAAAAAGGAAAACGCTGCAATAAGTAAAACTGCACCAGATCTACATGACCTGACCCTTAAAAAAATCACATTAATTGATGGAACTATTCACATAACTTGTGACTATTTAATTTCCATAACCTTTTCAGTTATTTATAACTGGGTAAGGATTTTAAAAATAAAAGTTTTATAGACTGTCCTCATAAAAGAGCAATTCCTAACTGATTAAACATAGTCCTGGGCGTAACGAGAAGCAAAAACTAAAGTATTTTATGATTCGCACAACTTTATATAATTCTTTTTAATGTAAAACTTTATAATGACGTCCCTTACAGTGGGAACGTTTTTTAAAGGTTTAATCAGGGATATGATTGTTTTTTTTTTTGTTTTTTTTTAACAATGTTACCTGACAATACAGTTTTGTGTAAAGAGTTAAAAGGTGTGTAGGATAGACTGATAATCAATTTAACCATTATGTATTTCTTATATTCACTTTTCAACTTTAATCGGTCATCAGTTCTTTTATATCAGGTTGGTGATAAATGGCAAATTTGTGGGATCTCTGAAGAATAACACCTAACAACAATTCACAGGTAAAACAGTATGAAAGTGTAGCCTATAAGATTATGAAAAGAATCCTTATTGGTCATAATGCAATATTGGCCCATCTCTGTCTATAAAATAATTGCATGCCATATCTATCATGTCCATGCTATCTAACATGAATTAAGCTGATGGATCATTTTTAGGAAAACTCTGCTCTGATTTGGCATGTGGCCAGTGATGCTATTATTAAAATTAAGCAGCTATTAGTTATGACGGAAAATCATTCTCCAGATCTACTCCGAGAGAGATTCATTAGTGAAGAACAATAATTCGACTGTATTTGAAAGTAGAAAACCTGCTGCACCGCGTCCTCCAGCTTCTGCTGCGTGTCCTCCATCAGTTCCTCCTCCACCTCCCTGAACATATCTCTCAGCGGCGTTTGTCCTTCTTCTACATTTGTTACCATGTTTGAAATGATGTCCATGTCTGTTTTGGATATTTCGGGGACAATTCCATAGACGATGGCCAGGCACAGGCTGAATCCGAGCAGAAACATGTTGACAGCGCGGCTGGTCTCTGAACAGTGCGCGTCGCGACGCGTGCGATCAGAGGAGCTCCAGCTGCGCGAGGCGGGGCGGTGCGATGCGATGCGCATCCACACACACACAAACCTCTTTGTACTGCATCTCTGGCTATACATATTTACTGCAAATGCCAGACATTCAGTGACTGTACGCGAATTTGACATGCAAATCAACTGTGACGCACAATTATAGTCGCCTATATTTTATTTATTTAATTCACAACTGGTTGTATTCCGTTTTTCTTAGTTTGCTGCATTTATTCTATATTTATTTGTGTTTACCTGGATATAGGCCTCTTTTTATGCAATACATAAAAGATTTTATTATGTCTTCTTTTCTCAGGCGCACTCATTATTTGTCCCCTTATTAACTTTTTTTTAAAGGGGTCATATGATGCTTTTTTAAAGATCATTATTTGGTGTAACAGAATATGTTGACATGCTTTAATGTTCAAAAAACACATATTTTTCAAATACTGTACATTATTGTTGGTCCTCTATGCCCCGCCTTTCTGAAACGAGTGGATTTTTTCAAAGCTCATCGTTCTGAAAAGTGCAGTGTGCTCTGATTGGCCAGCTGAACCAGTGTATTGTGATTGGCCGAACACTGCAAGCTCTCGTCGGAAATGTAACGGCCCTTACATAATCGCGAGCTTCATCTTTCAAAAATAAATGTAAAGACAGAGCCCGAAAGGGTTCTTAAACTAATAACAAAACAGTAGCTGATTCAGAAGCGCCAGATTGTCATAGCAAAGTCAAATTGACCGTCCCTCTCCTAGGTTCCGCAAAACGGTCATCCATAAAATGCATTGCTGTTCTGTTGTAAGTAATCTTAAAGATTCCTAAATGCATCTACTTTCGGAAGGCCAAATAAAGTGCTTTTGCTTTCGCCTAGAAACACATAGCGTCTCCCTGACATGGCTGCTTCATTACTAACTGCGGTTACTGAAACCACGCTTCTTTATTTGCTTGCACATTTGGGCGCATTATGCAAATTTTTCCACAAAGTGAGGTAGATATGTGGGGCGTGTTAGAACGAGCCGTTTTAGGTAGGCGTGGTTGATTTTTAACTTTTATAAAGAATATCTCTTTTTGATACTTTAGTCTTTGCAACTTCAGGGATCTTATCTACGCACAATCAGCTTGTAACACTCCAAAGAGAAAGGAAAACTTGAAATCGCATCATATGACCCCTTAAATAATGTTCATGAGCAAATTAAGGCTTTGCAGAAAACTTTTGGCTTGCTGCGTGTGCATGGAAAAAAGTCACATTGGCCGAAATAGCAATGTTTAACAATAACATAAACATAAGCAAGTCTTTTAAACCTTTTGATGTTAGCTATATTTGACCAAAGAAACATATGAGAGCATTGATGTAAAGTCGACAGATGTATGATTTTGTTTGCACTACTTTTTAACGAATCAATCTATTTAAAAAAACAACACTTTTTAACAAATCGATTCGTGATTCATGACTCACTGAGAATAGCCTATACGCTTCAGAAGACTCGAATCACCGAATGAATCAAAATCACCACTACTACATTGCATTAAAAAGTAATTGTTCTGTTCAGTTAAGTTCTGTTTCTGGTTCTCACAACCTGATCCCCCCCTATTTTTATGGCCAGTCATTTGAACTGAAGAACGAATCAGTCCAATTAGTGAATGAATAATTTAATCACAGATCCGATTTACGGCGAGACACTCCAGGTGAATAGGGTAAAAAAAACAAAAACTACAGGGTCAGTGGCCGTACGTTCGTGCCCAGCGTGCTTTGATGGTGGCAGGAGATGTAATAATTGTCAACAACGGGCTTTTTGTATTACATGTTTTCTAAAATGTTAGGTTTAAATATGCAAATGAGCCATTATTTAATGAAATATGGGCTAATTTGCATACATTTCTAGTACAAACATCTAAACACTGGACTATGTCAGTGTCAGTATGTTTTGACAAGTTTTTACAGAGGGAATTTTGGGTATTTCATTTTTGTCACTCCTTAATTCAGAAAATGCTTAGAACGGATAGAAAACAGTATATTTTCACAATTTTGGAAGGAATAAAATGTTGTATATAATCAAGCAAAATATATATGAACAAATCCCTCTGTAACAAACCTTCAGGATATTTACAGGAATAAAAATGTAAAGTTTGGTACTTGAAGTGGAGATTTATGGCTCAATGTAGGAGACACACCATTTTGAATAACGCCTTTAAAAATATGTATTGACTTGAAATCTATTGACAACAACATGATAACTTGCTATAAAGAAAACCTTTACCATTGTCCTTTTGGATTTTCTTTCCACTATCTGAAAAAACCCGTTTTGAAAAACCAAAAAGCCGAAATCTCAATTTTGACATGTGCATAAAAGAAACAAAACAGGTGTAAATATTTATGCCTGGCAGGTGTCTCCCCATTGAAATAAGTATTCGTGATAATGCAATGAACTTACCAGAGACGGAATTCAAAAAATGAACCTACAAAGTGGCGTAAAAGGCGAATAGTTCCTGTCCCTGGGATAAGAAATCCGCCCAACTGGTTGTGGAAGTCAATCAAGCCTCGAATAGGTAATTGAACGAACAATTTCACACAGGAAAAGACACCAGACCGATGTACACACATGGGACATTGTGTGTATATAACAAAGCAGTCGAGGACAGAGGTAGATAAACAATGGGTAAGTGATAACGAAATAGAAAGGGAACAGATCCACAACAGAAAGAGCCTTAGCGAATAGAAGGCATGAAAAAAAGGAAGGGGGGAAGTAACAAGGTGCATTTTAGGATCCTTTATAGGGTATCGGGCAACGAACGCTCGGGTCGAGCCGAGGTGATAAATAGTAATGCTGTTCAGGGAGCGCACATGACCCTGCCGGTGACCGCAAAGCAAATGGCATGAGCAGTGGTGAAGGGTCCGAAGACCAACTGATCATAGCCGGTGCACCCAGCATTGGTGTAGGATGGGTCCCCTGAGACAGTGAACTCTCGTATCAGCTATTAGTGACCAACAATACCATAACTAACTGACGACGCCCTCTCGAGAGACAGGCACACCTCGACCTCCCCTATTTCTCGCACCCCGGACGACATGAGAAGACTAAAAACTCGGTCGTGATCACATTGCTCGCCCGCGAGCGTTGTCGATGTTACACGGATGGCCTTGTGTGTGTCGGTGCACGTTGAGGGGATAAATGCAGAGTGCACTAAGCTATCCGTACTTACTGGGGCAGCCCATACCATTTCGCCGACATGTTCTCTTCCTCTAGGACAAGTATGGGTATAACAATTTCGACCGAGAGGCTGCGTTTAGTCAATCAGTATGACACTGAGATGGGTTGAAAGATACGGAGGTCGGTTCCTCTCTCTTGGTTGCCAACTGAGTCAGACTGGGATTGCTAAATGTCTGACATTACAATGGCCAAGCTGCGCGAGTGCTGCGAGTGACACCGTATATGCCTCAAGTCCACAATGTGGGGGTCCTGTATGTCCAATGTAACCACTGCAGGATGGGGGCTTGAATCGCCACACTAGTGCTCACAGCAATGGGAGGCCGTTGGATCCATCTGAGATAGAATATACTCGCATTTGCTCAAGATTGGCTGGGGGGCACTACACCGTAAATAAGCACAGCCACAAATCTACAGGTGCGAGGGTGTTTTGGGATATCAGCAGTGCGCTCCCTTTCGGGAACGCGTGAACTTTCGTTTTCCTGACACACAATTAGTTACCAAGACCGACACACGCGCTACCATAACACTATCTTGAAAGTCACAGACTTTTCACCTGTCAACGCCTCATTCACCAAATGACCCTTCCGCTCGAAATGAAAGGTGACAGCTAGATAGTCGGTTAGTCTTCCAGGCACACTGCGCGGGCAGCTACACAATAAGTATCCTACTGTAGGAATCGACCGGTCTTTGTCCAAATAAAACCAAAAAGTCCCAATCCAAGTTTATCTACACCACGCCGTTGTCGTGTCCTGGTTCACCGAGGTATGGCTTTTATCTTAGCGCTTGGTGTTTCAGTTATGATTGAGGGGTGGGGGAGGGGTAAAAAAAAGATAGTTTAAAAATTCTGCCTCTTGCTCTGTTAATATCGATTGTTTTTGATTTGTACGACTACCTGTAACAAGGATCATCCGTCCAACACAATACTCTTGCGTGTTTGTGCCGATGCAACTAACATGTAGGGGCGATTCCACTAGGGAATTCCTTCCGTGTATTGCCGGGACCTACAAAACCCATTTGAATCTGGCGAACACTTGCCACTGTCTTAACATAACGATTTCATAAGGCACAGGGGGACATGAAAAGTGAGGAGCAGTTTCGTCAAGTTATGATAAAAGGCTGTTTTGGAAAACGTTAACTGTTTCATTTTTTTCAGTTCTTTTTAGTACTTACATTAGTTCCATCTAACAATGCCAGTGTTACTGACTTCAAACAGGTTTCAGTTTCAGTCACACCACATTTCACCAGGTCTCCTTGAACTGTGAATCCTGTGCCTGTGCATTGCTATTGAAAAAGAAAGAATGCATACGGAGCAGTGTGATTATTGCACTTTAACAACAGCCATCCTTTAAGATTACTAGCTTCACTACGCACTTTGGCCAACCTGTGATCCAAGAAGTCGGGGATAAAGTTTTGCACGGCATTCAATTCCCTGTGGTATTGAGCCGGTGGTTGAATAGGTGTCAGTGATGATTTTGACTGGTATAAGTTTACCGCCTTCAGGACCTTTTGTTGGTCTACCAAAATTCAACCAGTTTGACCACTGACAAGTGCATGGCGGGGAAGGAGTAAGCGGGGGTGGTTTTGATGTCTTGTAGAAGTTGCTGAAGGTGTACTTGAAATTGCGGTTGTTGTTAAACCTGACAACCTCGAAGGATTTGTTGGTGTCTGTGTGGAGTTGTCACATTTTCCATGGCAGCATAATACCCTGATATTATAATCAAAGCATTGCTGTGTGATATCTTGATTTTTGAGCCCATCTTTTGCATTACAGATATAACAACCTGTCCAAACTGCAAAAGAGAATGTCGAGGATAATGTTTTGCATGGCATTCCACCTTCTTTGGGGCTGAACAGAGGGACGGATAGGTATCTGTTATTGTATATTACACACTCTTGGTGGACCATACTTTCTGGGCACGGATGTGCTGCAGCATTCAAAAAAAAAAGGACATACTATTCAGAGAGCATCAATTAAAAAAAAAGAATACAAAACTACAAGAAGAGACTATAGCAAGTTAGCAACCATAGGCCATGATCTAGATAGTCTAATGGTAAGACAAACATTTGCAAAGGACTAAAAAATGATGCACTTAATGACGAAAGGCATACTTACGGCAAAATGTTCACTTCAGGCTTTCCTCCCTGCGTGTACACACTGCCTTGAATAGGACAGAAGGATCCAGAGGTGCCGTTGCAATGGCACAGGTCTTTCATGCAAACTTGGACAAATGAATCAATGCATGGACACCCGACCTCTGCAATCACTGAACCGGAGAAGATATCACGGCAGAAATTCTGTGGGGAGTGAGAAGTCATACGGAGTCACATAAAATTATAACCAACAAACCAGTAAAATAATTACTGCTACAGCTACAAATGATGAAACCACTAATAATGATAATTCCAAAGGCTCCATGCTTCTGATATAAACCTATTCACATTCAAATGCATTTTTAAAAAAAATGTAAATTGATTTACTAAACACAAATATATGTACCTGTGACTTGAACCCTGGATATCCTACATATAATATGTGATTCATAATATTAACTCAAGCTGTATGGGGCCCAATACAATGCACATAGCATAGTTTTTACGTTTTATGTTGCCACCTTATGCTAAAATGCTTTATTTATTTTCAGAAGTATTAATCTTATTTAATAAATGGTGGGTAAAATGTGTAGTTTGGGACAAAAGGGACAACGAGTATGAACCAAACATCATTTTTATCTTTAAGCAATGCAATTTCTGGACTGTAAGTGTGGGGTCTCTATGCATAAAAGTCTCTGCTAAATGACCACTTTTGTGCTTATGTTCATGATTTTTTTAACACTACCACAATACACGTGCTAAACCTAAATTCGCCACCCGCTCCCAATTTCCTTGGACGCCCATAATTGACAAAAAAAAAAAAACAACAACACTTTTTAACGAATCGATTCGTGATTCATGACTCACTGAGAATACGCTTCAGAAGACTCGAATCACTGAATGTAACACTGACTCGTGAAGCGATTCAAAAACTCTTTTAATCACCCATTAATATATTTTACATCAGCTGTTGCCTTGCGTTAACCAGTTTTTATATAAACACATGAACTCATGTTGGGCAAACTGCGTGTTTTATCCACTGGGTGGCGCCATTGTCTACTTTGAATTTGACAACTAGAAGGCGTTCAGCGTCCAAACTTCAGCTAATACCACTGCAGGAAAGAGTTCATCGTAAACAATTAGAATAGTTAAACATGTACGCTTACGGATGGATGTTATCAGTGATTCTCTGGTTTATTGTTCACCATGTATGGTGCGTTAGCATGTATGAAAAAGCATGAACTAGCTATCACCTATTGCATTGCTCAGGTGTTGTTCCCAACTCTGAGCCCCCCGCCAGATTATTACCCCCCTAGTATTGGAAGGTTTAGGATTATAGGCATTTAAAAGGAGGGGAGAAATAATTTGGCAGGGGGTCGAAATTGGGCACACCGGACGTCTACAGAGCGAGTGAAATGCCTTATCGTTGGATTATGTCAGCAGGTAATTTAGACCGTGATTTCATATAGATCCGTGTACACGCGAATAAACACTTAATTTAGACATTAGGCTCTGCCTCCACTCAAATACACAGAGCCAATAGGAAAACCCTACTTCGCGTGTTCTCAGACGTCATTTATTTGTTCCAGCTGTGGATGATAGCCAGTATATTTCGTCTCTTGTGAAAGAGCAGGTGAACTGATTGCGGATCTGACACACACACGCCTGCAGCTACAGTCACTGACTTTCACTTCTGACTGACCGGCTGTCACACGGAGTCTAGTCGCTGTACCTGTGCCTTCAGTCCCACAAGGACATACACTGAAAAGTAAGTGCCTGCTACTTAGTTTTTACAATAGTCATTTTGAGTATTTGTAAGCCTGTATTGCGTGAGCACAGTATTTGGTGTTGAATCGCTACGGTATAGTTTCTTTTGTTGAACAGAATCATTTCTATCCAGTGAGTTCAATGGCAGGTTGTTTCGGTTCAACTTCACCTTCACAAAACTTTTTTTTTGTTATGTGTGTGTGTGTGTTATAGTAGGCTATATATTTTGAATATTATGAATCAGCCGCCAAAACATATCGGAGTCAATAAATCTGGTTTATTTATTGATTACTTAGATTATTGATCTGTCGGCGCAGCCATCCCTGTTGAAAAAAAACAGCATATGCTGGGTAGGTATGTTTTTATGCTGGTCCTTTGCTGGTTTATGCTGGTCCTTTTGCTGGTTTATGCTGGTCCTTTGTCAGCACATGACCAGCATAAACCAGCAAAGGGACCAGCTTAAACCAGCAAAGGGACCAGCTTAAACCAGCATAAACCAGCAAAGGGCCCAGCTTAAACCAGCAAAGGACCAGCATAGGGACCAGCAAAGGACCAGCATAGGGACCAGCAAAGGACCAGCATAGGGACCAGCAAAGGACCAGCATAGGGACCAGCATAAACCAGCAAAGGGCCCAGCATAAACCAGCAAAGGGCCCAGCATAAACCAGCAAAGGGACCAGCATAAACCAGCAAAGGACCAGCAAAGGGCCCAGCATAAACCAGCAAAGGGCCCAGCATAAACCGGCAAAGGGCCCAGCATAAACCGGCAAAGGGCCCAGCATAAACCGGCAAAGGGCCCAGCATAAACCGGCAAAGGAACCAGCATAAACCAGCAAAAGGACCACATAAGCGGCAAGAACCGCTTAAACCCAGGAAAAAAATCATTCCAGCATCAAAGCATACCTACTTTTTTCAACGGGGATGGCTGACAACCGATGTAGTATAACCGATCAGCTGTCTTGATCTCAGAAGTCAGAAAGAGCTTTATTACCAAGTATGTTTACACACACAAGGAATTTGACTTGGCGACATGAGGTTCCAGTGCAGAAGAAAGTAACATGGTGCAAACATACATGATAAATAATGCACTATATACAGAAGTAGAAATATATAGAAACAAAATCTGACATATATTTAGTTTTTCATTTGAGTAAGATTAATTAAAATAGTTTAGTAGGACATGTAAAAGAGGAAGCTGCTTCTCTTCTCCTTTTCTATTCAAACGTCCGTTTGACCTGTTTTTAAATGGCATTCTTTTCATTGTTATTTAATAATCAAATGAATTGTTATTAAGAGTTACACTTTCAAAATGCTTGTATGTATATTATTGGACATAGAAACACCAGCAGAGGTGTGAATTCAACAGAACAAAAGAGAGAGATGAAGTAGAGACCCCAGAGGTATTTTCACACTTAAAATGTATTAATATCTTAACATTTATAACAAAATATCAAACCAAAATTTTCAGGGAAGACCGCTACGTTTGTTCAAATGGTAAAACATTATTGTTTTAACAATTAAAAAAAATATATTTGGACACTTTCTTGTCAAATGTTTCTGTCAAAATCACCTTGGGGCCAGTTGGCTTTAATGTTAAAATGTGACGAGAAAAATTCTACCATCATTTGTTTGCAGATGCCATTGTGTCTCTAATGAAAAGACAACCAGACATGTGTCTAGACTTTTTGGGGCCAGTATGTTATATTAAATACAGTCATAGTTAGTTTTGCACCTTGTTACATCACTTATTAAAAATATTATCAAGTATGAAATTTAAAGAAACAGTATTTTCATTGTTTATTGTCACTGTTATTCATTTGAGCTTTTATTTTGGACCTTCTAAGACTCATCTTAACTTTTTATTGAAAATTTAACTGCTGTTCGCTCCATCTCAAAAGAGAGAGAGAGAAGGAGGAGGAGGTAGAGAGATGAATGATTGGTTGTTCTCAGTGTGAGAAAGATAATACTCCCTTTTAATGTTTCTTCAAGGCATCAGTGGCTTGTTCAGTAACCTGTACTTGAACTTGTGTAAAGTTTAGTAGATTTAACACCACTCGATTTTCACACAGTCTTCTTTGTCCGGATCTCATTGAGACTTTTAGAAATCTAATCCAGACAGTGAATATTGGAAAACTGGAACTTCACCCTTTGGATATTCAACACATTCACCTTGTGGACTTTAAACACACCATTGTTTGCGCTCAACCTGAAGTTTGCTATCTGGAGATGACAATCAAGCAAAATATTAAGGTTGTAACCTAACTAGTCATCTCGGTAACAAAGAACCAATGCAGAATCTTTATTTTTAAGAGTGGCGTGAATATAATACATTTTAGTGCATTCAAAGGGTCAGTTATGTCTTTTTGTAAATAACTGTATTTGCAGTAGCACATTATTATTCAAAAACAACAATGTAAACCTAATAAACATTAGAATGAATCACAATGTCTATTATAAGATTATGCATATCTTTATGATGCACTGTAAATACAGACTTTGAGTCTTCGTGTAGTTTAACTCTGGTGAAGGTTGTTCTGTAAGTAGTCCTGTGAGATTTGTGATTCACAGGACAGCCACAAAAACCGTGTCATCTTCCTCTGTGGATGAGCAATAACTTCCTGTCTTACAAAATTGAAAACATCTCTTTCCCTCATGAGGACATGATTCGCACTTCCTAATTATAATATTGTTTATTGCAAATTAAAGCTGTTTTTTTTTTTGTTGCTATCCTATAAATTAAGGTTAAAATAAAACTAGTGCAATTAATTATGACACAATTATTCCGTCAGAGCAATTCAAGCTGCAAGCACCACCTTCATGTTTTTGCAAGCTTGCATAGTTAATCAGCAAATAATAAATATGATATGATTACATTTTGAATCGCTTGACACCCCTATTACACACTCGTTGAAATCACCTCAACAGATGTGATGCAGTCCTGTTTTTACAGTCCACATAGCATTCAACACTTTGAAAGTCTGATAAACATTCATTGCATTTCTGTCTGTTTGGCTGGAACTTCCTCAATAATGGTCCGATCTGTTGGCAACTATAGTGCAGAAGTGCAGCATCCCTCTGAAGATATTGTTTGGATCCGACACTGCCAAATGCAGTCTGCCAGTTGTGTGTCCTGCACACTATTTACTCCAACACCCTCATTTGTCAGAAGTTAGTCCATGTGTTACTGTTAAATAAGGAATTTCTACTGAGGAGGTTTGCCATGTTGATGTAAGCACAGAAATAGTGTGGAAAGAATGCTTTTTTGGCAAGACATGAAACCAATCAGGTTGTAAACTTATAAATTTGTTTTTATACTCTGATCTGTTTAAACGCTGGCCAACGATGTCCCCTTATTTGGTGTGTTCACAAAAATGGCAGTTGATGACCCTTGTTAAGCCTTTTCTACTTTGCCGTTACTGCTGTTCATTCTTGGCGTTAGTTACTTGTAGAGTTGGGGATACTTGGAACTCCAACTCGAACTGCGATTTTGTTTTTTTTTTTTTTTTTTTTTTTTTTTTTATATTAATGAACTGGAGTGACGGATTGTACACCGAACTTGCCATGGGACGCAGACATTTTGGAGTTATAGACGCTTCCACGTCATGTGTAACATGAAAGATTAAAAAAAAAAAAGAAGTAAAAGCATAAAAATAAGACAAAAGACTTTTTAATAAACATCTCCCACACAAACTCAATTGGTTAAGGACTAGGACTCGACAAGGCGGACTCCGAGCCAGCACTAGTGATTTGAACAAACCCCTGAAACAAATAATTTAGTGTGTAACTTGTCCAGTTACATTTGTGTCAAAGCCTGTTTCCACCACTGAATAAAAAAAAATTAAAGGTAATTGTGACTTCTTTTATCTCACAATTCTGACTTTTTCCCCCTCCGAATTGCAAGACGTATATTTGCAATTGCGAAAAATAAAGTCAGAATTGTGAGAGAAACTCGCAAATAACCCTTTACAAAGACCCCCCCCCCCCAGTTACTGTTGCTACGTCTAACAAGCCATGGTGCTCTCATGCCACACATTATGTTCTCACTAGGTGAAAAATACATTGTGGAGCAAAGAGAAAACTGACAATGTGCCAACAGACAAGACAGAGCAACTTTTGGTATGAAAACAAGTCCTCAGCATTGATGTTGTCTTTTTTTTTTCTTTTTTTTTTAAAGAAATTCAAACAGTAAATAATGTTTTGTGGCTCTTTAATGTGTCGTGACAGATCACTGCACTGTAAAAAATGACCATGAATTTAACAGTAAAAGACTGTAAAAATGCTACAGTAAAAACCTGTTAAATGGTTAACGAAAAATTCCCCTACTATACACGGTGAAAAACTGTATTGGACATTACATGTAATTTTACGGTAGTATACCGTTTTTGGAAGTGAAAAAGACCGTATAATTACAGTGAATAACCGTAAATTCCCATAATTCCCTGCGTTACATTTCAAATTTAATGTATTTTTGTTGAAATAACTATGTTTCTTAATTTTTTCTTATCAGTTTTGTATATTAAAGTTTTATGTTACACCTAACGTTGTTAAATTAATTTTTATTGCATTATTTCAGTTTCATGTGTGTTACCATGGTGGGGTTTAGTTTTTGTGTGAATGACACCGTGCACCTTCTATATATGTTATTATTTAAAAGCTGCTTGTGATGGGCTTTGGTTCATCATGTGACTCTCATCACCACCTGCTTTTGGTGGTTATCAGTGCATTACAAAGGTTACAAAACAGATTTCAATACTTCAATAGGTTGGTATATTAACATTATATCAGTTAATGAAATTACAGTATTTAAGTTAAAACCTAAAACGTTTTTTTACGGTAAAATTCCGGCAACCACAGCTGCCGGTTTTTTTACCGTAAATTTTATGGAATTTTTTTTACAGTGTGTAGCACGTGAACCGATAATCTCTTCCTCTAGTTAGAGCATGAAATAAACGCATCATAAGGTATCTTGTTTCAACTGCGGAAAGACGTCAATACACACCATTTTTCAAGTTCAAGTCCACCGACTAATCTGCTCTCCTGTCTGATTGGTTTGTCGGACTAAATGGCAGATTCTGCGTTGGTCGGATCGCCTGTCAGTCAAACTCCCTGTGAATGGTCTATTACAAGTTACAATGTCCAATTATGAGGGGGAAAAAACTGAATATTGCGAGTTTCTCACAATTCTAACTTTATCACTTTTATTCAGTTGCAGAAAAAAGCTTCCATAAATTTGTGCTACAGACATTGATTACTCAAATCATGCAGCTTGTTGAGGAAAGTTGGGGTGTTACTTTTTAACTCTTTCCCCACCATTGACAGAATGATTCCCTTCCCTTCTTAGCGTTTCATGAGTCTCTGAAGATGTTCTGTTGCAAGGCCTCTCAGCACTGGATTGGAAGTGCATCTACTGGCAGCGCCATCTCAGTTGTAATTAGTGGTTTTCAGTAAAGCTTGATTTAAATACAAGTTTGGCGCTCAGGGAGTTTCTAAACTGTATAGTCGGACACGCTACATAAGCTATCATCCTAAAACAAAAGCATTATTTCACCTTGAGCTCGCCATCAGCTAGCACAGTAAAGCGTTTTAATACATCACACTCAACATAATATTTAGGCTCTCTGTGGCAACTGGATAAAAAACTTGACAAGTAGCACAGATGTCAGACTGGAGCCCTGTTTTAGATTAGACCTATGAACTTTCCTTTTCCCCTGTAAAAAAAACACCTTTCCATGAGTCCACGCTTCCTGTCCAGCAGTTTAGTAAAGGTCGTCCAGATGGGTGAATATGTGCAAGACTCAATTAAAAAAATACAGTGAAGTCTCATTAATAAGCAGATACATATGTTTGCAGTGGCTCTTAGGATAGCATGATCTTTAGAGGAACTCCCATGAACGAAGATTATGCTTTTGACTGGCTAACTGCCTGTTTGCATAACACCTTCATCACACCTAGTCTTCATCACATCAGTGTTTTCTACAGAATTCGCTTAATAAGCAAATTAGAATTTTCTTTTGGGATTAGCGTCATTTTTGAGGAGAACTGAGACGAGTCTGTTTTTTTTTTTTTCCTTTCTTTTTTTTCACTACTGTCACCTGATGGAGTTTTGGTTCCTTGCCACTGTCACCTTTTGCTTGCTCAGACAATTAATATTCAGTAATATGATCAATTTAACTGCACTGACACTGGATGAGAACAAAATCTATACTAAATTGAGCAACTAAATTGAGCTGGATAATGATACTAACACTGAAGAGCGTTATTAAATTGAGATGACATTTGAAGTGACTTGAGCTGAATAATGACTCTATTGTCTTATGTAGAGCTGCTTTACAGCTGAAATGTAATTTCTTTTCATAATAGATTTTACATTAATAACACTGTGATTTTCTTGTTTATTAATGTGAAGCTGCTTTGAAACAGTCTGTATAAAGCATACATTATATAAAAAATTGTGACTTGACAGAACGGAAAACTTTAAGATAAGCATCACAAAAATGTAAGTGTACAAAACTTACTTAATTTCGAAATGCACATACTTTTTGATAGTATTGAAAACCATAGTATCATTGAAGTCGCCGGTGAATCCAAATGGGCAATTCTTATTTGGTTTTATTTTATTGCAATGTTTAAATCATCCTTAATTCATGTGCTCTCGTAATCTTCAATCCAAAACATTAACTTCCCCACCGCCTGTAAAGACATCTCTTGTTTGATGACGTGCACAAGCGTGAGGGCGATACAGCCTTCCTTCCAGCAAATGACAATACAATCAATTCCCAATGGACACAATAGGGAAAAAAAAGGTGATCACAATTTCCGTTTCATGCCAACTTTAAAAGGTTTTCCTAAGGCATCGGACTGTAAAATTGGATCCCTCATTTACAAGAATGTTCAAAAACATTAACTTCTCTCCATCTAAATGATTGGACTATATCAAAGGAATTCTGACATTTACTGGTCTCAAGTGAGGAGGCCACAGTGGGCTTCAGGTGGCCTGTTACAGGTAGCGGTTGATCTGCATGGCCATGTGTTTTTCTTTTCTCCTGGAGCACAAGACTTGTCTATTCTGAGCCTGTCTGCTCGCATATCAATTCATCTGCCTATTTCTGCCCTGCTATAATGCAAGTTGATCATCAGAGCCCATCACAGGATTCTAATGGCTGCAGTGTAAATGCGTGTCCTGACTGAGGACGTGGTTGACTCCGAGCATTTATTAGGTGTCCGAATCCAGTGCTGCCTCATGAAGTATGATGATAGCCTCCAAACAACCTCAAAGGTCATTGGGATGTCACTCTGAAAATGGGATGTAAACTTTGCTAAGAAAAAAGTACACTGAGGCGACACTACGTTACAGTGATGCATTCGGAGGGTAATTCCAATCCAGGCTAATTGGAAAAACTTTGCCTGCAACATTTCTGCCAAACGCTATTATGTCGCTTCTTGCATATTTTGCGACACTTTCTAATTAAAATGTTCAGTGAGTGGCACTAAAAGCATATGCAGCTTAATCCAAAACAGATGAATGTGAATCTGGCAACTCTTACTACTTTGGTTGTTGTACATATCACAGCAGTTGTCTGGTGAGTGGCGCTAAAGGGTTGGTTCTCTTTTGCATTTGAAAATAACATGCCACCTACATTAAACCTAACGGATAATATTAACAAAAGCAAAAGTGAGATCAGCAAATGCATTAAGTTCTTATATCATGATTCGTACCTCAGTGCCCTGCATTGCAAGGCAATACAGTACCAGGTGAGCTACCGAGCAAGTTTACTACGTCAGAAAAACCACTCATATATGGAGCTGGTTATGTGATGTAAATATATTAGTTTACAAATCATGAAATATGATTGTGTATTGAGGTCATCATAGTCTCGCGTAAGGTCTGGAATACATGGCAGCTTTCATTGACCAAAGCCCACCCATGAGGCCGTTTGATCGACATGTCAAACAACCAATCACAGTTCGTCACGTTTCAGGGCGTGGAAATGTCGCCACAATAACAGACCAGTGTGTAAAACTCTGACGTATTTTAAAGATTCTGTGCCGTGAACTTTAAATATTTCACATACTTTTGAAAATCCAGCGTTTAGTTGATCCTGATAAGCGCTCCTCATCACAGTTGTAAACACGACGGCTTTCTTCTTTCGTGAGAGGGTTTGGCGCACGGCATCTTTGTTTCCAGGCAGAACGTTAAAGAACGTGATACACACTTTTTCCGGAAATCCTTTTATAATTCAACCAATCTGATGACGACTTCGAAACTCCTGAAGTGTTTCCACTTGTGTGCCGTATGCATCAGACGTTGAGCCAACGTTCCGTGGGCGTGACGTCTGAGGCTGAGAATAAGGTCATCATAACATAGTATTGCTCAAAAAAAACTTTATTAATGGTAATCGATCTGTATTAATCAATTATTAATAATTTTTCCAGTGAGCCTGGGTTGCGTATATTCAATGGTACTTCAAAACGTTTAGTTTTTTTCACTTATTATATTAATTAAGCATTTACCCCCAAATTATCATTACTGTTATGGTACATTTTTTTCATTTTTCTCAAAGTGAAAGAATGAGGCTTATAAAACCATTTGTATAATCATCTCTGCAAACAGTTATTCTCCAGAGTGCTTTGCCAAACTTACATGAGTGTCCTAAGATAAATGTCCTTCTGGAAAGGGTCAGGCAACCTCTAAGACAGCCCACAGCTGCTTTGTCTCGCATGCTCACTTCTGTGTGAATGAATGACTTTCTATGAGACGTTCACTGAGGCCCCTTAGATAACACACTGTTTGTACTTCTGTGCAAGACGGCTTCCTTTTGTTTTGGCAGTCTTTCGTGAAGCAGTGTCTTTACTGGGAGCGTGTTTGCAGTGTGAGGAAAGGTTAAGCCCATGAGAGATGGTGGGAAACATTGTTTTCTGAGATTGCCATGCAGCTAACAGGCCTAATGTCTGCTTATCAGATGGGGGTTCCTTCCTGGTTTTCTTTGTATAGGGTGGCAATTAAGTCCGTTACGTTCAGCTCTCAGCTTTCCCTCTGTTTCCTCACTGACATCAGCTTCCTTTTGTTTGGTCTGATAGCTGGAAGCTCTCTACAGCAACAACTGCACACTTCATGTCTGGGATCTGTTTTTCTTGCAGTCATATAGCTAGCGGACTGTGTCTTGGACTCTGTCCCCTATAAAAACACATTCAAAGTTTTAATGATAATAAAGGGTGTGGACTGTGACTTAAGTTCATCAGATTGGCTCCAAACATGAAAACTAAATCAGTTTCTCATGTATGATTAGGCATGTGATTGTCTTTTTTTAAATATCACTGTAAACGCTAAAGCTCAAAGTAATTAATTGTAACGAGTAGGAATAACAAGGCAGTAATTCAGTTATTCTCATTATCCGTTTGAGCCACTGTGCATGATGGGAACTGAATCAAACCATGTTAAGTGCAATCAAATGAGCTTATTCAATATTTCTCCCTCCCAGAATAAAGTTACTAACTAACTAACAGCAGTTTTTTTTAAAAAATTTTTTTTTACTGATTTGGATTTATGATTTTTTTTTTTTACTGATTTTAATAGTTGCATTTATTTGGTCAAAATACAGCAAAGCAGTAATATTGTAAAATATTATTACAATTTAAAATAACTGTTTATATGATGAAATGTAATTTATTCCTTTTGATGGCAAAGCTGAATTTTCATCTGTCTATTTTAATAAGTGCACTGCCACAATTATTCCCAGTAAGGTTTTTCCCTGTTGTGTGTGCATGCAGGGATATGTGTTTGTGTATGTGCGTGCATTTTACTGGTGTTCTGTGGGTTGGTGCCGTCTGCCCGCAGTGGCCCTTTCCATTCTGTCAGATGGTGAAGTCATGGTAAGTCAGTCAGCACAATGCAGATTCAGCTGAAAGAGCAAACGGAGGGGACCGTGTGTGCTACCTTCCACTGCTCAAGAGGAATGCCTTTACAGATGGATCTAATAGCGGTTTTCTTCCATCCGTGAAGCCTGACATGCCAGCCGTTCAGTTATACAGTAGTTATTGACGCATTTAATTTAGCCTTCCAAGCAGACATACTAAAATGACCACACATTAGAGCTGCTATACCAAATTGTGCAGTATACAACAGAGATAAAACAATGCAATCTTTTGATTATTTGCAGGGAATAAAGAAAAAAAATTACGGTGGTCGAACAGTTTTGAAATCATAATAAAGAAAAAGCCTGATTAAAGGATCTCGAAAAGAAAACCGTTAAATAGTGTGGCATAATCTATATTATTATCTTCTAGAAAATAAGCTGTGATGCAGTTTTGATGCAACCTAGTGTAATTTTTTATTTTTTTTAATTGTCAGCCAGATCGAAGTCATGTGGTGCAACCAACAAAGTAATGTAGTAATGGATTGTAAAATGTAATGATACAACAATCCCAAAACGCTTTATTATAATTATGTGATTCAGTGTTGATATTTGTAAAAATACTTTATACCTTGAAAAAAATATTGAAAAACCTTTTTGAAAAATACTGATTAATACGTACACTTGCATGTGTAAGGAAAATATGTAATTATTTACTTGATTGCACCACATGGCATTTTTTTTAAATTTAAACATTTGTTGAGAACTGCATACAAACAACATTGATAAAATGTACAAGAACTTTGCACATGCATTTTAAATTAGATTTTTAAAACAATTTTCCTTTTCATTATTGTGGACACTTATGTTTCATTGTTGTCAATATCACACACCCCTAGCTGTAGGACAGTTTGAGTGATCATTTCATAAAGATTTTTTAATCCCCAGTGCATTAAGCAAGTATTACTGCATTCCGAACATACCCTTAAAACAAACAAAACAAAAAATTCAGAAGGAAGTGACGCATCTTAAAATCAGTTTAGCTCTCTTTTGGTATGCAGATCATATGATTTGATTAAGTTTTAATGCAGTGAGACCATTACATCTTAATCAGGTAGTTGCATAACACAAACCAGTACATTTTAAGGTGTTTGCAGCCTCATATTTTTCAGTTGTGTCCATTGCGTTTCCTCTGCAGAGCCTGTTCTCACAGTCATGTAAATAAGAGTGACTCTGGATGTGTGCTCTGATGCACAACTATGTTCGGCTTCTGGCTGCTGGAATGCAGTGTATGCGAGCATTAGCGCGTCTGTCTCCATAGGGAGTTCATCTAACACCGACATGACAAGAGCTGACACATCCCCTCACTTAGACCACCGCTAGCAAAACATTATCATAAAAACACACCCGACTGAGATCTGGCCTCACTAGAACTGCCATCGTGCCTCATAATGCAGACTGAATTGTCTCTCACTGTAGAAGTGGATATTTGACTGCATGTTTAACAGTATTTATGATATGTATACATGGGGAACTAGAGGGAGGACTTTATGGAAGCACTGAAATATTCAGGTAACTGCAGAGATAAACCAGCATATGCTGGTTAGGTATGTTTTGATGCTGGTTTAAGCTGGTCCTTTGCTGGTTTTATGCTGGTCCTTTGCTGGTTTAAACTGGTCCTTTGCTGGTTTAAAACTGGTCCTTTGCTGGTTTATGCTGGTCCTTTTGCGGTTTTGTGGCACACATCTGTTTTTCTTTTTTTTTTCCAAAATATAAGCATTATTCCAAAATGCGATACTGATTTTCTACAACAGTTCAATAAACAAGAATGCTATATTATAAGTTACATTTTAGACACCATTTTGTCAAAATTGACTGTTTACGCCAACGAAAATAGTTCTGAAGAAAGCCGCACCAAAGCTGTTGAGCAAGACACTGGTGTTTCTTTCCTGAATTAATCAATGATTCAGTGATCTATTTATAAAGACAGTCACTTGATTCATTCCTGAATGAATCAGCTGTTCGAACGAATCAATTGAATGAATGACTCACTCTTTAGAACCGTGACTTGTCAACACCTGCTTGTGGTTTTAGTTTAACAAAATGTTTTTTAATATTTACAAGCATAATTTCTTTAAAAATAAAATTAAACTCATAGCAGTTTTTATGCAGATGTAATTGCAGTGTAACTACATCTAAATTCTGATTTAGATATATCTTCTGTGCTACTTCTGCAGTGCAAAAATACAGATTTCATTTGATTGGTAACAGCCTATAGTGTTATTCTACATCTAATAAGGTTAGGAAAAAAATGCATTTGTAAACATAAAAATGCCCTTGGAAATCAATTAAAGGTGGCATACACCGTCCCTTAAGGGTGAAGTTAAAATCTGAAGGTAATTAAGTTAATTAATGGAATATAGCAGCTTGGACATTCTGCTAAATATCTCCTTTTGTGTCCTACAGAAGAAGTTATACAGTAACGATTTCTTTAAAAGAAAAGGATATAAAAAGAGCAAAATATCTGCAAATATGTTCTGTCTTTCCCTTTATACCATTAGACGCTGACTCACCACAAAATCAAAGGGATGTCCTGTCCCAAAGAAAAATGTGTTCTGGAGTAAAATGAGTCTAGTATTACAGGGCAAATCTACCCTGTCTGCTTTCAAGGCATCTTCATATCCAAACAGAATCGGACATGATTTCATTTTCAGCACTTTGCATATTATGAGCATTTAGACATTTTGTATCTAATAAAATATTCACAGACTGCATGTGTATAATTACAGTAAAGGACTTTTCTATGTGGTGTTGTTAGGTTTATTCTTGAAAGTGTGCTTATGTATTGTGACGTCTTTAAAGTGTGTTTATTATCTTAAGGAAGTGGAGGGGCTTTGAAATCTTATAAGGGAGTTCACTAAAAATACACGCCAGCGGAGTTTGTTGCCAGGGTAGCGACGTGTCCCCAACTGCCTGCAAAAGCGCACCTCTGTCCTGTTCACAGTTCAGCAGGACAAAGCTGCAAGGCAAACAGTTTTTTTTTTTTCCTTCTATGCACTCTGCAATAGTGCATGGCTGGCAGTCTGGTTAAATCAGTTGTTATCTCCAGTCAACAGTAAGATTCTGTGGATGGATTATCCGATGTATCTGACGTCAAACCGCTGTCAAGATGTAACCGATATAGGTACCGATATATAGCTTAACAGCTGTGGTGGAGCAGTTGTGAAATATTTTTCTTGTAAATACTTTCCAGCATTTCAGGACATAAGGATATTACACTGTAAAAATGACCGTGAATTTAACGGTAAAATACTGTAAAAATGCTACAGTAAAAACCTTTAACTGTAAATTCCCCTACTATATACGGTGAAAACTGTATTTGACATTACATGTATTGGACATTCATTTTGCGGTAGTATACCATTTTTGGAAGTGAAAAATACCGTAAATAGTGAATAACCGTAAATTGACATTCCCAGAATTCCATGCGTTACATTTCAAATTTAATGTTTTTTTGTTGAAATAACTGTTTCTTAATTTTTTCTTATCAGTTTTGTATATTAGTTTTGTGTGTTACACCTAATGTTGTTAATTAATGTTTATTGCATTATTTCAGTTTTGTGTGTTACCATGATGGTGTTTAGTTTTTGTGTGAATGACACTGTGCACCTTCTGTATTTGTTATTATTTAAAAGCTGCTTGTGATAGGCTTTGGTTCATCATGTGATTTTCTCATCACCACCTGTTTTTGGTGGTTGTCAGTGTATTATAAAGATACAAAACAGATTTCAGTACTTTCAATAGGTTGGTATATTAACATTATATCAGTTAATGAAATGACGGTATTTAACTGTAAATTTAAGTTAAAACCGAAAACGTTGCTACCATATTTTTTACGGAAAAATTCCAGCAACCACAGCTGCCGGTTTTTTACCTTAAATTTTTTTTACAGTGTACAGTGTGTAAATTACAGTGAAGTGCAACAATTTACAGTACGGTGTTCCTCAGCATTTAAATGTAGAATTTTGAATCGATCTCTTCTTGTAAACTCAGAGATGTGAATTTGGACGGCATTTAAATTACCACACAACCTTCATGTTTGTCAAAAAACAATAGGCAATTCGGCTGGGGATTTTTACGTGGGTGGTGGGAGAAAAAACGTTCTGGATTCAGACAGCAATAAAATCAGACTAACCCTTGTAAATACTGCAAAAAGTTTACGTCCCATGATAAATAATTACTGTCTGAATGGGTAATATGCATCAATGTTTTTTCTTTTTAAACTTTTGTACAGTTTTCAAGAAAAGTCTAAATTTTATCATAAAAATAAGTGTGGTGTAAACATTTAAGCAAAAAGTAATTTTATTTTTCTTTTATATCTTAATCACTAGTAATCTACAAAGTTTATATATTTATATATATATATATTATATATATATTTTTTTTTTTTTTTTTTTACACTTAAATTATATATGAATTATTATTTTATAAATTCTTCTTTTTTTTTTTTGGTGTACCATGCATTTTAACTGTGAACAACCTTGCTTTTCATAAACAGGTTAACATTCTGTTATTTTTTTTTAAAGGGACTTGTTGACTCTGACACGCAGTACTGTTTTATGTTTTTCCTTTCATATTGGTTGCGCCACATGACTTTAAATTGGCAGAAAAATGTTTATATTTATTTTTATTGTATTATTTTCCAAGAAATAATAACAAAAGAAACTGAGCGTCAAGTCGTTTACCTAACTTCTTTAACAGTGGTGACGTGACAAGTTTTGAATGGCCAGCCTCATACTATAGTGGTTTTTTTTTAAAAAAAAATTTTTTATTAAAACTATAACATTTAATTATTTTTCAGATTTCGCACATGGTGAATAGACTGAAGAGTGTTTGCCGTAGCTGTTCAGTGGAGCAATGCGCAAGTATCACAAGCTGTGTCCACATTCTCACAAAATAGACGATGGGTGAAGCCGAAGATGAGAAGAACCAGGCAGGACGGCTATTTGAGAACTTTGTTCAGGCCACTGACTGCAAAAGCACCCTGCAGGCCTTCAATATTATGTGCAGTTACCTGGAGCTTGACCCTCTGGAGCACAGCACCTTCTACAACGGCCTGAAGAGCATGGTGACGTGCTGGAAAGCCAAAGCCCTTTGGGGTAAGCTGGACAAGAGAGCCAGCAACAAAGAGTACAAGAATGGCAAAGCCTGTGAGGGCATTAAGGTAAGCTTGCAAAATGCCAAGACAATAGCAATACTGGAATATGTTAGAATGTTTAACTGAGCTGGCAAACCTTTGTTGAGATCTTTATAAACCAAACATGTAGGTGGTTTATAGATTCCATCTAAGATTTGCCCTGATTTTTGTATGCAATGACATCAATATATATACTGTATGACATCAAATGTATGTTGTTTGTTAGATGAGTGCTCTCTGGCTCTTTTATAGTAGTTTAATTGTGGTGTGTGGTGAGGCAAACATCTACTATTGCTCATACTATATTACACAAGTCGCCCTGTGCCATTTGTGTTACTGATAATGAATGATTCCTCACATTACCACAAATTGTGTGGATTTTATTATGACAAATGCCACATACATTTCGCCTGTCGCATGATGCAGTCACAAAGACTATTCCCACGCCCGAGTATGCTTACCTTCTACTATGTGAAGAGCAGTATGCATTAAATGAGTAATATGTGCAAATAGCATGACCGCTTATGAACACTTTACATTCCTACTCTGGCTCATTGGAAATACGTGCCTCTATCTACTTTAATGCAAAACTCAAAGTACGTATGCGTACGAATCGCTGCAGTTTTCAGTAGTGATGGGAAGTTCAGATCATTTTACTGACTCAGATCTTTGAATCTCATTCAGCAAAATGAACGAATCCTTCAAGTAATTTAATTCATTTTAGCAGAATATAATTAAAATGTTACATGTTAATAGCCAAGTTCCCCAACGCATCTATTTACGCAAACATTGATCACATTTCGAATGCAATCACATTTCAAGTCAAAACTATAATGCAACCAAGACCGAATTATACTTGGAGACACTCTCCGGACATTTGAATTCTCAACCGCCACAATACATACCTTGAAGCAACGTAATAAAAACGTGTCACAGTCATGTATTGAGTACGGGTTTTAGCACCACTCACTGGACATTTACTTTGAAACTGGCATGAAACATGCAGTAAGGTACGTAATATTGGTGTTGCAGAAATGTCACTTCAAGCACATATTTCCAGTGAGCCTGGGTTCTTACTATCCCATACAACTCTTAAAAATAAAGCCTCTTTATTGGCCGATATGATTCCATGAAGAACCTTTAGGATTCATGGAGCATTTCCATTTCACAAAAGGTTCTTTATAGTGGCTCTTTTTAAAATTCACTAAAATGGTTCTTTGTGTAACCAAAAATGGTTCTTCCATGGCATCACTTCAAAAATCACTCTTTGGAACCTTTTGTCTATCCCACAAAAGAGGAGTCACCTTGTTTGTAAATGCTGTTAAACAGTAATGCTGGAGATGCTGCTTTTGAACACTTCCAATATAGTGGGTATAGTATGTCTCTGATTGTATTCAAAATACACACATGGATATTTATAAAATTTACTTTATTTATGATCAATAAGTTATTTATATAACATACTGTGGTATCCATATCACCCAGAACACCCTAGAAACCGCATAGCAACACCCTAGCAACAACCCAACATTTGCACCACCAGTGGCAACTTATAGTTCACCCAAAAATGTCATTTACTCATTCTCATGTCGTATAAGCTCAATATGCGAGTTTTAAACTCAAGAACAAACCTCACTGCTTCTTGCGTATCAAGCATGCACATTTCAGCTTCTGTTTGCCATATTTAGGGTGTTCTATGTATGTGCATTGATCACTGTTTATATGTGAATAAAAGCTCAATTAAATCGGTTCATTGTATAGAATAAAAATTTTTCATCAGAAGACTTGGATTCATATGGGTTACGTTTACAAAGACTTTATGTAGTTTTTGAATCTTTTGTTAAAAATTTTGGTTGCTTTGACTTTTGATGGCTGGGCAAAAATGAGAAAATATAAAAAAATATGGATGGATAGGTTTGTGTTCTGATAAGATAAAAAGACATCATTGGAATGACATGAGGGTAAGTAAATAATGACCATTTAAATTTTTGGGTGAACTATCCTTATAACTTCAGTCATAATATCCCTATGCATAGCTGCAGATAATTTTTATTGCATTTCATACACAAACTGTATCTCACACTTAAGAATAATGTAAAAATAATACAACCCGTACAATTTCTGTACAATTGCACATCCTGTCTCTTAGAGCCTTTAATAACTAAAAGCATGTCTTAGGATCAGTGTACCAGTGAGTTACACTCATCATAACACTCTCCCAGAGACCGCATCACTCAGCAGATCTGATTATTTTAGAAGATCAGACTCTTTGGCTTGTTCTTATAGAACGTCCCCCTTCACACACACAACACACACACACACAACACATACTTTGACAGGCTGCATGGAGTCAGGCCCAGCTTATTGTTAGTGAGTGTTTGAAGTGTTTCAAAGAGCATAATTTAACAAGTGCACTTCATACGAGCAATAAACGGCCCACCAACGTTTGTGATGTGAAGCATTGTATTTATGCAGCTCTTTTTAGTGTAATTTACCTCTTTGTAATAAAGATGGTAATTATATACAGTAGTCCTGACGAAGGGCTGTTCTGCACACTTTAATCAAAGCCAGAACAGTGTTACCTAATGGCACCGTTTCAGACAAGCCAGGTATGCTGTAACTGCAAAATGGTTCATAGATTTATTTAAAGAGTCGTATTAAGCATTTGGCCCTTACTAGTTTGAATTTTTAGTTTTTTTTTTTTTTAACAACTTTTTGCCCTGTCTCCATCCGCCATTGGTCAGACAAACAGCTTGTCGCAACTCAAACTCACGCCGTTGGTTGAGTCAGAGGCTGCCTTTCTGAATTGCTGAAACAGACAAAGCAATGTTTTGAAAGCAACAGAAAGAGTGTCTTTACTTTACTGGAATCCAACCTACATATAATTTTGCTCATTAAACTGACATAGGAAAGGTGTTTTAACATCCTGATGAATAACAGACCATCTGCCCCTTCATCCTGTTGTGACTTGAGTTGAGATGTGGTTTAGGAAGAGTGACACAATATCACTGCTCACCAGCCTACAACTGTCTGCCAGAATATGAGCTCATTCTCTCTTTATCAACCGGTGGGACCGCTCAACTGCCTGTTTTATTGTTTTATACTGGCTTTATTACCATTGCAGAGAACTCAGAGGCTTAATTTAAAAGTTTAGACATTCACTGCAAACCAAATAAGCAAAAATAATTTTAACACAGGCAGTGAGTGCTTTTGTAAATTAAAGCCAGTGATATTTTTGATTCCGGTGTCATTCATATTAACATCTGATTATACACTATTTTAGCTGTGCTAGTTTCATGTCTTAGTCTTTTTTTCCCTCATTTTTTTTATCATATTTTTTTAATTAATATTACCTCCATATATTCTGAAAGAAGTCTCTTATGCTTCCCAAGGCTGCATTTATTTGACAAAAAAATACAGCAAAGCAGTAATATTGTGAAATATATTGAATTTATATTTTAAATATACTGTATTGCAGTGATACAAAGTTGAATTTTCAGCATTACTCCAGTCTTAAGTGTCACATGATTCTTCATAAATCATTCTAGTATGCTGATTTGGTGGTCAAGAAACATTTATTGTTATTATTATTAATATTAATATTAAAAACAGTTGTGCTGCTTAACATTTTTATTTCATTTCAAGGAAGCTTTCAGGAAACTCCGATTCAAACAAACAGATGAAAAGAAATTTCAGAAGAACAACATATATTTGAAATATACATATTTTTTTAATAATGTAAAAGTAATTACTGTCATGTTTGATTAGTGGCATCCTTATTAAATAAGTATTAATTTAAATAATAAAAAGTCTGAATGACTCATAAATGGAGGACCACATTGGGCAGCAGTTTAAAAAAAAAGTGTTTTAAATTTTTCTCATACATTTTTGGGTTGTTTTTCAGGGGTGTTGTTGTGGTTTCACCACCAGATTTTGTGGTAAATACTTGGAGCCGTTCCTCAGTCTAAGCAGTGTGAGCTCCTGACCCAGACTCTGTGAGCTCATGCGAAGACGCACTGTTTCCCACATTGGGAAAGTAAAGTTCTTCTCTGTGTATGTTTGAGCATGTGTGCAGTCTGCTAGACATATGTTTACAGCTGTGACTTTGTGACTCATGATTACTAGGGCAATGTAAACAAATCATGCAGTGACTTATACGGTAAGGCTCATTACCAGGACTTTTGTTCCATTACACTAGAGGTATCAGCCATTTCGCCTGCCTTTTTATTCTCGTAGAGGCCTGAACGCTTGTGAATCTGGGCTGCTCTTCTGGTGTTCTGCTTCAGTCCATCGAGCAGCTTTCTCTAGTGGTGTGATGTCTAATTGAGCAAACTGTGATCACATTGTGTGCTACACTCTTAAAAATAAAGGTGCTCCAAAAGGTTCTTCAAGCGATGCCATAAAATAACAATTTTTGGTTCCACAAAGAACCATTCAAACAAAGGTTATTTAAAGAACCATCTCTCTCTTACCTAATCTGAAGAACCTTCTTTCACCACAAAAAACCTTTTGTGAAACAGAAGGTTCTTCAGATGTTAAAGGTTCTATATGGAACCATTTAGACAAAAAGGTTCTTCTATGCATCGGGAGCACCTTTATTTTTTTAAGGTGTAAAGCATGAGAAGTGTGTGTGTGTGTGTGTCTGGGTTTAAGTTATTGGTCCCGCAGTGAGGTGGTCTCTGTTCCACTGGGCTTTGTGTAAACTGACTGTTGGTTCAACACACAGCCTACCGTGGCTTTCACCAGGAAGTCTTATCTGGCAGGTTTTGCCACCAATTCCTGTCCTGCAGACTTTTCCATGATATAAAAGAGGCTGATCCAGCCTTAAGTGCCAGTGGTGTGATGGGATTTTGTAGCGGACGTTGGCCTGTAAAGTGATTGGCTGGATTTTAAATAGAGGACATACTGAAGATTTTTTTTTTTATTGCTCTGAGGTTGTTCTTTCATAGCTTTCATGGCAAATCTAAGAAAATTATGAAACATTTGAGATCTCTTCTAAAACTCTGGTGGAGACGGATATTGTTCGATTTTTTTTTTTTTCGAAAAAAATCTTACAAACAGGAGGTGTTAGCTTCCATTTGCTCTCAATTTGATTTAATTATGAAAACCCTGATTTCATTACAAAGTATTTTGATACTTTGATTTCTATGGGCAACCAAAAACGTGTTTGAGTTTGAGCACCCACTGATAGACAGGAAACCGCTCCATGCTGACTCGACAGGAAACTTCACCACTAGATTACTCTTCTGTTCTGTTTCAGGGTGGGGATGAGCAGAAACAAAAGAGTTATCATTGTGTTCATATCTGCTCTGACTGATGGAGCGTTTCATTAGTCTGTGGGGATGGTAAATGGGGATGGAATGGTTGTGTGGCTCTTTTCTGAATAGGCTGCCTTTGTTCATTCTCTGTGGCTTTTAGTTAAGGTAAAGTCAAACAGAAACCGTGCACCTGGCCTGTCAGTCTGTTCTGGTGGTAACTGGTCCATCCAGTGTAATCAAAAGCAGCAGTGCAGAGACGGACCTGTCCAGACAGTGCAGTGGCCACCTGCGTCTGCCAGCCTCATACCTGCAGCACTGATGAATAACAGATCTCCCCTCAGGCATTTAATACTTGCTTGTTTTCTCTGTATGCATTCCTCCAACCCCAATACTTTCTCCACCACTGCTATAGATACTTTTAGCCCCGTTGCTCAAACACACTCCTGTTGATACTAGCAGTCTTGTTACTTCAAATACTAAATTTCTTTTGATACTTTCAACCCTGTTACTCACAAATGCACAAACAAACTCCTCCCACTGATACTTTAATCTTGTTACTTAAAAATACACAGTTGCTGTTGATATTTTCTATTGTTACTCAAAATACACACACAACCCATATTGATACAGTCAACCCTGTTATTCACAAATACACAAACTCTTGTTGATACCTGCAATCTTGTTACACAAACACACAATTTCTATTATGTTACTCAAAATTACACGCTTTCAGTCCTGTTTATACATTCAGCCCTGTTACTTAAAATGTACATTTTGTAGACTCATTTTGATACTGTTAAGCCTCTTACTCAACAGTACACACACATTCCTATTGGCACTGTCAACCCTGTTATACACGAACACAAACACACACAAAATGTCCCCACGGTCCAAATACAGTATTACGTCCTGTGGAGGACTTGGTCTGCAAACACATTAAGGCAGTACCACACACACACACCACACTTGATGCTTTCAATGTCTTGAGGCATACCTACGGATACCTAGGATATTTAGTCAGCTTTAGCTAACTTCTGGGAACATTCCCCCCCAAAGAATAGCTAAGTAATGATGCACACACTAGTACTGATACTTTCAACCATGTTACTTATAAATACACACACGCATTCTAAATGGGGGGGATGCCTTATTATACTTATAGTATATTAGTCTTATAGTATTAGACAAGCTGATTGCAACTCTTTTTTTTTTTTTTGCACTTTTAGTTAAAATTACTCTGAATAATTTTACCTTTTATCCCCAGAGGGATGTTTGGTCGGATTTAGATTCTGACAGATTTACACTTCTGACAATTGAGCCAAGAGTTTAGCTAAGTAAACACACTCACACAAACAAATATATTTTTTCTAAACTTTTCCTGTTGTTTCTAAATATATTTGAACGTACACACAAATCACTGACTAAATCTATTATTTTTAATGACATTATCTGTGCTTCTAGCAGGCTGAGATCTGTAAATAGCCACAACTGACACAGTGCCAGGGACAACTATCCATACAGGCATTGAGGTCTACATAAACATGATTAGATCCAGGATCAGGAGGGGCTGAAACCCGAGTGTATCACAATATTGATCACAGCACAAGCTGAGAGACTTTGCCGTACACGCACTGTGACAGGAAGCGCTAGCTGCCCTCACTGCTGCTTCCTTATTTTGAGGTCAATTAACCATCCTGAAGTTGACGTGTGTGAAATCAAAGGAGGGGTAGGAAGTGAATGGATCAAGTAGAAAAAGTCACATTGTACCATCTGGACTAAAAATGAGCTAAAGCTTTGCATGATGGAAGTCCAAGATGTGGCTCTCTTCTGTGACTCAAGAATAAATTTGTGTGGAGATCATCTCTCCACATAAAAAGTGATCTTTCATCACTAAACCAGAGAGGATGAAGTCATACCCACAGCAGGCATTCTCAGACACGTCCCGGAATCTGATGTCTTGACTTCATCCATAAGCCTGATGCAAGAATCATGCCTTTGATATGACAGGACTGTAATTGTGATTTAATGCAGAGGAAATCCCACACGTGCCTCCAGTTATTGGCACTGGTCGTGATGTGGTGTTTGGATAAACATTTGCATTAGTGCTTCATTTTCTTTGAGCTTGTCTGCTAAGATTTTCTGCTTTCAAGGATACTTCCTGAAAGAGTGAGCAAGAGCTGTTTGCTCACCGCAGAGTAAAATAGGCTCCTTAAATTTCATTAAAGAAAAGTACACAAGGTATTATAAAGTGCACAGTGGTCCTAGAGAGGAAGCGTTGTCTTAGCTCTTATTCCCTTCTTTTATTTATATATATATATATATATATATCTATAATATATATATAATATATATTATATTTTTGGAATTTTAAAACAATGCAACACAAGCATCACCCATTTGTTCTGTACTTTCTTCTGAATTTACCAAGGTCCTCTTTTCATTAAAAAAAACAATTTCTTAGTGTAACTTTCAGTGCTTGATAATTGGAGGGGGCCCCTGCGGCTTGCGGACTGCCATCGAGTTAGCTTTCCTCGGAGCCAAAGTGGTGGTGATAGAGAAGAGAGATACATTCTCCAGGAACAACGTCCTACATCTCTGGCCCTACACCATTCATGACCTCAGGGCCTTAGGAGCCAAGAAGTTCTATGGAAAGTTCTGTGCTGGAGCAATAGACCACATCAGTGAGTTCTGAAACAACTTATCATTCTCTGCATATTATAAGCAACCTATCATAACTTCCTTGTTTAAAGCAGTAGTCATTTTTAGTTCTCCTTTTGATTCTTTTCAAAGCCCTTCCTTTATTTATACATGCAGTGTATGCGAACTTTGAAGGTTATCTACAGTAATATTTTACCAAAAAACTAACATTATAAATCCTAATAAGTTAAATCCGCTCAACTCATTTGAGGAAACTCATTCCCTCAGGTTATTATAGATGGCTAAATCTAATACTATTATAAACATATATATTTGAATTGAAATAAAGCTGGAATAAAAAGAATGTTGAGTTGGCAACTAATTTAAATACATTTAAGTTAAAGCACTAAAACGACTAACTGGAAATAAACAAACACTAAAAATAAATTAAGTCTAAATAGTAATATAAAAAAAAGACAAAACCACATCCCATTTTTAATAGAAATAATTACTTGAAATTAAATTAAATGAAAAACTAAAACAAATATTAATAACCATAATAATATATAACTACTATAACCTTTTATTCCCATGAATAAATCCTTTTAAAGTACAGATAACTTAAAAGGCAAATAGACTTAACTTCGTTTTTCTAATGTATATTTTGTTTAATTTACTTATGTTGATGTGAAGCAATAACTTGTTTTAATGACTTTAATCAATTTCTTTATTTCATAGCTGAACTTCAATAAAAATATATATAGACTTAACAGCATATTAACTATATTTCATAATATAGATAATACGTTTACAGTCTTACTCACCATCACTCTATCGCAGAATATTTTCTTTCTGTGGAAAACAAAACAAAAGGCTTACATTTCAGTTTGTTCCTCACGCAAAGCTATCCTATCGTATGACCTTTCAGGATTTGGAATATTGCACGTAAGTCATATGAACTACTTTTATGTTGCTTTAATGTCCTTTTAGGAGCTTGACAGTCCCAGTTCCTATCCATTTTCACTGTATGGAAAAGAGCCGATGATAGTATTTCCATTTTTGGGATGAACTATCCAAATGATGAAGCACTAAGTGAAAATAATATCCTGACACTCTAATGACGATATTTCTGTTCTCACATCTCATCTCATTAGTTCTACTGGTTGGTGTTTTTTTTATAAGTGAGGCAGTGTTAGCGTGACTGTGAGGCTAATGGTTCTTGCTCTGGCTGGGTTTGGCAGGCATTCGGCAGCTCCAGCTCATGCTCCTGAAGATCGCTCTGCTTCTGGGTGTGGAGTTTCACGTAAATGTGGAGTTCATCAAGCTAGTGGAGCCTCCAGAGGACCAGGAGAATGAGGGTAAGACTGACGGCCCCAGATCCAGACTAGACGCTCTCCCGACTAGCAGTCAGTCGGAAGATGTTTATTATTGCTACTTCCAGAATACTAAACATTTACATTTGGCAGACACTTTTATTCAAAGCGACTTACAAATGAAGACAATAAAAGTACACATTTTATATCAATTCTTGCTTTCCCTGGGAACTGAACCCATGACCTTGCGCTATGCTCTGCTGTCTTTAGCTACTGAAAAGCTAGACGATAACACAAAACTATAAAAACAACACAAGGCAATATGGTGTTATGTAGCAATCAGGGAATGCTATTTTATATTTTTGCTTCTTCAAAGTAACTTCTCTTTGTCTGGATCAGGGGTTTTAAAACTTTGATGCCATGGACAGCCAGATATGATGATCCTCTTGTGAGGGTCCCTCTTTGTAAAAGTTATGTATATATTTCCCTACTATACATAATGCTTTTTTCCAGTATTAGAAGAGTTCACACATATGCTAGACACTTTTTGACTGCTGTTCCTTCATTATCTGCTCCAACTTATCCATTAAGACTAAATACATAGGCATTTAAGAGTAATGCATTTTATTTAAAATATATTTAATTATAATGAACATGCATTCAGTCAACTGTCTAAACTTTTTCACTGGTATAATAAATGCACCAACTACTCAGTCTGCTTTCTAAGCCTGTTTATACCCAGAATGCCCATATATCCCACTACTTTATATCCCATAGTTTTATTAGACGCCACATAAGCTTCTTGATGAATCTAGGTTCTTTTGGTTTTGCTGTCTCTGACATTTTCTTTGGAGCTGTGTAATGTTTTCTGGGCTGGTCTGTCATTACCAGGAAGATGAACGGATGGGGTGCTTCCTGCCTCACTATAATAGCTGTTTCCATGATAACCAAACAACAACTGCAGAGCTGTTAATGCAATTTTAATGCCCATGGAAAAGTGTGCAGATCCACTTCACTCTCCCCTCCCGCATCCAAGTGTCATTTTATGACTGCATAGCATGCACAGTGTTCTCTCGTTACACACTGCTCTGCGATCTCATTTCACGAGATTTCTAAACGATTAGTAGATCTTGATAATTAGAGACACAACTCGTACTGTAGGTCCAAGGAGTGCATTTCCATATATGGCCACTTTGGTCATCTATGGAAGAACAACATTGCGTAAGCTTCTCCACTAGACTTCTAGACCATTAGCAATCTATCTTTCTCCCTTCAACAGCAATGACAGCAGGCTGATAAAAACCAAAAGAACTTTCTAAATTAAGAATGTGTGCTTGCTGTGACCCTGTACTATGGCTTTGAGCGATACTCATGATCCTGGATATAGTTCAGTTGGATCATGTAAAGTTCTCCGCTTGTATATGCGTTTATTTTGCTTTAAAGTTGTACTTTAAATGTTTGACATTGATGGTTGGCTTTTATTAATAATAGCTGAATGACTTGCTGTGACTGTATGTTTCTGGAATGCATGGCAATTTTTGGCAAGATTGCATAATGCATACATGAGTAGCATGACCTAATCTCGTTGAAATATGTAGCTGTTAGAAAAATGTTTTTCATTTAGCAGATTATTTTCATTTAAAAAAACCTGTGATTCACTTGCAGCAAGAGCAGTGCCTCAGAAGTGAACTTGGGTGAAGTGTCTTGAAATATTTTTATATTTGTAATGTATTCGCTCCTCCCAGCTCCTGTCCTCCCCGGAGGAAAAAATATTGCTCAGATGTTGCTTTTGGAGATTAAATGAGTTCCCAGTTTTATATCAACTCTCAGATGCTTCTGAAATTCCTTAGGAGAAATAAAAATGGAGAGAACAGAATCAATTGTTGGCATGCATTAAGAATATAGAGCTATGAAATGCATGTGGATAACAGTTAATAATTAAGTTTTTGGAGTTTGAGACATTGTTGAAATCTCTTTTGAGATACAAAGATTGCTAGGATTGTTTTCTTAGTAGAATGGCACGTCTATTTTTATTTCTACTAACAAATGAGTCAATAGCTGGCATGCAAGAGTATAGAGCTAGAAAATTAAAGTGGGTAACGGCTCAGATAATTAAGTCTCTGGAGAGTTTGATGTTCGAGTTCATATTTAAAACTTGACATCTTGCCAAATCGGAGCACATTTTGAGACATTGTTGAGATTTCTTCTAAACCTCAAGAAGAAAAACAAACAGATTACTTGGGTTAATCTCTGAAAAGCATCTGAAAATCTCATTGTTCTCTGGGAGATATTAAAGATATCACAGGTATGATTTGCCATTTTTCAGGCTGAATGAATGTGTTGGTTTCTGTAGGGCCGGGCTGGAGGGCAGAGATCCGACCTGCGGATCACCCTGTGGCCGACTTCGACTTCGATGTGGTGGTGGGAGCTGATGGGAGACAAAACTCTTTAGAAGGTATAAGCCCAGATGGGTGGAGATGATGCAATTGCTGCTCAATCACCATTAAAGAACTGCTCATGAGAAATAAAATGTTAAAATATGTATGCTGTGCTGAATTACATATATTATGCAGACTAAAATAAACACACATGCAGCCCTTTGTTTGCACAGTAACTAAGAGGCTATAATAATCTTTGTTCTACGATTACAAACTGTTCTAGCAGTAACTAAAATGATACCTACCTAAAATATGATGGCATGTACATGAAAACAGCATGTCATATGGTCTTTCAAATAATGTAACGGCACACTTCTCAACAAGTCACACAATTTGAGGTATCATTCACGTCTAGAACACAAACGGTGCAGGATGGGTTATGTGCCAAGAATGTGAAAGAATATGAGTAAAATGGCAAATATAGGAATAGTTCACTCAAAAATTACAATTCTGAAATCTCCGCGGCCTTCACCACTCTTATGTAGATTAGTTTGTTTTTTCATCTGAACAGATTTGGAGAAATTTACATCACTTGCTCACCAATGGATTCATAGCAAGAGAATGGGTGTCGTCAGAAAGAGTCCAAACAGCTGATAAAACATCACAGTAATTCACACCACTCCAGTCTTATAATGGCTTGTAAAGTGAAAGCTTTTGTGATTACTTGTGGGCTATAGTGATATTTTTATTAGCTGTTTGGACTCTCATTCTGACGGCACCCATTCGTTACAGAGGATCCATTGGTAAACACGCCATTCCAAACATCCAAATCTGTCCAGATGATCTGTCCAGATCTGTAATCTTTGTTATGGGTTTTCTATCATTAAAATAACCTCAGCAACTCTTAAAATGTGCCCCGTGCTCTTGGCCGAAGTCCCTAGAATGGATTGTTTTATCCAAGAAGGTTATTAAGTCATAAAATCATGTTGTAAAGCGATACTGCATGATGTCACCAGCCGCCCACCGGTTACATATGAGATCAGCGAGTCAACATGTGCTCTTGAGGAGCTCTCAGGGTTTCTGAACACTTTTCAGCTGATGATGTGAGTCCGTTGGACTCTGTTTTCCAGGTTCGTCATCTTTTCACTTATCCCTAATCAAATGCTTTTTCCAAAAAAGGCCATTTGCTGTGCCTTCCAAACTATGAGATGTTAGCTCATTGCCCAATTATGAGTAACTTCAGGGAAAAAAAAGAAACCCAGTTTGTTTTGGACATTAAGTGAGCTAGTTCAAGACGTCTAGGGAGGGAAAGTTAAATTTATCCCATTCTGAGGCAGAGCAGCGGTCAGGCGAAAGCAGTTGGATTTTGACTGAAAAGCAGACGACGAAGAAGAGAACTGATGCCTTAGTGAATTAACAACATGGCAGTAATGGAACAGTTCTGGCTCTTAATCAAATCGGTGTCTGTTCGTAGAGAAGCTCTGTAGAGCCTCATGCATTATTTTGCAGGATGAGAAAGCAGAGCCAATTCTCCTCGAGCCAAGTCAGCCCACTCAACAGCCATTAAAAATGAACAGCTTGTGCCATTTTTGTCAAATTTGGATGAACTTATTTGTCATTAGTATTTAGTTCTAATACATCAAGACACTTTGTGTTCCGTCTTTTTTTTATAACCGAGCTCTAACACGTCTTAATCAGGCATAATGCAATTAAAAAATATATATTTTCTGAGTCGGAGTTTGTCCAAAAAAAAAAAACAGAATATTTTGTCGATCTCTTGGGACTCTATTTTTGAGTACAAATATTCTGAAAAGGCGGTTTTCGCCTTTCATTTGTTGTGCAGATCAATCTCTCTTTATCAGAAGAGATTTACTTGACAGACTCTGTAATACATATTCAGCTGCTTAAATGGATAGTTCACCCATATGAAAATTGTCATCATTTTCAATTGTGTTTGTGATGTCACCAAATCCAGCATCTCTATTTAACCTGTCACCAGGCATACCGAAAATAATGTTTGAAAGGTCCTCACTTTGAAGGCTTTTCAAAATCTCAGTTTTCATGACTAACTGAAAATGCTCTAATGTGTTGAAAGAGGCAAAATGTAAGAAATATTTTTAAACGTATTTTATGTCTGTGTGGACGGGAACCTGGTAGCCGGCCACTATGAAATTCACCATAACTATTTCCCTAACTGTTCCTTAACATCAATCTTCAAGCAATCAAGCGTTTATTTTTGTGTCATTGATATACATTGTTGTTAATATTTCGAATTTTATTTTTTTTATATACGTTTAATTTTAGTTTAGTAATTTTGTTATTTTTTGTCTTATTATTCTTATTATTAGTATTATTATTATTTAAATACCTGGTATGTCTATGTAGTTTTTTAAATAATTTTAGTTGTTTTAGTACTGCTCAAGTCAACTAAGAATGAAAATGTTGCCTGGCAGTTTTGTAAAAATATAAAATTTTATGTCAGTTATTTTTAGTTAGTTTTTATGTTTTAGTTTAGCGAATAATTACCCCGTTACATTTATTTACCTGAGCTCTTTATACAACTCGGATTGTTTTCAAGCAGCTTTTCTTTTTTCCCCCCCCAAAAAATATTAATAAACAAGAAAATAACAGTGTCAGTCCTGTAAAAATAATTATGATACAAATTATATTTCAGCTTTAAAGCAGCTCTATAGGAGACAATAGTATTATAATTCAACTCCGTTTAGTTCAATGTTGTTTGAGTTTAGTTTAAGTGTCAATGATGCAGTGTTCGTCCAGTTCAATTCTATTCAAATTATTGTCCTATTCAATAGTGTCAGTACAGTTAAATTGATGATATTACTGAATATTAATTGTCTTTTAAACCCCAAAATATCTTCAGATGGGCAGTATTCAGTGTGGACTTTGGAGTTAAATTTAGCCTCTGAGAACCTAAAATAATGGGCGTATAATACTGGTAGAGTGGCATGTTTGTGCTGCATTAGTTTACCTCTTTCAAACACGAGGAAACAAATGCAACGTTATTGCTTTACAAACTTCTAAACTCTTTTCCCCTGGCTCTTTTCCCCCTTCTTCTCTCGCTCTTTCTCAGGGTTCAGGAGGAAGGAATTTCGTGGCAAACTGGCCATCGCCATAACGGCAAACTTTATCAACCGAAACACCACCGCTGAGGCAAAGGTCGAAGAGATAAGTGGAGTTGCCTTCATCTTCAACCAGAAATTCTTTCAGGATCTCAAACAGGAAACTGGTGAGCAATATGTGCCACATTAGCCAATAAAAATACACCACATTGGTCTAAACTAAGCATCCAGCCCTCTGGATAATAAAGAAATATCTCCCAACCATCTCAAGTATGTACTTTCACCTCTTCCCGGTATTTCCCGCAATGTTTTCCATAAGCGTGTCAGTGTTATCTGCTGTTAGGAGCGACCATATTTCAGTTATTGTCCTCTTGCTCTGATTTGCCCCGTGAATGTTTATCCTCCAGGGGATTATGGGCTTCCTCCCTTCAAACACTTACGTATGCTTTGTATACCTGTCGTGACTCGTACCCCTTTGAAACTGAATTCCTTTAAAATCCTGTATTAAACTCACTCTGACCTCATGAGATTCGTTTTATCATATTACAGGCATGAAGATGTTACAGATGAGAGTCTCGGAAACCGATTTAAGGGGTCATATGATGCGATTTCAAGCTTTCCGTTGTGTTTGGTGTGTTACAAGCTGTTTGTGCATAGATACGATCCCTAAAATTGCAAAGACTAAAGCCTCAAACCCAAAGAGATATTCTTTAAAAAATGTAAAAGTCAGCCACACCTACCTAAAACGCCTCGTACAACTCCCCCACATGTCTATGTCACGATGTGGGAAGATTTGCTTAACACTGCCCAAATGTTCATGCAAAGAAAGATGGCGTAACTTTTATTTTCGCTGTAGTTTTGTTGCTGCCGCCATTTCGTGAAGGCACTGTGTGTTTCGTTGTGAAAGCTAAAGAGGATACACCGAAAATCAGGTGTTAAGTTGTATTTACAACACTGTTTCCAGAACAGTTTAACCCAAATATCAGATTACGGAGGACTATTTCCTGAACCTTGGAGAGTAGCCTACAATGCTGTGCACGATGGTTGTTTCTATAAAGTGGGGCAGTTCCAACTTTGCAAGGACAGTCTGGCGCTTCTGACTCACAGCCTGTAAGTACGTTTTCATATTTAAAGAATTTGCCACTGATGATTCAAACGCGAGTTTTGGGCAGTGTAGAGTAGCGCTTGTTGTTTGTCATTTCTCATTTCTCCGATCATAAATGCAGACATGGTTTTATGTTTACTCGGCGCGATGCAAGGCAAAGTATACGTATAACAGTATACGACGGTAAGTATAAGTCATTATTATCCGTAATTATGTCCCCACTGGATGGCAACAAATGCCTCGTTTAGAATGGGTTTTTAATGTTTTTGTCTCGTCGCTCAAGCCGGACAGGGCATCACAGTATGGTGAGGGGCGTAACATTTCCGCCACACGCTTGAGGTTTTCGGCCAATCACAATGCACTGGATAGCTGGCAAATCACAGCACACCTTGCTTTTCAGACCGATGAGCTTTGTAAAAATCGACGCATTTCAGAAAGGCGGGCATAGGAGAAACAATAATGTACATTATGTTGAAAATAATGTGTTTTTTTTTTACTTAAACCACATAAACACATTGCATTACCCCAAACACACAAAATAATGTTATTTTTATCAAAGTCATATGACCCCTTTAAGTATACCAGTTTTGTCTCTTTGCAGGATTGATCTAGAGAACATCGTCTACTACAAAGACAACACACATTACTTTGTCATGACGGCTAAGAAGCAGAGCCTGCTGGACAAGCATGTCATCATTCATGTGAGTTTGGTGCTTTGCTCTGTAGCAAGTGTCGAGTGAACTCTTTATCTCAGCTTCTTGCAAGACGGAGGGATGAGACACCTAACAACAATATGTCCAGAGACTTATACACACTCCTAAGGAGCACATATTTATCAGGGGTGGAGACACACGGGCACAAACGCTCTCTGGTACTCTCAGTTCTTGGGCCTCATCATTGGCGCACATTAGGGTTGTTGGCACTGTCTGTGCTGATCTGATTCACACAGTGAGTCGAGTGCTAGAACTGAGTGTGCGACTGAGTGTTCACTAAAATCCTATTTTGGATTGTGGCCAGCTTTGGAAAGTCATCCAGTCTTTCCTCAAGCCCTTTTTTACACTGTCTGAAGGCAGATATTTTATTTAGCGTCTGTTTTGCAGATCTGGATTTTTCTGGTCAAGGTGAAGTGTGTAATTTCTGCATCGCTAGTGTCACCAAACAAAATTGCAACCCACCCCCCAGTATATGTATATGTGGGTCAAAGACATTAAGATGTCCACATCAAAATAAATTTACAAAAGTGATTATATGTCAATAGAAAGCACATTAAATGTAAGTAAAATGTCTACTTTTAAGGTTTCAAATACGTTTTTGGAGAATAAAATTTCCAAATTTGGTTGAAATGTTATATTGCCACTCATTTTATAGGTATGTAAATTCAAACAACATGCTTATTCTGACTTGTACATATTATAATATATAAATGAGTAAGGGAGCATATTACATTTTTATTGTGTTTTAAATGAGTAAAAAATTATTATTGACAAATGGGCAAAACCTAGGATAGTTACACTGAATGACATTTTAGTGGGTCTCTTCTGTAAATCAGGGAAAAATGTATGATATTTATTTTTTGCTCAGAAAAACAAAATTGCAATTAAATTAAACAGAAAATGTTTAAACAACAGCAATTTAAAGCAGTATTACACGTATTGTTTTTATGCATAAACCCTTTTTCGTCTTTGATCCATGTACATATCAAATATAGATTGTAAAAATATTTAAGGATCCGTAGAACAAGATACGTTTTCTTGAGGAACAAAGTTGCATAAGAGATTAAGACTTATTTACAGAGTTTAGTTTCAAACTTATTTTTTTGTTGTTATTTTTAGCGTTTAGAAATCAACCGTTTGAATGATTCGGTTCATTCGCAATGACTCGCTTATTAACAGTGAATTGCTGCCACCTACTGGCGGTTTTAATTGTTTTAATTTTACATTTAAAGTATCTTTTCATTTTTTAAATAGTTTCAAATATCAGTATTCAACGTTTTTTTTTATTTTTTATTATTTATGCATTTGTAACTGCAGTTTAAATCATTCCATGTCCCTCTAAACTGCATTAACATGTGTAAATACCTCTAAATGCCACTTCATATGCAACTTCTACAAAGATTAATTTTGTTTATATTGATTTCATTTGTTTAGTAACAGCCTAAATGTATTATAATAATTGACTGGTTATATGTAAGAATTTGACTTAAAAGATTATGCACACTTTTAGAAAAAATGGCTTTATAAAGGTAAAATGCCCATCAAATGTAAAAATCAGTTAAAACTTATTGGAAAATATTAATTTATATCACTGCTGTGAACTAATCACCACACAGAATAGAAATGTCTATCAAAAACGTTAGAAGCTGTCCCGGTATTCCTTATATCAGCAACAATAACCCCTTAGCAAAATGTTGTCTATTATCTTTTCGATATAAAATTTTCCAGAAATATTGAGATATTATTGTTTGTCAATATGCACACAGTATGACACAAAAGGATGTGCACGGTCGCTTTGTCACCCCCAGTGAAAAATAGACAGCCTCAAGCTGTTGGTTATTTTGGTCTCGCCTATTTTTATTTTATTTATTGGCCTATAGAAGTTATGAATGTCCGGTAACTTAATTTAGTAGCCAAATTGGCTGGTGAGTAAAAAAGTTAATTTCAATCCGGCTTTATGGAGACCATTGATAAACAAACACACACTCAGCGATGTCACCCGTCCTCATAAACGGATCACCACACACATAACACCGGCTTCATTAAGCAGAGACAACAAAACATGAGTGAAGTGTCTGGAGCAGAGCCAGCTCACCACGAGAACAAAGGGAGTCAAAGACAGCAGTGAGAGAATGCCAGAGACACTGCCATTAACAGTCAGATAGATAGATAGATAGTGTGTATATCAGCACCTTTACAGCAGCTTTGAATGCAGCTCATCCAATCATATTGTGATCATATGTTCATGTTGTGGATGAAGATATAGGCAATATATGTATTCCCGAGTGCAGTGAGATGTGGAGTGAGACAGGAAGGTCGTGACAGCATTGTGTCATCATCACTTCTGTTGATTGCTGTGAAGACATTTGTGAAGTCCGAGGTCTTCTCAAAACCTGTGAATGACACTTTCATCTCTTTTACTCTTTTTTTTTTCCTCACACATTTGCTCTCTTTCTATCTCTCACACCAGTAGGGAGTCCGATCGCACTCTCTATTTTTCTGTGAAATTTGCTACGCTAACTCTATGTGCTAATCTGTGTATGTTATTTCCTGTGTGATCTGGAGAATGTTTCATTGCATGTTTGTTCGTCTTTCTTATTCTCCATTGCTGTGTGTAATTTGTGGTTCAGAGATCATAGAGCGTGTGGCGGAGGGCCGCTGGCCGTACCTGCGTCCCCTGCTGTGTCCTCAGAGCCACAGCGATGAGTTGGGACAGCTGATGCAGCGCTGCTGGTCAGAGGACGTCAACGAGAGGCCCGACTTCAACCAGATTAAAGTACTGCTCCGCAAGAATAACCGGTACCTGACACACAAATCAGCTCATACACAAGAGCTCAAAGGACTTGACACATTGACAGATAACTGATTTTTTTAACATCGAGATTTTAAGATGAAATTTGGTCACACTTTAAGGTCCAATTCTCATTATTACCTACGACTTTTGTCTCAAACTGCTAATTTGCTGCTTATTAAGAGTAAGGTAGTTGTTGTTAGGTATGGGGTAGGATTAAAGGATCTAAA